>CAUDMG010002284.1:915000-1212500 GCA_958450375.1 Homarus gammarus | reverse complement strand
CCAAGGGTGGGTGGTACTAAGGGTGGGTGGTACCGAGGGTGGGTGGTACCGAAGGTGGGTGGTACCGAAGGTGGGTGGTACCGAGGGTGAGTGGTACCGAAGGTGGGTGGTACTAAGGGTGGGTGGTACTAAGGGTGGGTGGTACTAAGGGTGGGTGGTACCGAGGGTGGGTGGTACCGAGGGTGAGTGGTACTGAGGCGTCGAAAGTGAGTGCTACATACAAGGAAATCAATGATAAACAGAAGAAAGAATGAAGATAAATAACTATATAAATGAATGCTAATAAAATAAATAGATTACTAATTATACGTAAAACAAAAGCATAACGAAATGTAAAGAGACCGAGCAAACCTCTCTCTCTCTCTCTCTCTCTCTCTCTCTCTCTCTCCAATATTCCCATGTATAATTATAAACAATGTCAAGGAAAATACACCATTTAAGACAAGATTTCGACGCACTAGATATCGATCAAGATTTTTTTTCCAGACGTAGACGAAGCTTCAGACACACAACATACAGTATTACTCTCTTTCACGAATATTAACTCTCCTCCTGCCAACACACCCCTCCCCCCCTGACCTCCCTACCCACTCTGTTCCTTCAATTATATGAGCTAAAAATAGGATATTATATAAGAAAGGAAATTACGTATTAAAACCCAAGACTCCATCCTAATTGCGGGTTCTCAAAATACCACTGAAATTGAGGTTTGAGGCGGGGGGGGGGAGGGTTGGGGGCTCCATTGTGTGTGAGGGTAAATATTCTCCCCCCTTCTACAAGACGTTTTTATGGTAGAATTTCTCCCGTGTGGTTGTGTTGGATGATGAAGTTAAATGGTATTTCTTATTACAGTTCAGAGATGATGAATAATACCGTTTAGATATGTAGATAGATTATGTTAGTTTTAGGTTACCATCAGAGTTGTTAATATTAAGGTGAAATAAACTGGGAATTAATCTTCAAGTGATCCACACCTTGTAAGAATAGTCCCCCATCATATATATTTATATCTTGTTTTCTACGTGAGGAAACAGTTGAAAAATAGTACTGTACTATGAACGCTACGAAACGCGCAACTGAACGCAACTCTGATGTTGTCGAATGTATTTATTGTATTTATTTCGTCATGCTTCAGTTTTAATACCGATTTGGCCGCCGGAGTACACAGTAACACAGACGCACTCCAAGCCCAAGCCCCCTACCAGGTGTGGCATGTCTATAGGACGAGGGTGGGCACGTACCTTCAAATTTACCTGAATATACCAATTAATATAATAGCGAGAGGCGAAAAATCGAATGGGCCGGCGTAAAATCAAGCTTTCTCCTCTTGTAAAATTTCGCATTTTCCTAAATAGATATATATTTTATATTATAAAATATCGTATTAAATAATTTGCAGCAGGTAAAAATATTTTGTATAATTTTAATGAATTAAAAAGGTAATTTAAGAAAGATGATAAAAATATTTTAGTCCCGTAGTAGCTTACTGTTTATGTTTACTAGACATGCCGGCAGCGTTTACTAAGACTGTAGGCCTCTCTTCGTTTACTGTAGTCATGGCTTATAATTATTGATACCCAACACTTATTTTAGACATCCAGATAATTTAGAAGAATTGCTCAACAAACATCTATACAAATTGGTTTTCATCCTAAACTGTACAGTAGCTAAAGACTGATGTTATTTTGCCTCCCCAGCCCCAACAATAACTGTGGCATGACGCCCCTGCCCCTGATGCACACACCCACTGACGAGGAGTTTCAAAGCGACGAGAGAACTTACATACCCAGGGAGAGAAGCCCGTGACATGGATGCATGTTAGAAGCCGAATCAGCAACGGAGTTTTGTTACTAAATCATGAGTCACGTCAAACTAATACGAAGTATTCCCGGTATTAAAAAAAAATTATCATATTTTCGGTATTATTTCATTTACGCACACAACATTTCTACCCTAATCTATTACCATATTCGAATAAGACGTCTAATTATAAGATAATTTTCTTCTATTACATTACTGTCGCAAATATAAAATAACGGAGATAGCGTATCCAAAATTTTCTCTATTTTCTTCCATTAATCTTCCGCCATTATCGCCTACCTCACCTCCCACACTGCGTGTCTCCATAAATCATCACGCGAATGTGTTCCCGTACACGTCACGCGGCCAATCCAAAGCGTTTTTTTTGGGGGGGGGGGGGGGGGGCAATCAATTAAACTGATTTGTGGTTTAATTCGCTGTATTTTTGGCCCAATCAAATTCGATTTTTATTTTTGGTTTCATATTTCGAAATTCAAAATCGTGGTGTTCTCCCGACCTCAGTAAAGTGTCCTAAGTGCAAGAACGAATGTAAATATCGTCAAGACCAACATATGTGGTATTGTGGTAACTCGTCCAATGAGGTAAGAAATAAGTGAGAGTCAGTTAGGTTAGGTCAGGTTTATGTTTTTCGAGTGTTTTTGGTGTATTTTGTATTCGCTTATCCATAATTTTTGTCGCTAAACGTCCCACCCCCCCCCCCCCCCAAAAAAAAAAACGATAAAACAAAAACGGCCAATTTCCGACGGAGATGAAGGTCATAACCGGTTTAAACACACCAGAAAAGCATATTTTTGACTTTCTAACAGAGTTGGGTGAACTTATGCAAATTTACCATATTTTCTTATACCATTTTTTTACACTGATTCTTGAAATGTTAATAATATCCTGTGCAAATGCTTAGTGTCTGAGTTATAGCCGATTTTATATACGAGCACCGTAAGACGTGTTTTACAGAGTTAGGTTCAGGTACATTATTATTCTTATGGGGCACTCCTATATAAAATCGGTTATAACTCGAAAACGAAACATTTGCACAAGAAAATGATTAGCACCATTAAAATGAGAAGAAAAACTGATCTGGGACCGGTAATAGCCGCAAAATATACTGCTGAAGTCCAACAGTACAGTAGTCCAACGTTGCGCTCGGGCAAAACTAAAACGAAGTATATACGATAAGTTAGTTAAAAATAGACATGTACAAATGTCACTAATCCTGCCAGGTCCACATGAATGAGGATTAATGTGTTGACGAAGCCTTTGCTCGCTTGTTGTCTGATGTGATGCGCGCTAGCCAGTCTCCAGTCATTGTAGCTAGCTATGACTATTTTCCCAACGTCATGATAAAATTATATAATGAACACACCACATTTATGTTTGAACTACACAACTATGAGTATTTAGCTAAAACATAAAATAACTAACGTTTGTTTTGGTTGAAATGCAAGCCTAGGCAGACTTATGTTACAGCTTTGGTTGACAGTGTGCAGCTTCTTTTATTACAGGTTCATTTTAATACAATGCTCTGGCCTCTAGGTATACGGTTGACCATGTTATTATTAATAAACAACAAGTTAATTTGTATTCAGTTTTTTCTTTTTTTGGGGGGGGGGGGGGGGGGGGGGTTGCCCTTTTTCAGTTAAACACCTGCCCTCCTAAATGCCTGGGCACGGGCCTACACAGACATTATGTAGGTATGTTTTTGTAATTTATTTCTTAACAGTTCTGAAGCTTTCGGCATATAAAACTTATTTAAACACACACACGCACACACACACGGTCATTGTAAACGAATACCCAAATTTTAAATGTTAATACCGTATCTTGCAATCTCTGCAATAATTTTCAATAATATTATATAAATCATAAAACAAGACAGACACAGAGTACAGTATCATCAGACTTAATCCATGAGTGTGAGGTGTAAGGCTGACATGTGTAGAGAAAACGACTTCAATCTCACACACAAAGGGAGGATGACGTCACCTAAGGAGAGGAATTCCAATAGAGATGAGCGGCCTGGTGAAGGTGGTGGTGGTGGTGGTGGTGGTTGTGGTGGTGGTTGTGGTTGTGGTGGTAGTGGTGGTGGTGGTAGTGGTGGTGGTGGTTGTGGTGGTGGTGGTGGTAGGGGTGGTGGTAGGGGTGGTGGTGGTAAGGTTGGTGGTAGGGGTGGTGGTGAGACAAGGACTTGGTTTGCCATGAAAGATATTAAACACTAAGAGACGCTGATACTGAGAGATACTAGTTCAGAATAAGACTAACCCTGAGAGACATATTATTATCCCTAAGAGACCGTGAACATAATGAGACACTTGACTATCCTATAATATCTATCAATCTCTAGTTACCTTTTTCCTGTTAAACGGTCGACAGTGGTAAGTGAGTGATGAAAGATTGAGCTGAAGACTGAGATAAGAAGGATGTGAAATAGTGAACAGAAATAACCAACGGTGTCTATATATCCTCACCCACACACACCCACACCCACCCACACACACCCACATACATCCACCCACATCCACACACAACGAAGCGGCTGTGTCAGTGCTAAATACGGATCACTGAGGGGGGAAGAGAATTTATTTATCAATATTATAAGTTGTCCTACTTAACCGAACTTCCTCCCTCTTAAGTCCCTTCATCCGGTTACTGGATATTTTGGTACTGGCCTCGTGTTGCGTCCAGAAAGGGGGTGGGAGGAGCTGGAGGAAGGACGGGAGGAAAGGGATGCGGGAAGAGGGAGCGAGGGGGAGGGGAGGATCTTGAGAAATTCCACTGTTAGAGAATCCCGCCTGTCTTATCTCATTCATTCACTCGCTCGATTCACCTATCCTCATCCACCCCTATCTACCCTCATCCACCCCCATCTACTCTCATACATTCACCCTCATCTGTCCACATTCACCCACATCCACCCACCCTCACCCACCCACACCCATAAGCTATAAGTTTCTCCATTAGATTGGCTTATTAACTAAAGAAAACTAAGAGCCTGTTTGAAGGGGAAACTCAACCGCTGAAATAAACCTTTAGCGCCCAGCTGTTGATCCATCACCCACCTACCCTCACCCACCTCCACTGTCCCCTCACCCCCTCACACACCCACCATGGCCCACCCTACACCCTCTGACACCCATTAATCCCGATTCGAGGGTGTAAAGTGCAACCACAACAGGATCGGTGTTGGCCATGAATGAAGTACTTTAGCGTCGAGGGTAAACTCAGTGTCTCATTTCCGGTAAAAAAAAAGAAAGGCGATGAAATATATATACAGTAAAAAGATGAATTTAATTACACAGATGGAAGATTACTTAATGATTAAACAGAGGAGAGCTAGAGTTAGAGAATTAGTGATGAGAGAGTTTACTGGTGGTCGCAGTAGTGGTGGTGGTAGTAGCAATTTTTTCATTATTATTAATGCTGAAAATAAGTTCATTCAGGCAATCCTATAAAATGTTTTACTCACAAAAAATAAATATATTATATAATGTAAATTTTGGGGGGTCAATTATTTTCAATCGTTATATATAGATCAGAAAAAAAATATGTATTGTAGTTTATTTTTCCCGCCACTTACACATTACTGTTAGACACTAATTATTCATTCATTTATTACTTTAATCTGCACAAGAGAATAATTCACTTTTTTTTTTTACATTCTGGTTTTACATGTCGTCAGATGTAATTTTCGCGGGAAATAATTTGGCGCCAAAAATCGTAAGAGGAGAAAAACAAATTCGAGTTGGTGGGAAATAATTTGGCACTGAAATAATTTAAACACTGAAACTCTAAACTTAATTAAAAATATTCGATTCGCAGCACCACAGTCAGAGTGAGATCAATACAGTCAAATAAAAACAGGAAAATCACAATTAAACAAACACAAGACCCCGACGAGAGCATCTATACAGCTGAACTCACATCCACCTTCACACACACACACACACACACCCACACACACACACACACACATATCAAGAAGCGCTCAACACACTGACCCTTTCGACTCTCACTGACCATCACCACGACCTCATCTGCAAATTTGGTAAGAAGCTTCTACACCATCCCCGACACCGGCTCCTACTACCACCCGAGGTCCCTTGTCCGAGAATTGCTGTTCGACACCACAACCGCATCCAGCCCATACGTGCACGAACTGATCGCTATAAGAACAGCCCAGTCCCAACCATTGTAAAAATTATCAATAACTTGTAATACTGTAACACTGTCACTATGTTGAATTGAACTGTAGTTTGAGCTTTTCCCCATCTAAGTTATTATATGTCTTATTTGTGTCACTTATGTTACTTGTATATTATTTGTAATTCGTAACCCATTCCCCAAATATGTAACTGTATATTTTCAGCCTTCTGGCTGCCAAGCTCTTTCAATAAACCGTTAATTATTATTATTATTATTATTACACACACACACACCCACACACATGATGGCCAACGCAGCACAACACACAGCACGTCCGCACTCACGCTAAACAGAGTAACAAAAGTTCAACTTAATCTTCAATGATATTAAAAAATTCTAGTCATGTTTTGAGAATATTTAAGAACTTTTGTCACAGGATTTCGGTTAGGTTAGGTTAGGTTAGGTTAGGTTAGGTTAGATCAGGGGTTCTCAACCAGGGGGGAATTCCCCCCAGGGGGGAAATTCAGGATTTCAGGGGGGGAAAACTGATTCGGGAGCAAGAGATATGTTCGATGAGAAATCAGTCACAGAATTTTGGCCCTTGATGTGCGATTCCTACCCAAAAGTGGCAGAAAGAGCTATCCGTGCATTGCTTCCGTTTGTGTCGACATATCTTTGTGAGTCAGGCTTTTTAACTCTGTTGCAAATTAAAACGAAGCAACGTAGTAGATTTGAGGTAGAAAATGACCTGCGTTGTGCCCTTTCAAGCACTCCTCCGCGTATCCCAGAATTGGCGAAGAAAAAACAATCACAGGTTTCTCATTGACTGTAATCTTCATCTGAATAAAATTAATTACAAATTTACAATATCCTGGTACTCTATTGAACTTTTTGTTTATTGCATTATGCTTCAGTTTGGTCTGTTAAGTAATTCATTATAAATAAAAAAAAAACTATTTTACTTTTATTCAAGTTTTATAAATCCATCAACATTTTCAATTGGCATTTAATTTGTAAAACTCCACTATAAAAATAATCCATGTAAAATTGTAAATGTATATGTACTAATATGGAAAAAATAAAGGATTTTCAGTATTATATGCATATTATTTGGAATGCACTTTTTGAGGCAGACAATCTTGGAAAGGAGGGGGGAATGACATTCTGACATATGGTGAAAGGGGTGCATGGGGCAAACAAGGTTGAGAACCACTGGGTTAGATGATAGTAATATAATGATTAGGTTAGGTTAGGTTAGGTTAGATGATAGTAATATAATGATTAGGTAATTAACAATACTGTTTATATACTTACGAAGACAACTTCCCGTGTTGAAGGTCAGTATCACAAAGTCACTCGGGATATATTCTTGATCCAATAATATTCTAGATAATCACTTGGATATATCATTAACTCTATCAACTTCCTTAACTATGAATTCCCTTACATGACCTTTGTACTTTAGTTCAAGTCATCAGTTACAAAAAAAAAAAAAAAATATCCCCGTCACACTAACCTTTATGAGTCAAGGAACTGATATATAGTAATGATTCTTTACCTCTGTTGATGTTTATTTGCCTGTGACGTCAGTGATTGAGGCGGGGCTGGGGCCAGTGATTGAGGAGTGAGAAGATGATTGCTCCCAAGAATATGTATTTGTTATTGTGGTTGATATTCAGTAATTGACGGCTCATCAGTTCCTCTCACACTGTTAAGAGCTCCCATGCCATTCTTCCTCGGTCCAGGATATAGCTCTAGATAGGTATTTATTTATTCAACACAATTATCAAACTATTTCAATGCTGATTTAACGAGTATATAAACAAGATAGGTTAGGTATAGATGGATAACGCATATATACAAACGATGAATATACAGTAGAGAGTGCATAGGTATATATATATTATACATGGTAACACGGTAAGTTGATCCGAGTCGACCAAGGGTTAACCAGTCATAGTTTATGTGTTTCTCTCCAGTGAGGACTCAACATAAGGGGAGATTCACAGACACATATCAACCCAATGTATCTTTACTTTCCTCCTCCTCTTCTTCCTATTCTTCCTTCTCCTCCTTCATCTTTCTCCTCCTCCTCCTCCTCCCGCAGTATCTCCCCTCTTCTTCCCGTATATCTTCTACAAACACGTCATGATAAACCTTGTGGGGGGGGGGGGGGGGAGGGATACCAAACCTCTCCTCTCTCCTCGTCTTATTTAATTGGTCCTGAATGGTTGACCTGGCCTGAGGTCCTCATTAATACGGAGGGATCACCAAGTTTTAATGACCCCTCCCTCCCCCCCCCCACACACTACACCCTCCTTCCACCCACTACCCTCACCCCCCACCCCTCCTACCCCCTCACCCTCATTCCCCCTCACCCTCCTTCTGCACCTCCATTACTCCGACTGGATATTAAGCCAAAAGTGGAATCTGAGCAAGGTCGTCTTCCATGCAGGTTTGGACTGACTGGTGTTTAAGATACCTCTCACCTAACCCCCCCTCCCCCCACTCCGTTTCCTCTCATTCTTTGCAAATCCCGAGTTGGGGTGTTCTGACCTCTCCCACTCCTTTTAACTCCCCACTAAGAAACACCCAGGAAAGCAGTCTACCTCCTCACCCCATTCCATATTACAGCATTCTACCTCCCCACTCCAATCCCTCTCAACTAAAATACACCCATGGGGAAGGAATAAATTCTCTTCATGAAACAACTTTTAGATGGTAACGCGGTAGAGTGGTCTCCAGCGTATCGACAGAGCAGTAACAAACGACTTGCAGCTCACGACCAGAGAATCACATTTCCTAAACGAACAAGAGCGAGAACGGCGAGGGAATGTTGGGTCGTAGTTGATGGCGGTGGTAGCTGAGAGTCGCCGCCCTTAGGAGGATTGAAGGCCATACACACACTATGTATTATGCATGCTGGTTCTTACACCCCCTTGAGTTTATTGACGATTCTTTCACCTTCAGGAATATGAGAAAAAAAAAGGTACTGCGTTCTCTTGGTTTCTTTGCTGTTGTTGTTGTTGTTATGTGTGTGTGTGTGTGTGTGTTTGTGTATGTGTGTGTGTGTGTGTGTGTGTACTGAAAGCTTTTGTTAGACGACCTACGCCCCTTAGTGTCATTGTTTTGTCCTATATAATTTCTTTATCCAGTGTTCTATTTCAGACGTTAACTGTTGTATATGTTTCAGTAAACCTTTTATTGTTGTTGTTGTCATTATTACTATTATTATTATCATTATTATTATCATTATTATTATTATTAGTGTTGTTGTTGTTGTTGATGTTGTTGTCATTATTACTATTATTACTATTATTATTATTATTATTATTATTATTATTATTGTTGTTGTTATTGTTATTGTTATATTGTTGTTGTTGTTGTTGCTACTTACCTACAACCACCATCGCCAAACGGATTTTTTTCTAAGATAAATAATAACAGCGACACACAGATAAATATACGAAAATTATAACAACAAATGAGAGGAAGCAACGAGGAGCAATAACAATGTGGAAACAAGAGGAAGAAGAGGAGGGGGAAACAGAAGAAGAAGAAGAGGAAGAGGAGGAAGAGGAATAAGAGGAAGAAGAAGAAGAAGAAGAAGACTTAATATCAAATAGTGTCACCCTGTTTTGTTGTTAGGTGAAGAGAAAATGACCTTGGGAACGAGGGGGCAGGGGGACTAGGGGGCAGGGGGGCAGGAGGGGAAAAGGAGGGAGGTTGGGCCTAAGCAAAAACTAAACCTATTAAATTATTGACCGTGTTTGTTTATTTGTCGATAGTTATAGTGTCGAAGGAACGTAATAATTCTTGTATTTATTTCATTTTTCTTCTATTATTATTATTATTATTTTCGGGAGCATAAACCTCAGAAGGTAATTGGTCGATGCTTCGTGACCCTGGCAGGTAAGGTAAACAATCGGCCAAGAACAACACCTGGTGCTCTCTCCACCATAGCCGCACCCTCCCCCCCCCCTCCTCTTACCTGGTAATTGGATAACTAGGGACCTTGAAGTGGACAGGTGGAGAATTATGGTATGTTGGATATAATGTGGATATTGAGGGATGGTTTATAGGTGGAAGGATAGTGTGTGGATGGAGGGTGGGTGGTGGTAAGTGGGATGGATGGAGGGTGTGGATGGAGAGGTGACTTTGAGGGTGAAGGTGTGGCGTGAAGGTGTGGCTTTAGGGTGGTGGGTTTGGCCCTGAAAAAAAAAATAGAGGTACGGGAAGAGAGATGGAGGAGAAGATAAAGAGGAGAGAATACAATAAAGAGACAGACAAGACACAGGAGAGATAAGAGAGAGAAGGATGGAGGATGAAGCTCGATACTCCTACTCTTCCTCCTCCTACTCTTCCTCCTCCTACTCCTACTCTTCCTCCTCCTACTCTTGAGTCGACCACCTCCCCTGGGCGTCTACTGTGGTCATGTGTGTGTGTGTGTGTGTGTGTGTGTGTGTCCTAGAATACTTACCCATTCCCATTTTTATCTTCATTTGTAATTCTCGTTCTTTTACTCATTATAAAAAAAAAGAAATGACAGTAATGGAGAGACGACAGAGTTAGTTAAAACCATAATAGAGAGAGAGAGAGAGAGAGAGAGAGAGAGAGAGAGAGAGAGAGAGAGAGAGGTGTGTCAACATAACTCCAAAACGAAGTAGAAAAAAGTATTTGAATCAATAGAGTGAAAGAGGGAAAAAGGGAGATGGAACGATAAATAGAAAAGTAGAGAGGAAACGAGTGAGAGAAGGGGAAAAGGGGTGGTTAGGTTAGGTTAGGTTAGGTTAGGTTAGGTATATCTTTTCCTGTAGGTATATAGCTCAGGTTAGGTTAGGTTAGGTTAGGTATATCTTTTCCTGTCGGTATATAGTTCAGTGTTAGGTTAGGTTAGGTTAGGTATATCTTTTCCTGTAGGTATATAGCTCAGGTTAGGTTAGGTTAGGTATATCTTTTCCTGTAGGTATATAGCTGAGGTTAGGTTAGGTTAGGTTAGGTATATCTTTTCCTGTAGGTATATAGTTCAGTGTTATATAAATGATTGAGTGTTTTATACGGATATATTCCCTATATACTATACGACTTTATCGGTTTCAGTCTGTCAATATTACCATTTCACTTTTTCCAGGTTCGTACGATACTTATTTTTTGACGGGGGAAGGGAGGTGGGGGACAAGTGAAACAGACAGACACACAGATAGACAGACACACAGATAGACAGACACACAGATAGACAGACACACAAATAGACAGACACACAGAGAGCCGTCGTCACCTGGATATATGCCTCTAAACTGCCTCATCAAATGGAACAGCGCTCAGTGATTTTACGCCAGGAGATGAAAGGTGTTCGTATCATTGAGTTACCTGTCTCGTTAAATAACAGAGCAGGAGGATGATGATGATGATGCTGTGTTCGGGTAACTTTCCTCATCGTTGCCTTACTGATATTTTAATTACCTTATTAAGCCCTGATAACTTGATTCATTAACGTCACAACCTAGCGAGTTATTCACCTGTTGCTGTCCTAGTGACTGGTGGGACATATAGTAGACTGGTGACTGTTGTTAGATGTAATAGAATGGTGACTGGTTAGGAGGAAGAGACAGGGAGAGACTGGTGACTGGTGAGAGACAACAGTAGACGGGTGACTGGAATTTGAGACACAATGGATAGGTGAATGACACAATTAACTGATAATGGGCAGGTGTGTGTGTGTGTGTGTGTGTGTGTGACCAATGGTGTGGTTAGTTGGCTTCGTTACTACCTTTGTGATGGCTCCTCGTGTTACCTGGACACTGTATAGGTTAAGATGGGGTGACGTGTGTCCTAGATTATTATTTTTATTATTATTATTATTATTATTATTATTATTATTATTATTACGATAGTTATTACTATTCTGGACGAAGACTTCAGCTCTGTCACCTCATCCTCGTCGACCTCTGGATGGTGATAGTGTATTACTGCGCTTCAACAACTGAAGTTCTTTACACACGAGAGAGAGAGAGAGAGAGAGAGAGAGAGAGGTGGGGGCGGGGAAGGAGGAGTACGAACTCTCATGTTACTCGGGATGTTCTATAAGTGTAATGTAATATCTTGTTCCGCTTAGTGTTTGTCAGTCTTCTGTCGATGGTGAGCACAGTTGGACACGAGTACAGTACCTTTATCACAGGAAGTAGTATTGTATGATGAGACGGTACAGAACATACTTAACATAACATTATTACTTGAATATAAGTAAAAACAAATAAGTACTCTTACAATAACAGGTTTGTTTGTGTAGTGAACTTACCAGACTGTACTGTACTGTACTGTACTGTACTGTACTGTACTGTACTGTACTATGCTGTACTGTACTGTACTGCACTGTACTATACTGTGCTGTACTATGCTGTACTGTACTGTACTGTACTGTACTGTACTGTACTGCACTATACTGTGCTGTACTGTACTGTACTGTACTGTACTGTATTGTATTGTACTGTACTGTACACACCCTAACCCCTTGTCTGGCGTTAGCCAACTAAAATCTTAATAGCGGCTACACTATAGTGACTGGGATAATGACTCTTGCAGTGGCTGGACGACAGTCAGAATATTAAGATTTAATCAAAGACTTTATGGTGAGGCTTTCATGAAGGGAAAATAAATCTGTCCTTGAAGGTTGAAATTAGAAAACGGCGTCGTTGTCGATATTGTCATTTAGGTTGAGACCACAATGTGTGTGTATGAGAGAGAGTGACGGGGTGGAGGCTCAAAGCCACATGATGCCTGACCTTCTGCACTACCATTTAACCTTTAGCACGAGACCAGACCCTGAAACATCCCTCAACAACATATAAGGAAGACCTCAACCTACTTGCTCTGACGGGGAGCATCACACAGACAACCACAAAGTGAAGATAAACAATTGTGGTTACTGTTGGTCTGTCAAGGAGAGATAGAGACCAGCCAGGCCTCCAGGTAACTTAACCAGGTGAGGTAAGACGCAGAATGTAACCCCGTGTGTCTTCAATATTCGTTTAAACACAAAATGAAAAAAAAAAAATGTCTCCCCTTGTACCACTAACTCATCTACATTAATTAACAAGCAACAATGGGTTAGTCATCGTTAAATTCTCGTCTCTTTCGTGTATAGATTTACAACCTCATGGACATATTAGCATCCTAGTCTGACGTCACAAGTTGCATATTATTAACGATGGTGGTTTAATTATTAGCGATAGTTTTAATCTGGTGTTCGTTTAGCGTTGGAGTGAATATTAATGTACCGATTTGATTCTTTCATCTTTAACACAATCCTCAATTATTTCCTTCACTTTGTGGGGAGTTAAATCACCTTGTTAGTCAGTATGAGTTATATTGGAACTACGTGAGGAAGTTTAGGTTAGGTTAGGTTCGGTTAGCTGAGGTTAGGTTAGATTAGGTTATGTTCGGTTAGGTTAGGTTAGGTTATGTTCGGTTAGGTTAGGTTAGGTTATGTTCGGTTAGGTTAGATTAGATTAGATTAGGTTAGGTAACACGTCTTAACCTAGTGCATTTTAAGACTGAATACTTAAAAGGTTATTAACACGTGTCAAGGTTAAACTACCCAATGTTCAAGATTGCTGAAACGTTTACTTAACAACCAGATCTGAGGCGGTGATGAACAGCAAAACCGGGCCTCCAATCCCCCCCGCCCCTACGCCCCTCTACTCCCCCCCCCCACCCACCAACCACCCCAGATTCCCCTCATCACACCCCCCCACACCTCTCCTTCCCTCCCCCCAAATATATCTCTCCCCTCCTTCCATCACTACGTCTTCCAGTAATTGTTCTGTCCAGTAATTGTTCTGTCTAGTAATTGTTCTGTCCAGTAATTGTTCTGTCTAGTACCGTCCATCCATACCAGATATCATATTCTATTTGTCTTGTTCTAAACTCTGTCAGGTTACAGGTATTTTTCTAATAGGTGTCTTTAAATATCTTACCTATTCTTCTTTTTTCTTGTTCTTCTTCCTTTCTTTCCTCCTCCTTCTCCCCTCTTATTTGTCTTCTATATTTACACATCTTATCTCTTCCTCCTCCTCTCTCTTTCTCTCTCTCTCTCTCTCTCCTTCTTGCGTCAGTCTCAACACGTCGTAAGATTCGATTCTCTTGTTGATATAAACTTCATTGACTCAATAAGGTATTACGGGAGGATTTTCTTTATTATTATTTCTGGTTTTTTCGTCACACGTAATAATGATAAAGCTATCTCAAGACACGTGTCGGTTCGGTGTGGGTCTTAGGGCTTTGTCGGGTCCTCTGAGAATGGAGCTCCTCTTAGTAATGGGGAGACGACAAGATATAAGACTGACACACACACACACACACACACACACTCACCACATAATCGCATCACAGTCCCAAACAGAGATAAGTAGATTCTCCTTCACTGAAAGACACTTAGGGGGGGGGGGGGTGTTTGTGTGTGTGTGTGTGTGTGTTTCAAATAGTTTACATGAGATCTAACTAGACATCCCTCACTTCATTGTGCCAGTGAATAACGAGTCATCACTATTCACTATTTCATTCTACTAATTAACTAAACAAGCAAACAAATAAAATTATCCCAACACTAACAATATTTAAAACAATATTAACTAAAAAATAAATAAAAAATAAACTAACGATATTAACTTCAATTATTAAAGCAAGTAAAACAAAAAAATTAAGTGACCTTCATTGCCTTTGATGTGCAGTATAATATATATTTCCCGGATAAATTTAACCGAATATCCAAAAAAAAAAAATTATATCCTATGTTGGCACGAAAGGTCACCAGCCGCATGTAATAATCAGTTTAATCCTTGAACAATACAATAATTCTACCGTAATTGGCAGCTATAACGGTGCTTGTTATTTTTATTTGTTTATACTGTATGGTGGCCTCATTACTCTGCCCACATACATACATACATACATACATACAGTGCCGGAATAAACACAGACTTAAGCGTGTTCGAATTTCTTGAATAATAAACCTCGTCGGGAAATTTTTAGCTAGACGTAAACAAACCGCCGCCTTGACGAACACAAACGGTGGTGACCTTCCAATCTCACAAGGACAAACTCAGAAAAGCTAATCTCGGAAAGCTAATCTCAGGTCAATCTTGGAAGGCCAAACTCAGAAGGCTAATCTCAGTTGGCCAGTTTTAAGAAAAGACAAAAATATAATTGAAAACGAAAATCTCTCTCTCTCTCTCTCTCTCTCTCTCTCTCTCTCTCTCTCTCTCTCTCTCTCTCTCTGCTATAGTTATTATGGTCCTTGAAAAAAAAAAAAAACTGGCGGACACGATTCAATTTGACTGTCTCTTTCTTGAACCTGTGAGGAGATGTTGACGAGGCAAGATGAGTGATACCAGCTCCTCTCCTCTAAGACCGCTTGCGCCATAACGTATGGTAATGTCATCCCTTCTAGATCTTTCGTTTACGTTTATTGATTTAAAATAACCTTGAATAACATCTGTTGATTATTGAGTTATTGTAATTTATTAAAAAAAAAAGTCAATACAGGTTGATTTTTATAATGACTCATACGCCAAGTGTACAGTAAACATTTTCAGTGTCACGTTTCTAAGAGCTCTCCTCCAGACATCACTCACTCTCCTGTATATGACCGTTCATGTAGGAAGTTCTTCAACACCTCAAGTATACTTATCTCTTCCTTATACCATATACGGAGAGAGGAAGTATCATCTCCCACTCATCTTTACCACACGCATACAACCTTGGAAGGACAGAGGAAGGAAGGAAGGGTACACTCCTTAGCGAACGTCTCTCTCTCTCTCTCTCTTTGATGTGGGTGTGGGGGAGATAATCCTTCGTCTACCCCCACTGAGAGACTCGGAGGGAGACAAAGACCTAGATTTTCTTTTCTGCTGTTAAATCACAAAGGACAAGGGATAGAGCCTTGACGACACACCAGTAATTGTGTACGGTTTCTGAGGCTAAAATCTGGAACTTGGAACCTAAAACCTGGAACTTGTAACCCGAAACCTGGAAACTGGGTTCCGGAACCTGGAACACCGTACTCACTCACTCCTCTACCTTATTTTCTCTCTGGTTTAACGCTTTTTTTTTTAATCCCCCTACATCCTTGTGTAAGGTGAAGCGTTTACAGCGCCCAACAGGGGAGCATGCTAAGCTCATGCTTGCCTTTATGTCTCATGAGTTAAGGGCGTAGAAGCCTGAAGAGTCAATGGTTTATGTCTAAGCAAGTTATTGGAAGCTCCAACAACTTGTCCCTGAATACGAATTCGCAACTTTCGATTTACAGCAGGTACCTACTTTACTGCTAGGTGAACTGAGACCAAGGGAGGCTGGGAAGGGTGTCCGAACAACTTTCCACCGGCCCGGGATTCGAACCCGTGACATCTCGCTTGCGAGGCAAGAGTGGTACCGTTCTACCCACCGGCGCCCCCAATAGAGTCAGTCCATATCGAACCTAACTTAACCTCTTATCTTATCAGCTGACAACTCTGATTTATATTGATAGTGATGGGGGGGGGGGGGGGGGGAGCATCAGCAATAGATCATGTAATTTAGGGAAATTTAGTGTGTGTGTGTGTATGTTATGGTGCACCATACCATGCTATTGGCACTGTACTACACAATACAGCGCCTTACCAAAACTCGACAACAAACACACACACACCATCTTCGACACCGGCTCCTACCTCCACCAGAGATCCCTCGTCCTCGAATTGCTGTTCGACACGACAACCGCATCCAGCCCATAAGAGCACGTACTGATCGCTATAAGAACAGCCCAGTCTCAACCATTGTAAAAATTATCAACAACTTGTATCAACCAGTGTGTTCACTCCCAGTCAGTCTTACCTTCTTGCACTGTCACTATGTTGAAATGCCCTGTAGCTTGAGCTTCTCCCCACCTAGTTATTATATATCATATTTGTATCACTTATGTTACTTGCATATTATTTGTAAATCAAGTAGAGTGACACAATACCACACTGTATCGTGGTATAACACACCATACCACACTATATCACCACCCCCTCCCCTTATAATAGGATCATGGCACTATAATCTGCACCATATCTCACAATACCACTACACTATAATCACAGTACACTATAAATATCGTATTACACCACACTATAAAAGAATACGCTACCTCACACTCAGCATCGCACCATATAAACACACACTATGGACACCATACCACATCATAGCAACTCCGATCTTTCCTCTCCACCGCCTCCCATTTCATATCATCCCCCTAGTTCCTCCTCCCCCCCCCTCCTCCCAGTTCCCCCCCCCCTCCCACAGGTCATCTCCGTCAGGTAATCACGACGACAACAATAAACAAAACCTTACGTGCCATATAACTCACCTGTCCCGGAGATCCAAAGGTCACCTGCAGCAGAAGATTTACCCCCCCTCAAAAAAAGGTCAAGTTCAGAAACGCTTTTTTTTTTTTTTTTTTGGTCTGTTTGAAAACTCATTTACAACTCATGATCTATTCACTTATTTTTCTCTTTCCTCTTCTCTCTCCTTTTTTGGTGATATTTTTTCTTCTTATTTTTCAGATTATTTACACTTTTGAGATGATCGATTTACAGGTATGTTGGGGAAAGTGATTGAGTCAGTTGATCGCGGTGGGTCGAGATATAGAGAGGGGGGGGGGGAGGGAAGAGAGGGAGAGTGTGTGTGTGTGTGTGAGAGAGGGACTGTCAGGCACGGCATCCACCTCCAAGGAACGCAAAACACAGACTGGTGATTGGAGATGCGTTGCCACCAGACCAGACACCACTTGTTGCCCCACGCATGCGCCCTCCCATACCTGATGCCCTCCCTCCCTTCCTCCCTTCCTCCCTCCCTCCATCCTCCCTCCTTTCCTTCCTACCGCCATCCCTCCCTCCCTTCATTCCCTCCTCTCACCAACTCCCCTTCCATCCCTAATCTCTCTCTCTCTCTCTCTCCCCATCCATCCTCATTCCCTCTCTCCATCTTCCTTATCCCCCCCTCCTTCTCTCCCCCCTCCCCCCTCCCTACCTACCTTCTCATATTACCTGTTGTTGCTTCTGTTGTCTTCTACCACATTTGTTGTCTTCTACCACACCTGTTGTCTTCTACCACACCTGTTGTCTTACACCACACCTGTTGTCTTCCACCACACCTGTTCCCCTCCACACTACACCACATCTGTTGCCCCCTCTCCCCCCTCCCCTCACATACACCTGTTGTGATGGTGGAGTGATGGTAGGGAAGAATGAAGGTAGACAGGTGACGTAGGTAGAGTGCAGGTAGAGAGTGAGGTGAGGTAGAGTAGAGGTAGAGAGGTTACGTAGGTAGAGTGGAGGTAGACAGGTGACGTAGGTAGAGTGGAGGTAGAGAGGTGAGGTGAGGTAGAGTAGAGGTAGAGAGGTTACGTAGGTAGAGTGGAGGTAGACAGGTGACGTAGGTAGAGTGGAGGTAGAGAGGTGAGGTGAGGTAGAGTAGAGGTAGAGAGGTTACGTAGGTAGAGTGGAGGTAGAGAGGTGAGGTGAGGTAGAGTGGAGGTAGAGAGGTTACGTAGGTAGAGTGCAGGTAGAGAAGTGAGACGCAATAAAGATGGTGAGACGAGGTAAAGACAGTGCAGGTTGAGAGGTGACATAGACAAGTGAAATAAATTAAACTAGAAAAACAGAAACACGACATAAATGAACTAATACATCACCGAGACGAGAGCAGGTGATGATACTGGCCTCGGAGGACATCCTGACCCGGTGCTTCCCTCTGGCGGTGAAGGGTGAGTACTGTATCGAGAACCTCCACCACGAGAGGTACAATCAAGGTAGTGGAAGTCTTTTGGTGTACAATATGATGCTCACGAGTATTATGTGTGGTTAACCTTTGTGTATTGTTTTGTTTTGTTTTTTAAAGGCTCATATAAGACTCTTGGGGTATTATGAACTGGTTGTATTGAGTTGTGTTAAGTTACCGATAAAAGCAACGATGTTTATAAAATTTCATCATGGATATTAGGTGGGGGGGGGGGGGAAGACCACAAGACTATGCTCAAGACTATACTCAAGACCACAAGATTATGCTCAAGACCACAAGATTATGCTCAAGAAACACAAGACTATGTTCAAGACCACAAGACTATGTTAAAGACCACAAAACTATGCTCAAGACCATAAGACTATACTCAAGACTACAAGATTATGTTCAAGACCACAAGACTATGTTCAAGACCACAAGACTATACTCAAGACCACAAGATTATGCTCAAAACCACAAGACTATGTTCAAGACCACAAGATTATGTTTAAGACCACAAGACTATACTCAAGACCACAAGACTATACTCAAGACCACAAGATTATGCTCAAGACCACAAGACTATACTCAAGACCACAAGATTATGCTCAAGACCACAAGACTATACTCAAGACCACAAGATTATGCTCAAGACCACAAGAATATGTTCAAGACCACGAGACTATGCTCAAAACCACAAGACTATACTCAAGACCACAAGAATATGTTCAAGACCACAAGACTATACTCAAGACCACAAGAATATGTTCAAGACCACAAGACTATGTTCAAGACCACAAGACTATGCTCAAGACCACAAGATATGTCTATGACCACAAGACTGTACTCAAGACCACAAGATTATGTTCAAGATCACAAGACTATGCTCAAGACCACAAGACTATACTCAAGACCACAAGAATATGTTCAAGACCACAAGACTATGTTCAAGACCACAAGACTATGCTCAAGACCACAAGACTATACTCAAGACCACAAGATTATGTTTAAAACCACAAGAATATGTTAAAGACCCTAAGACTATGTTAAAGACCACAAGACTATGCTCAAGACCACAAGACTATGTTCAAGACCACAAGACTATGCTCAAAACTACAAGACTGTGTTCAAGACCACAAGATTATGTTTCAGACCACAAGACTATGTTAAAGACCACAAGACTATACTCAAGACCACAAGATTATGCTCAAAACTACAAGACTGTGTTCAAGACCACAAGATTATGTTCAAGACTAAAAGACTATGTTAAAGACCACAAGACTATACTCAAGACCACAAGACTATGCTCAAGGCCACAAGACTATGTTCAAGACTATGCTCGAGACCACAAGACTATGCTCAAGACCACAAGACTATGTTCAAGACTATGCTCAAGACCACAAGACTATGTTCAAGACTATGCTCAAGACCACAAGACTATGTTCAAGACTATGCTCAAGACCACAAGTCTATGTTCAAGACTATGCTCAAGACCACAAGACTATGTTCAAGACCACAAGACTATGCTCAGATACACCACAAGGGAGGTAAAGACGCTGCTCTAAACTCTACGGGACAATGATGGTCATGGCCCGAGGAAGGTAAATACTGAGACGACTACAACACTCTATTGGTTCATAAAGGGCGTCTTGTGTGTGGGTGTGTCCTGAGAGAGGTGGGGTGTAGGTGGGTGTGTCCTGAGAGAGGTGGGTGTGTGTGGGTGTGTCCTGAGAGAGGTGGGTGTTGGTGGGTGTGTCCTGAGAGAGGTGGGTGTGTGGGTGTGCCCTGAGAGAGGTGGGTGTGTCCTGAGAGAGGTGGGTGTGTGTGGGTGTGGGTCCTGAGATTGATTTTGATTTGATTTTGCCGCTTACAGCGGCTACTTTATTGTGCACCCCACACTCATCCTGTGAGCGGTAGCGCAAAAGGATTACAGAGTAGAGTTTACAAAGGGTCATAATAATTAACCCCCGTTGTCAGGATATTATGGCACTGAATGTTACACAGTATTTCATTTACATTATTTGTTTAGTTCTATACATAAAGGGTAACGTATTCACAAATGCGTGAGTACAGGCGTGTGAGGCAGTATGTCTGGCCGCACACTTTGTTATTTACATTTGCTTGAGAAATATTCAAGCACATTGTGCATTTGGTTCTGTACATGAGAATTGATATAGTTACTAAGTGCAAAAAAGTGGATACAATCTCAATATGTCGGCTACCTTGCCATTAGAGATGAAGTGTTGTGCCATTTCACACACAGTGTGCTTGGACCTGTCCCTAAAAGGTTCTATCTTCACACAGTCGAGGACGTAGTGTTCAAGTGTGTGGCCATATGTATGGCCACACACTTTACATTTAGTTTTGTTTACATCTGCTTGAGGAACATACTGCCAAAGGTACTTATATCCTAACCTTAATCTAGCGGTTACAACATCTTGTAATCTAGTGCTGTTGTTACTTGCTCCATATACATGTTTCACTTGATACATCTCATCATGGTAACCTATGGATCGACTAGTGCCTGTTTGCACTTGTCTACTTGCGTCAAACTCATCAATAAGCTCTTTCCTAATTACAGTTTTAAGGGTTCTTTTTGACAGACCCAATTCGTATTCAACGGTGTCTTCTGAGAGAGGTGGGTGTGTGGGTGTGTCCTGAGAGAGGTGGGTGTGTGTGGGTGTGTCCTGAGAGAGAGGTGTTTGGGTGTGTCATGAGAGAGGTGGGTGTGTGTGGGTGTGTCCTGAGAGAGGCGTGTGTGTGTGTGGGTGTGTGTGTGTGTGGGTGTCTTGAGAGAGAGGCGTGTGGGTGTGTGTCCTGAGAGAGAGGTGTGTGTGTGTGTGTGTGTGTGGGTGTCTTGAGAGAGAGATGTGTGTGTGTGTGTGTGTGTGGGTGGGTGTCTTGAGAGAGAGATGTGTGTGTGTGTGTGTGTGTGTGGATGTGTGTCCTGAGAGAGAGGTGTGTGTGTGTGTGTGTGTGTGTGTGGGTGTCTTGAGAGAGAGGTGTGTGTGTGGGTGTCTTGAGAGAGAGGTGTGTGTATGTGTGTGTGTGTGTGGGTGTCTTGAGAGAGAGGCGTGTGTGTGTGTGTGTGTGGGTGTCTTGAGAGAGAGGCGTGTGTGTGTGGGTGTGGGTCCTGAGAGAGAGGTGGATGTGTCCTGAGAGAGAGGAATGTGTCCTGAGAGAAAGGAATGTGTCTTGAGAGGGAGGAATATGTGTCCTGAGAGAGAGGAATGTGTCCTGAGAGAGAGGAATGTGTCCTGAGAGAGAGGAATGTGTCCTGAGAGAAAGGAATGTGTCCTGAGAGAAAGGAATGTGTCCTGAGAGAGAGGAATGTGTCCTGAGAGAAAGGAATGCGTCCTGAGAGAGAGGAATGCGTCCTGAGAGAGAGGAATGTGTCCTGAGAGGGAGGAATATGTGTCCTGAGAGAGAGGAATGTGTCTCCTGTAATATTTATGTTCGCTGTGATAGAAACTGACTCAAGACAAGATCAGAATTATTTACCTTTGCTGAAGTTTGTCTGAGAACTCTCGACTAGATACCAGGTGTGTGTGTGTGTGTGTGTGTGTGAATGTGCAGAGAAAAGAGAGAGAGAGATACAGACAGACAGAGATAAAACTACCACACTAGATTGATTCACCCTGAAGTTTAGATGAGGGGAATAATAATGAAAGTAAAACATTAGTCACTGTTGGTCTTCCTCGCTGACGCTGGTCGTGTTAAAACAAAGCTGGGGGTGTTATTTCATGCTCATGTTTCCCATCTCAAGAGCCAAACTTGTCAAAGGCTAGATGGCGTAGAGTGTGGCGTCAGTTTTTCCCCGCTGTCTTTTTTTTCCCACGCCCACAGTATGACAGAAATATTAAAACTTGACATTGTAAGAGTTTTAACCCTTTGATGATGATGGTTTAACCCTTTGATGATGATGGTTTAACCCTTTGATGATGATGGTTTAACCCTTTGATGATGATGTTTTAACCCTTTGATGATGATGTTTTAACCCTTTGATCATGGTGGTTTAACCCTTTGATCATGATGGTTTAAGGTTTTTGAGGATGATGTATTAACCCTTTGAGGATGATGGTGTAAGCCTTTGAAGGAAAATGTTTTAACCCTTCGTGCAGTCCGCAATTTCCTCATCTGTGTTTACCGCACCGTGGGGTCAACCAGGCTTTAAGGGGATGAGTTGTCAGTCACGTCTTGTAGAGAGAGGACGTTACCTTTTATCTTGTTCACTCCCTCGTAGATTGAACTAATGTAGATATATATAGCTCCTTGTATGGTGCTGGTGTGTTATATTGTAGAGATGAATATTACTCTGTTTTACGTTTAGATCCACACTACACCACGTCACACCACACTACACCACGCCACACCACACTACACCACACCACACTACACCACGCCACACCACACTACACCACTCTACACCACACTACACCACGTCACACCACACTACACCACTCTACACCACTCTACACCACACCCCACCACACCATACCTAGACTTACTTATCTGTGTGTCTGTATGTGTGTGTGTGTGTGTGTGTGTGTGTGTGTGTGTGTGTGTGTGTGTGTGTGTGTGTAAAGGTCACCAAGAATCTGATTAATATTTTGAACTTAAGGATAAATTAGAAGAAAGTTTGTACTCATAATTTTATTCAAATTTATGAGAAACCAAAAATTAAAATGTCCTGTTAATCTGATCACACAAGACACTCGTTGTAGATCTGAAGATAATAATAACCATCAGACTCTTAAGATTAACAATATAAATATATAACTTGTTCTCTGGCAGCGACTGTATACACGCGGTGACACCTAAACAAGAGACTAGGAGCGGCCTGCGGTAATTCTCCACCTGGTCACAATTTCCAGTTCACCAGCCTGGAACGGTTCAGCCAGATCCATTTAACCCCTCCCCCCCTGTCGACCCAGAGCTCTAAATCCAATAAAGAACCGAAGCTAAATTTTATAATTTTCTCGACCTGTGACCTCGACCTTTGACCTACCACCTTCCTCCTCGACTACATCATCACGGGAGACACCATGTTAAGCCGCCAGCGTTATGTTCATGAATATTTTTGATGATTGAAAAAAAATATGTATCCATCCGGGAGAGATGTGACAGGAGTACACACACACACACACACACACACACACACACACACACAAACCTCAATATCCAGGACTTGTGATGAGTTTGTGTGCTATTACTATTACTATCATTACTGGCTATACGGTAACACGGAAGCTATTATAAAGTACTGTTGACGATGGCATATTAACTAGCAACACACTTCTCTGCCGGCAACCGTAACCTGTGTGTGTGTGTGTGTGTGTGTGTCGCAGGTATATCAATATGCAAATTGTCCCTCTCTCCTGCTCCATGTTCATCACGGTTAACAGCCCTTACACAGCTCAGTGCTTTAAGGGGGTTGATGGTTATTATTATTATTATTATTATTATAATTATTATTATTATTATTATTATTATTATTATTATTATTATTATTGTCGTTAATATTGTTTTATCAATAGCACAAAATACTTTATATGCTGTGTGTGTGTGTGTGTGTGTGCAAGGAGTTTTGGTGATTTGATTTGATTTTGCCGCTTACAGCGGCTTCTTTATTGTGCACCCCACACTCATCCTGTGAGCGGTAGCGCAAAAGGATTACAGAGTAGAGTTTACAAAGGGTCATAATAATTAACCCCCGTTGTCAGGATATTATGGCACTGAATGTTACACAGTATTTCATTTACATTATTTGTTTAGTTCTATACATAAAGGGTTACTTATTCACAAATGCGTGAGTACAGGCGTGTGAGGCAGTATGTCTGGCCTCACACTTTGTTATTCACATTTACGTGAGAGGTATTCAAGCACATTGTGTATTTGGTTCTGTACATGAGAATTGATATAGTTACTAAGTGCAAAAAAGTGGATACAATCTTAATATGTCGGCTATCTTGCCATTAGAGATGAAGTGTTGTGCAATGTCACACACAGTGTGCTTGGACCTGTCCCTAAAAGGTTCTATCTTCACACAGTCGAGGACGTAGTGTTCAAGTGTGTGGCCATATGTCTGGCCACTGTGTGTGTGTGTGTGTGTGTGGAGGAGGGAGTGTTAGTGTGTGTGTGTCTGTGTGTGTGTGTGTGTGTGTGTGTGTGTGTGTGTGTGTGGAGGAGGGAGTGTTAGTGTGTGTGTCTGTGTGCGTGTCTGTGTGTGTGGAGGGAGGTGGGAAGCGCTGAAAGGTCACCTTGCTGGCTGCCCTCTTGGCGAATTCTAAGTAATGATCAATAGACGTTTTCAGTTATAACAGTGTGTTTCCACCCACTGTCCGCTGCTTGGTCCGTGTGTGTGTTATGACGGCATATTTGTGTTTTGATGCCATGTATAGTTGCAGTATTGATATTGTATTTACATTTACTACCAGCAAATGTGCCCGGCTTCCCACGGGTGAGGTATGGTATATTATAGTCTTGACTCACAGTTCCCTCCCTGACAATCGCCGCGGTAATATATCAGGCTGGGAGCACGACTTTATGACCCGTGTAATATGTGTGTAAAGTGTTAGGTCTCTAAACTGCTTCCGTGTTGGAGCTATGGCTGAAACAGACAGATACTCACAGACAGACAGACACCTCACATTAGTATTATAGATGTAACTTCATAGAACCTTGACATTTTATGAGAGCTGAGTGATTATGTTTGGTATATAACTTATTACACCGACAATATTCTCCACCCTTTGTAAACTAATGTATATACACCGCTTCTACCCGCCAAATTTAACCACATATTACATCCATATACTCAGACACCTCTATGTTATTTATATTTCATCAATGTGTAGGTGGGGGTTCAGGATCTATTTTAAATATTAAATACCAAATCGACGTCTTTTGAGCTTAATGATGAAAGGACACTGTCTTGATATAGGAGAGAAGAAATTGTTTTGTGAATTCTTGAAAGCTCTGCGTCTTGGTTTCCTGTCGAGATAAAAGATTTGACAGTGACTTGTTTAGGTGTGAGTGAAGTGTGTTCAGGTGTGAGTGAAGTGTGTAAAATACGTGTTAATGAGCCTTCCAAGCAGCTCACCTGTGCCTTCGTCCCTCATTGTGTGCGTGGCTTTTACAACTCACCACACACACACACACACACACACACACGTAAAATATTATGCTTATCATAATTCCCTATGATGTGTGCGTCAAGAAATCTATTTAAAATCTCCACTTTTCCCAGACTAATAAGGGTGAAGCTCCACAATAAACTCCACATAATGAACTCCCCCCACCCCCCCTCCACCATCACAGGACGCCTAACTACCCACCACTATAGGATCCAATACCTCAATCTATTCTCGCCCTGTAATTAGAAAACGATTCAAACCCAACCTTTCATCAGGATCAAGTGCAAATTTGATGTTTATTTTAAGACATTCTCTCTTTACCGTCGATAAAATGAGCCTGCTAGATCCGCCTGGCCAAACACCTTGTAGTGGACGTCTCCCCTACAACTGCGTAGCTGCATTCCAATGCCACAGTATCCTAGCAACCAGCCACCTGCTTCGTCTTCCCTAGCAACCAAACGAGCGGCCCAGGGGGGGGGGGGGGGGCGTCACCAGATGCCACAGTATCCTAGCAACCAGCCACGTCTTCCCTAGCAACGGAGTCAAGAAACCGGCGACTTCCCACGGGTTTACTTCCGGCGGCTGTGTATATAAGCTCTGTCTCTCCATTGAGATTCATTCTGCTCTCGGTTCCTGAACACGCAACACCTCCTCCAAGCAAGCTCCTCGCTGTCCAGCTCTCATTCAACCTGGAGGCCAGCAACAGGCAACATCTCCTCTAACGAAGCTCCTGCACATCTACCTCCTTCAACACGCTACTCACCTAACGTCTCTACTGAGCAGCTCCTCACCACACGGCACCTCCAGCACCAGACTGTCTACCATATAACTTATATTATATAAGAAAACCACCACCTTAGAGTTTCCATCCATCCTGAGTGCTAGACAACATAATATCACGAAACCCTACAACCTCCCGCCCGCACAGTCGATGAGAAGAACATTTACTAAGTGTTTGGTATAGTTTTGATGTTCCCGCCATGACTCGGAACCAAGTATTATATTATTTTCTTCTTTGTATTCTGACTGGCTATATTACTTCTTCTTCTTCTTCTTCTTCTTCTTCTTCTTCTTCTTGTTGTTGTTGTTTAGTGTTGTTATTATTATTATTATTGTTTTTTATTGATGTTGTTCTCCTTCTTTCCCCCCTCGTCCTCGTCCTCATCCGGTAAACACCCTCTGATCTCAACACCACTTTCATCAACATCACTCAAACAAAAAGATATAACTTGAAACATCAGCGTCTATGAACACAAGTTGGCTAATTATCCTCGTGTTATGAAGTTAGTCAGTGTAGCTTCTGTAAACAAGGCGAGACGTAGAGAGAGAGAGAGAGAGAGAGAGAGAGAGAGAGAGAGAAGGGTTCTGTATGTGCCACCTTAACACACTCGTATTATTCTGTAGGGCTTAAACAACACTCCTATACTACAAACCCCCTCCTTGATGCTCCACAGTGCCAAGGGATTAGCTTTGTTATCACGTGAATACCTTCATTTTCCGAGGAGGCAGCACCAGCAGTTAACGATCTCACTAATCACCCATAGTATTGTAAAGTTACCAACAATGGAAAGTTATTGGTTTCTTTTTTATGAACTTTCTATTCAACACAATTACCCCTCTCCCGCCTCCTCCCTCCCCCCCCCCCCCTTCCTTCCCCCTCCTTCCCCCCCACACACCTCACACCCCCTCCCCCCCCCCAGCGAGAGGAGGATAAGAGGGGCTTGTATATCAACTCTTACGTGACCTAACAACCATCTCACAGCTCAATGCTCTTTCTAGTCCCTCTCTGGTCTGTGGGTGAGGAAGGTCTGGAATGCTGTTGCTGGTGCCTTTGGTCTTCTTATCTATAAGAAAATACGACTGAATTTCCAGGTATCTTTGGTATCTTATTCTTCTTCGATATCTTGTCTTTTACGTTATAGAGATAAAGTTTATAATGTAGTGTGTGTGTGTGTGTGTGTGTGTGTGTGTGTGTGTGTGTGTGTGTGTGTAGTACCTCTCAGTATTACACGTTCACAACTATAGGTTCAGCGTAAAGATTAATAAATATTGTTTTTTTGCGGTTCTCTCTTGAATAACCTAACACTAACCTAGCCTAACCTAACAGTAACCTAGCCTAACCTAAGAGTAACCTAGCCTAACCTAACCTAACCAAATCGACCTTCTTGCCCCACTGGATGCCCTGCAGATAAGACTCATAATCCACCTCTTCCTCCTGGGGATGTTATGCACCTCCCAGCAAACATACACCTACCTCCTCTTCCTCCTCCGGGTTCCTACGCATAACTAAAGGACAAGGTCGATCCACGTCGTAACACCCCCACCAGGAAGGTCTCTGTTTATAGGTCACCTCCAGACGGTTCTTGTAACAAATAATATTCAACACAACTAAATAAAGTCTGGATATATTTACATAGAAAACTTATCCATTCATTAATTTATATTATGGGGGAAAATATTACGATTTACCACACTGGAATAAATAATTTACAGAAATGAAATAAATTAGTGAATGACGATATAGTTACGTCAATCAAGGAAGCATTTTAGGTATTAGTTAGGTTAGATTTAGCGTATATGAACAGTAAATCCAAGAACAGTTAGTAATTCTAAAAAAACATCCTGTAATAATAGTCCCAAACATAAATTACAAATACCGGATGATTCAAAGAGCAAACTGTCTATCAATAATAATTCCGTAATGAGATCAAATTTAAGTAGTATATATCAGTTAGCTGTTTACGTCCCTACAGTATACATTATTTAGCTGTTTACGTCCCTACAGTATACATTATTTAGCTGTTTATGTCCCTACAGTACATCATTTAGCTGTTTACGTCCCTACAGTATACATTATTTAGCTGTTTACGTCCCTACAGTATACATTATGTAGCTGTTTACGTCCCTACAGTATACATTATGTAGCTGTTTACGTCCCTACAGTATACATTATTTAGCTGTTTATACCCCTACAGTATACATTATTTAGCTGTTTATACCCCTACAGTATACATTATGTAGCTGTTTATACCCCTACAGTACACCATATAGCTGTTTACATCTCTACAGTACATCATTTAGCCGTTCATTATATCTGTTTTATAACCTACAGGACTAATGTATCCTCTTAAAGATCACTGACACGAGTTTGACTGTATACTGTTGTGAGATGGTCTGCTACAGTGAGCCATTGTTTGTAGTGAAGATAGTAGATGATAAACCAAGAAAGAAGACTTTATGAGTATAGACCCAGTAAAGACGCCTTGAGCATTCACTTCACACATATCTGGGGTTACTCATGGCTACCAGTCTTACTTAGGGTGATCGATGAATTCCACAATGAACACTATGACTCCTGTTGTCTCGATAGGGTTGTCAAAATATTTCGTCTGGTTATGTTCTTCACCTTGTTGCTCCTGACGATGAACCCTCCTGTAGATACTGATCGTCTTTGTTCCTGGCAGAGTCGTCCAGGTTGCCTTTATGTTTCATGGAACTTCCCGATACACCTCTCTCTCTCTCTCTCTCTCTCTCTCTCTCTCTCTCTCTCTCTCTCTCTCCATGAAGATCACACACACACACACACACACACACACACACACACACACACCTGGAATATATTTTATTTCCTTACATACTTTTAATAATGAGGTTAACAGCATCTAATTTCCTTCTTAACTATTACACACACCTAAAATTAATCAAAGTACATACCTGTGATTCAAAACATTTCATTATTAATACAGGTAAGAGTGTTGGGTTGGTGTGGTCCATGTTGAAGGATGAGGGTGACGCACCACTTTACCCTAAGCAGTATCTAAGCCGCTTGTTGAGGATTGGGTAGGATTTAACCCTTCCCCCCCTCTCTCCCCTCCCCCCCCTCTCCCCTCCCATCCTCCCCCCCACCTAATAATAATAATAATAATAATACGCTGGGTTTTTTTTTTTTACATCTTTTATTAAATCTTGTTAATGTAAGAAAAAAAAAATAGTTTAGTTTTCAATATTTTTTTTTTCCTGTTGTAAATATTTTTTGTTTAATTCCTGAGACGAAAAATAGTTAATAATATGTCGAAAGAGATGCGTTGTTATGGTGATGAAGAGATGCGTTGTTATGGTGATGAAGAGACGCGTTGTTATGGTGATGAAGAGACGCGTTGTTATGGTGATGAAGAGACGCGTTGTTATGGTGATGAAGAGACGCGTTGTTATGGTGATGAAGAGACGCGTTGTTATGGTGATGAAGAGATGCGTTGTTATGGTGATGAAGAGACGCGTTGTTATGGTGATGAAGAGACGCGTTGTTATGGTGATGAAGAGACGCGTTGCTATGGGATAAGAGAGCGTGTATGGTGAAGAGACGCGTTGTTATGGTGATAAAGAGATGCGTTGTTATGGTGATAAAGAGACGCGTTGTTATGGTGATGAAGAGACGCGTTGTTATGGTGATGAAGAGATGCGTTGTTATGGTGATGAAGAGACGCGTTGTTATGGTGATGAAGAGACGCGTTGTTATGGTGATGAAGAGACGCGTTGTTATGGTGATGAAGAGACGCGTTGTTATGGTGATGAAGAGACGCGTTGCTAAGGTAAAGATTAGTTTGTTCACCAGCACGAGGACTACGGTTGCTGGAAGTAAGTTTGAGCTCCTTGTGTTGTTATTTATATAAGAACTTAAAAAACAAATGGTTTACCTTCACTGTTCTTGTAAATATTGAGTTAAATGCGCCTAAAACTACACCTGCAGTATCCTCACTACTGCTGACATACAGTACATATTTATATACAACATGATATAAACAGATACAGCATACAACATGATATAAACACATACAGCATACAACATGATATGAAAACACACAACATAGAACAAACACATACAGCATACAACATGATATAAACACATACAGCATACAACATGATATAAACACATACAGCATACAACATGATATGAAAGCATACAACATAGAACAAACACATACAACATACAACATGATATAAACACATACAGCAAATAACATGATATAAACTCCAAACACTCAGAAAATAAACAAATTTATACAACCACCATGATTGAGGTGCCGCTTCTCAGCCCGGTTCAGAGTGGTTGAAAATTGCCTATATATCCCGACCAGATGGAACTGTTGTAGAACGACTCATGATGCCACGTATTTTCTGCTCGGGGAAACATCTGAACCACCTCACTCCCATACTAGTAGTTTATAGAGGCTGTAGAAATTGTGGTAGTTGTAGAGAATCACCAGTAGAGGTAGTTGGAGTTATAGTAGTGGTGGTGGTAGTAGGGTGGTAATTGTGGGGTAAATGGTGATTGTGGTAGCCATGGTAATAATTGTGGTAGGTAGTTAGTGATGGTTCTTTTAGGGGAGTAGTTGTTGATTGTGAGTGGTCGTGGTAGGAATTGTGGTAGGTGGGTATATCATTGTATTGCTCCCACAGTCTTATTGTATCATTGTATTGCTCCCAGAGTCTTATTGTATCATTGTATTGCTCCCAGAGTCTTATTGTATCATTGTATTGCTCCCAGAGTCTTATTGTATCATTGTATTGTTCCCAGAGTCTCCACAAACCATATTCAATTCATTCTTATATAATTAATGTACTATCGTTAACAAACATCTGTAACATAAACAACAATAGCTAAACCAGGTTCTTGTTTTGTTTACGATCTAAATCCTTCCCCCCACCCCCCACCTCACCCCTCTCATCCCCCCACCTCACCCCTTTGTACAGAGAGGAAAATGTTGTCATTCTTACCTTGGCCCGCTGCACCTGAGGTCATTCACACCGATGGTCGAATGAAACGAGATATTCCTGGAATTATTATCCAATTAAGCGTTACGTCTGTCCTGAGCATTAGGAAGTTATATTATTGCTTAAGTTTTCCAGTCATTGTTAATTAAAAAAAGGTGTTCCATCTTTTGTAATTAAGGGAAGTTCTTCATCACGTTTCTTTTGTTGTGAGGCTGAGATGATGTAGAGGAGGGGGAAGAGAGGAGGGGGAAGGGAGGAGGGGGAAGAGGGGGAGGAAGGAGGGGGAAGGGAGGAGGGGGAAGAGAGGGAGGAAGGAGTGGGAAGAAGTCTTGTCTGTGTCACCTACAGAAGATCTACTCATATATCAACTTATTTTCACTCTGTAGTAAATAATTAAAAACTAGTTAACATAAGGCAATATTCATCTACAACCTCTACCTTAAGTTTGTGTTTAGATCCTCGTGGAATAATAAAACGACCTAACTTAACATTATTTTCACTTAACTTACATTTATCGAGGAGGTTATGATCTCTCGTTCCCACCACATAGGTTGGGTCAAGTTACAAAGGTTGACCTCATTAACTAATTAGGATACACCTCATGAGTATATAAGTACATCAGTTTATAAGAAATTTTTTTACATAATTATTCATAGATTTTTTTTTAGTTTTATTTGTGAATATATTTGAGTTACAACAATCACTCAGGTATATAGTGACGTTCCTAATTTTGAATATAGATTTTACCTTCAGTAGATTGATGAGTTAACAAGAAGATATACCCAGGTGAGGAGATATACCTGCTCCCTACACCTGAGCTCGTGAGGGGTTTGTGAGGTATAGTCTACATTTCTTATACAGTGACTTAGTGTATTGTTTTAGCCAGGAGGAAGATCATCAATTACATTATACTTACAAGTTTATTTACGTGAAGATTCAATAATATTATGTGATTAAAAGCCTATATAACTTCCATACTAATTGAACATACATAACATAAAGCTTTGGTGTGTGACAGAATCTTAAAACAGCTATTTATGAGACTATGATAAAGATGCTTTGTGAATTGGTAAAGGTGATTCATCCTCTGGCGACCATGACCCCAACACACGACATACAGGAGATTCACCCATTGATGTGATACAGTGACTCAGTGTTGACTAGTACTCTCGGCGTTAACTCATATTTTAGAACCTGTTTTACTGACGCTACTGGCTGCTGTTACAAGACCCGAGAGTAAAATGTAATTATAGGTTGATGGGTAAACTTGTGATGAGATTGATGGAAAATTTTATCCAGTTCCTTCTGATGTGACTGAAGAGGAAATGATTATGTGAGTCGTTGTTTGTCCCGCCACGAGGATGACTGTACAGGTGTGTGTGTCAGGTACAGTGCAACCGACTGACCTTGAATGAATCAATGATGAATGTTGATGAATGTTATGGTGAATTATATATTAATATCCTATAATGAAGACAGACTCCGGGGATGTAAATAAGACAGGATTACAATAGAGTCTGAAGCGGTGACAGACGGAAACTGTTCGCTTGGTTGTTCGAGGTATGGTTATGTACGATGTAGTCCAAGCCGCCAGTAGACATAGTGTGGCGTATAGCAGGTGTGGCCTTAACGTATGGCCAACAGTCGTAACTCTGTAGGTACACCTCCTGTCTTACTTTTGTATCTCCTGACTGTAGGTCTTTTCTTAAAGCGAACAATAATACTGCGAAAACATGAGAAAGTAAGTAACTCAACAACCAGAGTCTACTTCAGCACCATCATGAATCATCTATGGGAGATCCAAATGGGCCCCGTAGACCCCACGTCCCGTTACTGGTGCACAGGGAGGCAGTTTGGCCGCGTTGACCTCGACCGTCTTTATTTCCCCAACTAAAGACAGTGACAAAATGACTGTATCGCACGTCGCAGTCCTAATAACACCTTACTAAATTAACTCAGGATGCCTCGGGCGCGAACTACAGGGCGGGAGGCAAAACTTGTACCCACTCGGCCACCGCATCGCCATCATCTATGTACAGTATATACAGCCATTAGACGTAGTTTTTCATGATACAGATATTCTATAACCTACATTAATCACTTTGTGTTTAGGTTCACTTATTATTACTATGACTCAACTAGTTACTAAGACTCGGGGTGGCTTTATGGTGTCTGTGTATTGCTGTTTATAACCGAGTCAGAGAGTCTTCCGTCTGACAAATATATCAAAGATGTTTACCTAACAAATGCTGTAAACTTTTGGACTTCCCCTGAGCAAGTGTGCGTGTGTGTGTGTATGATAATTAAACGGTTCCTCCTACAACAGACTGACAAAATACTGTATTGTTAACATATCATAATTAAACCAACATTTCGAGTCCTTCTAAATAATCTTGCCATTCATAAAGCCATTGTTCCCCTATCATACTTGTTTACTTGTGGTAGTCCATTGTGTGCGATGATTACTTCCTCTTCTGGTTTTTGGTGAGTCCTATGATGGCTGTAGCGTCCAGTCCTTGACACACACTGCTTATTACATGCAGGCCATGTACTGGGTAGGGGGGCGGAGACAAGGCCACACTCGCATGCCTCCTTCGACGTTTCTCACAAGGTAGACGTGTTCTTGACTTTTCTTCATTGCTTTCTTAATCTGGTCCTTGTAGCGTTTCTGTGGGCCGTCAGTAAAACGTCGACCCTCATGCAGTTGGTTGAAGCTCTTCAGGCATTCTTATGACGTGTCCGAGCCAGTGAAGTTGGTGTTGGATAACAGTTACTTCTCTACTGCTATCACACACACACACACACACACACACAGTCTAGCCAGCTTGGGCAGATCTCTCAGTAAGAAGAATCTCAAACTCGCAGGGGTTAAGGGTGACGCCACAGTGGAACTTGGTCGAGGGTTTGGTGTTGCCCTCAGGAACACCAAGCTCGTACTTCTGCAGCATCCCCGTCAGGAACTGGAAGGCCTCAATCCGTGCCAGTGATTCACCCAGACAGTTTCTGCGACCTGTGGTGAAAAAAATCTTATTCTTAGTACAGTGAAGCCTCTATTTAACGGTCTATATAGAGATGAAAGTCCGTTATATCAAGGGCCCGTTAACAGTTAAACCTCGTGTTATATTTATCCATAAAATATAAATCGAAGTGTCGAATGAAGTCTTTTAACCCCCCCCCCCCCCCCCACACACACACACACGTATACTCACCAACAGAGAAAGGCAAGACGTGTTCCGAGCGAATCAGCTGACCCTCTTCGTTCAGGAACCTCTCCGGTCGGAAGATCTCAGGATCACCCCACACCTGCACACATCAGACGTCATTAAACACAGGTGAGACAAAAGGGGATAATACCGATGAAAAACATAACATTATGCGTCCAAGCTTGATGGTGAAAGATTAAACTCAGCTTCTTAAGAGGCAATACACACACAACTTTCCACTTGGGAGAGCAGTACAACAGACCTTCTTGTCCCAGTGAATACCCCAAATGTTGCCGATGACCCAGGACCTCTTGGGTATGCGGTACCCACCCAGTGTTGTCTCCTCTGGGTTGCCGTGGAGGGCGAGAGGCGTGATGGACCCGTAACGAAAAACCTCCGTCAGGAAGGCTTCAGTGTAAGGCATCCTCAGGCGGTCCTCGTACCTGGGGGAGTGAGGAACGTGTCTAAGAGAGAGAGAGAGAGAGAGAGAGAGAGAGAGAGAGAGAGAAGCATGACTCGTTTTCTCATAAGTCAACGCCAATTAATAAGAGAAGTGCAGTAGTTATATAGTACATTGTAAACTATTGCTTGATTTCCTGAACTGAGTAAATTTCAGAATTAAAAGCTTTCGGAGCTGAGACGGAAGATTAAAACCTTTAGTGACCATTAGGTAAAGTGACCCCACAAAGCTATAGTGATCCTCCAGTCTTGTAGTTTTTATTTACATCTTTTACTATTAAGTATCTAACTGTACCTGTGATATCAACTACCCGAGCTGAATCACTTAAAGGTACTGAACGAAATTATGTTGTACGAGTAGATTGAAACCTATTAATAAAATGCTGACTCCCAGTATTAAGGATTAACCCTCTTACGTTGGCAAGCGATCTATGCCGATGTTGGCCTCAAGCTCCTGGAAGATCTTGGCTTGGATCTCTGGGTGACGGACGAGGAAGAGGAAACACCAGCGGAGTGTGGTGACTGTGGTGTCCAGACCCACGATGAACAGATCGCTCACCAGCCACTTGAGTTGGTTGTCTGGGATGAAGAAACTCGGGATGTAACTTGAAGGTCAGTTAGAGTTAGATGTCTTAGGTAGAGTCAGTTAGAGTTAGATGTCTTAGGTAGAGTTAGAGTTATATGTCTTAGGTAGAGTCAGTTAGAGTTAGATGTCTAAGGTAGAGTCAGTTAGAGTTAGATGTCTTAGGTAGAGTCAGTTAGAGTTAGATGTCTTAGGTAGAGTCAGTTAGAGTTAGATGTCTTAGGTAGAGTCAGTTAGAGTTAGATGTCTTAGGTAGAGTCAGTTAGAGTTAGATGTCTTAGGTAGAGTCAGTTAGAGTTAGATGTCTTAGGATGGTTATAAAAGGTGAGTTTCTGAAACATTGTGTCGTCAAGGTGTGTTTGTCGTGTATGTCTCGCAGTGCAAAGTCATGTACACTTTCATCTGGTTTCGTTCTTCTATTTATCTTCTTTCTAGATTATAAACGGTGAAGTTTGCATCATATTTTATCTTTCACACACACACACACACACACACACACACAGTTGCCTACTCGTCATCGCTTCTCCTAACATTGATCACTAGTCTACGTCGCCTGATGACTCCAGGGGGTAAGTTATTCTAATTTCTCAATGGCCAAACTTTCCAAAGGTATTTATGCAGTAGACGCTAATTCTCACAGCCAGGTCAGTTTTTCATGTAAATTTTAAACCCCTCAAGGTCTACCGCTGGTGTGTCTGGTGTCTTATTTGTACTTGCTGTTACGACCGCGTCGTATTTTTTTTATTTTTTTTTATATATAACATGCCCCCATGTTCCATATTATTCCTGTAATGATGTGTTAAATTTACTATTATATATTCTAGTCACCTTACCCTGTGATGTTAAGGTTTTAACTGTCATTATTTGTTCAAGCCCATCTTATTTCTTTATTTTGTATTGTAACAAGCATTCTTTGTTCTCTAACGACCATCTGCATCGTTAAACGACCCACCGGCGGGTCGCGTGGCGGGAGCCGACCTTATATATAGGACCCACCAACTGACTTGAGTCAGTTCAGTCCTCTTGTCATACAGTCCACATCCTTTGAGTGTCACTTGTTACTTATACTTAATTTATTTGTGTTGTTCCTGTCGCCACCAATGTGGTATATCTATGTGAGTACCTATTTATGTCTCTGTTTGTGTCCATCAGTATTTGCTTGGTTGTATTCAAGTAATTCAGTGTTCTTTCACGTTAGTTAATTTCAGTGTTAGTTTTTATATGTTTATGCAGTGTTAACGTAATCCAATGCTTTAATATTATTCTTTCGATGTTTCGATGTTAGTATCATTTGTGTCTTAAAAGTTTCGATGGTGATTCAATTTGTTGTGACAGCCTACGAGGCTCTTTATTGTGTTAATATTTAATTAATTATAAATTCTTAAAGGTTTACTTTATTAACTTTTATTCCCTTTTAATTTACTTCACTGTTTTTGTTTGGTTACGCCTAGAACCTGGATATTTAAGTAAATTAAGAGACGGCGTAACATTGCCTATCAGGGCTTAAGTATTATGACATTTACGGGGTTATTTTAGTTTCTCTTACCGGTGAAGACGGTGTCTGTCTTGCCCTGTTGAAGCTGCCGCCGCTGTTCCAACAGATACTGGTAAATGAAGTCGAAACCTCGTTCTGGATTGTCCAAATTAGCTCGATGTTTCTCAATCAGCTCAGTGATGTAATTGAGGCGATGCTGCACGTTGAGCCCCACCTTCACTGCCTTTGGCTTCATGAAAGTTCCTACGAACCTATAATGTAAGGAAATGTTCTCATATTGTTTAAAATAACTTTGGAATTTCAATAGAAGTCAGGGGAAAACAGATGTTTATTCTTACTGCAGCATAGGAGTGTAGTTAAGGAAGCCTCCCTGTTCCACCAGCGTGAGGGACTTCTCTATTGAGTCGACGATCCATCTCAAGGTCTTGTCTCCCATGGCGAATCTCTCACCCGCGAACATGTGCCACACTATGTTGAGGACGGAGGTGGCCAGGTCGTAGTGCAGGTTGTAGGGCTGGCCAACCCTTTTCTGTCAAATTAATATAATCAACATCATTTAGTTATATATATTCTCTTTCTGCAAATTGTCGTCTCATTCTTCAACATCATTGGACTGTACGCAACCACTCGTAAGAAACTAAAATTGAATGAAAAACAAAAGAATGCGACATCTAATATTGCCGACAAACCTGTGTGGCCTCCAGGAAGTCGTGCAGCTCCCGGTTGACGTAAGCCTCGACGGAGCTCTTACCCATGCCGAAGTCCCTCAAGACGTGGAGGGTGAAGCGACGAGACTCCCGCCACACCCGGTCCTCTGAGTCAGCGATACCTGCACATTGACTGCGATAAAACAGAGCCCCCAAAACCTCTTGTTTACGGACATAACCAACTGTATGTTAGTTAGTAAAATAAACAAAGCAAACATTTAGACATCACACCTGGGTCTAGGACTGACCTTTACCGCCCATGATAAAGCTAAGGACGGTGCCCCTGGGTCGGTGGTTGAACATGTCGCCCTGCCTGACGAAGGCTTGAGTCAGCCAGTGGGAGGAGTTGATCACCACCACACGACGCAGACCCAGTTGCACGCTGTACAGTGGCCCATAGGTCTCAGCCAACCTGTTAAGTAATACATCCACCTTAACTTCTTGAGGTATGTTTCTCTTTTGTGATTTTTTTTCCAACATACATTGCGTCACTCGGTGTTCTTTATCCATCAGAGATGACGCTTTTAATTCAGGGAAATTAAAAAGAAAACGTGTTTAAACCTTCAAGCGAGAGATGAAAATGGAAAACTTGTATCAAGGCTCTCAGGAAGTACTTACTGTATTACCAGTGATATTTTCTCCCAGTTACTCCCTCCACTGGCGAGACATTGGCCCCTCAGATTTCAGTCGCTTCGTCCATACTGTTAAAAAAAAAGTCACCTGCTGAAGTAATGGATGGAGTCCTCCCAGAGAAGGTCTAAGAGGTTACCGACGAGAGGGAGGCCTTTCGGTCCTGGTGGCATCCCTCGGTCGTCTGGCTGGTGCGTGATGGCGTACACCAGGACCACCACCAGCGCCCCCAGCAGTAGCGTCACCCACATCTCTCACTTAACTCTCACTCACTGGAAAAATACATCAATATTATTTCACTTTCTCAGTATAGATGAATAGATAAATAATACTAAATCGCCGTTTCTTTTGCTGTTCAGTTTTATAATAAACCTAGACAGGGAACGCGGGACTATCCATGCACTCATCCAGCATGGTTGAGTAAGGTCCTGGATATAGTTAGTTTTAAACCTCTATACAGGTGTAAGTACATTGTAGTATAAACTTTACGCTGCATTATATATATGATAAACATAAACAGTATTAAGTGTAAGTAATATAAAAAACTGTATCTATACCATTCCTGTATTGTGTTCTGTATAGTATATGAGAAACAAATGACTGTGTAAAAAAAAAATATCAGGCGTCAACAACTATGAGTTTCTGAGGTGATAAGTGAGAAGAATATCCACACACACACACACGCACACACGCCAGTCACTCCTCCATCACATGATCCCACGTAATATATATTAATAAACATTGTGACGTATCATCTTACATTACCGTGGTCATTATAATCCTGCCTATCATTCCTGCGTCACCTCAAATGATTACCCATAATTATCCAGTCATTGAGGGGGGAGGGGGTGGGGGTGGATCTGCCTTGTCCAAGATTACTAGACGATGATATTATCCAGTCTCGTGTCATATCCGAGGGTCTATAATGAGGGAAGTGTCATATCCGAGGGCCTATAATGAGGGAAGTGCCATATCCGAGGGTCTATAATGAGGGAAGTGTCATATCCGAGGGTCTATAATGAGGGAAGTGTCATATCCGAGGGTCTATAATGAGGGAAGTGTCATATCCGAGGGTGTATAATGAGGGAAATATTGATCTTTTCATTGTGTTTTCTAGATCTCGTTTATATAGTGAGCAGCCGTCTAGTACATCAGGTAAGACATGATATCAATTGTCGTGTTTTTTTTTTAGAAGATTCTGAGTGTCACTGTGTCTCTGATGGCCATGGCTCTGTCTACCTTCCCGTGGAACTCTCAATCAGATTACTCTTCTTTAACCTGACATGTAATCTGATTCCCAAAGGCTCATAACTCCTTTTTTTTTCATATATATTAACCCCAAATGTGTGGTACGCGGTGAAAGGGTTAAACTTTTAAGTGATAGTCACATGAGAAGTTTGACTCGTACCTGATGACGTGGCTGTGATCATGAGCACGTGATGTGATATAGAGATGATTTGCATATGAAAGACATTTAGACTCGTGATCTTTAAACTGCAGGTTAGGTAGATGCAGGTAGGGGGCAAGCTCTGGCAGGGTGGGAGGGAGTTCCATATATATATAATAAGGAATAAAACATGACTGAGAAAAAAAGTTAAAATATAATATCCAGTTTGCTCTCTGTAGTAAATTAGTAATAAAATGATGAGCTATAAAATAAAATTAAGTATATGAAAACAATTCACCCCTGACCATCTGACTTTTAGTAATGGGGTCACCAAAGTATTCGTGTACATGAAATCATTTGGTAGTTTGAATAAAGTTGAACTCATTCCAAACATATACATACAAGAAAGTGATATCAATTATTTAAGACATGTTATTTAAGATATTTAGTTATCGTACTCATAGAAATCAGTAAGTTATCGTTATCTAAAGGTAGAAATATCGTTTGAAATTTTTGTCACTAAGCGCTAAAGGACATGGTTGGTTACTGTCGACTAGGTGTAAGTTAAATGGCCGGTAAGCTTAATAGACTCTAATCTAACATAACCTAACCTAACCTAACCTAACCTAACCTATTATCATCTTTTGTAATTGGCCCCTATTAAGGTTGGATACTGTTACCAAATATAGGTCAGCTCGAGATTGAGGGCCTATTAGAGCTTATTTGACCACTCATAGAGACCCTAACCCCGGATTCTGATTGGTATGTACGATCATTGATTTGATTGGCTAAAAGATCAGATTTAGATTGGAATACTGTATAGTCACAGCATAATTTTGACACCAATTAGAATTCAACTACAAGTAGGTGGATTGATGGATGCCACCAGTGGATGACAGAGGTATGCAAAGCGGTGGATGACAGAGGTATGCAAATCGGTGGATGACAAAGCAATGGATGAGAAAAAGACTATGAAGAGAGATAACGACAGCGAGACAAGAATTACCAACACTTATTTTTTAACGAGACAGCGTGACCAGTTCGTGATTGGGGGGGGGGGGAGGGGGAGATAGAGTGTGTGTGTGTGTGTGTGTGTGTGTGTTGCTCGGTAATAGTGATACTGCAATACAAGATAACCAAACAGTGAAGTGGTAACAACTAGGGTGGGGGGGGGGGAGGGGGGGTTACCGTATACGCTTGACTGATTGTGAGTTGTAAATAAGTAAAAAAATTAATAGCATCATGGTGATTAATATTTGGTAAAGTAAACCTTCCTAATACCGGACTAATTCTTGTAAGGTCTATCCGTTATTGAGAGGGTTTATTGTATCCGTTATTTTATTGAGAAGTCCTTTATTGAGAGGGTTTATTGTATCCCTTATTTTATTGAGAAGTCCGTTATTGAGAGGGGTTTTTTTACACCAAGGACGAACTTAGGAAGATGCACAGGACACCACCAGTTACAAGGGTGACCTCATCGATCAAGACGACCTTAACTAACAAACCAATTGACGAACTAACTACAGTACTAACTAATTAAATCTTACTAACTTCTAATTAACTCGAAATCTTTTTTGTTTTATTGTTTGGTTTAAGCCATCGTCCTTAAAATTTCTAAACCACTGTCCTCAAGTTGTTAAACCACAGCACTCAAAGGTTTAAGCTGTCATCCTCGAGAATTTAAACCCCATTTTTGTTAAACCACAGTCTTCAAAAGATTAAACCATAGTCCCCAAAGGGCTAAACCATAGTCCTCAACGGTTTAATGCATCATCTTCAAAGAGTTTAAACAGCATCCTCAGAGTTAAACCAATCATCAAACCTTGCAATCATCATCCTCAAGTTATTAAACCATCGTTCTCATAGGGTTTAGTTCTTGATTGATGCTGTTGTTGTTTGTTTGTTCAGGTAATAAGCAACGTATATAAGGTTTAATTAGATTTATAAAACGAAAATGACTTATTGTATGCGTAGGTATGTAACCCGTAATTAAGTAAAAATCACAATATAACCTTTATAGTATTGCATAAGACAACTACAACGTAGATTACAACTCAATAATTTAGTGTTGTTGATGCCATAATGTATTGTTGTGTTTTAATAACTATAAATGTCTGAGGATGTGTGTTCTAAATTCTCTGGTTTTTCAAATAGGTCAAATTTATTAGTTTTTATTCTTGATGTTGTCAGATGTGTTAAAGGGTATGACCAAGAAGTATATTTTATGTTAAAATTTTAAAACATTCTGAAGAAAAAATATATACTTTTGTGTTTTTTATTTGTTTCATATGATTTTTTTTTTATTTTGCGAATCATTATAGAAAGTCATATACGGGAATGACAAACGAATGGAATCTCGATAATAATGTTTATAAGTGAATATTCTTATTACAACAACACACAAACATGCATTCAATTAAGATTACCAGTATTTATAAAAAAAAAAAAAAAATCTATAAGTATAGTTCAAGAAAATAAAATAAAAACATTTTCTGACCTGGTGTGTGTGTGGCTGGTGCAGGAGGAAAACCCGGGAGAACTCGTGGTCGACAGCGAGGAGTGGGAACTGTCGGCCCATCTCCTCTCGCCAAGTCGCTGGGCCCCGTCAAGCACCCTTACTCCAACCTTGTGACGTTTTGGGTGGGGGGGGCGGTGTGGGGGGGTTGTGGTGAGGTGGTGGGGATGTGGGGGGTTGTGGTGAGGTGGTGGGGGGGATGTGTTGGGGCTGGAGGGGGTAGGGGGTAGGGATATGTTGATGAAGACCAGGATAAATTATAAAGTCATCTAATTTTTTTTTTTTAACCAACTCGATACCTTTTTTATGTATATATAATCTTTATCTTTTTATACATATATTTTTTTATGGTAGTCAGTGAAGATTTGCTTGCTTTATTTCCGTGAGTTAGCTATGAGGTAGGTTGACTGTCTCGCTATTATATGTTATTCTTATAATCAACACAACGGGAGTGATAAATAATGTTCCTTATATACACTGATCCATGACTCAACAAGGAAACAATGTGAATTTTCTCTGGTGAGGCGGACACATTCTAACTAACACCATGAAGGCGCGTATGATACCGTGTACATACAGCATATCAATATACCTTAGAGGATCACAATAACCCTCCGTTGTTGTTAATTTTATAATGTTATTACTGCGCTTCAATAACAAAGATCTTTAAACGCGTAACAACCTTAGTAATGCACTCGTCCGGAAAACACACTGACATCCTTACATCAGGCTGAAGGTTGGTTGACTACGGCGCGACATTGTTCTCAATCTGGCAGGTTAGAAGTGATACTGATACCTAAAGTAATTTTTACCAGAATTTGAGGTAAGCAATCTTAATAAAAAAAAAATTAGTTTTCAATATAAGTTAACACGAGTAATCCGCGCCATAACACCGCTACACATGACCACATCCCAAGGAATTGCAGCTTAAGGTCACCAGCGCGGATCAATGTATCATCTCTGCACATGAATTAAATGTGACTTTCCATGTGATTATAGGATCTCCAAATCTTTCCTATAGATTCAAACATGATTTTCGTTTCTAATCTGACTCGCTGCCTGTGGGGGTCCACACTCCTCCGCCGATCGGAGGTATATAGGACAAAGGTCAAGGACAAAGTTGGGCCTTTAAAGTCAGGGAGGGGAGAAGTGATAAATGGCAGTGAAAAAATAAGCAAAGCATTGAACAGCTACTTCTTATCAGTTTTCACAGAAGAAATTTGCGATGAAATTCCGGAGGTGGAACTGATATTTAAGGGAGAGGAAGAAGAGAAATTAAAGAATATCACTATCAGAAAAGAGGATGGTCTTAAGAAAATAAATAAACTAAAGAATACAAAATCCCCAGGGCCGGATGAAATTTTACCTCGAGTCTTAAAAGAGTGTAGGGAACAGATTAGCGGACCCCTCGTAAACTTATTTACAAAATCATTAGACACTGGAGTTGTACCAGAGTTGTGGAAACAGGCAAATGTAGTACCCATATTCAAAAAGGGAGACAGAGCATCAGCGTCAAATTACCGGCCGATCAGTTTGACGTCAGTAGTGGGGAAATTTCTTGAATCAATTATAGCAGATAGCATCCGATCGCATCTAGAGAAAAGCAAATTAATCTACGACTCTCAACATGGGCTTACAAAGGGAAAATCTTGTCTAACAAATCTGCTAACGTTTTTTTAGGAAAGTCTTCGAAGTAGTAGATAATGACGAAAATTACGATGTTATTTACTTAGACTTTAGCAAAGCATTTGACAGAGTACCGCATCAGAGGCTTCTGAGAAAAATTAAGGCTCATGGTATCGAGGGGAAAGTTTTAAATTGGATAAAATCATGGCTCACCCATAGAACGCAGAGGGTCAGCGTAGATGGTGTTAAATCTGAGTGGGGCCGTGTAACCAGTGGGGTTCCCCAGGGGTCAGTACTAGGCCCACTCTTGTTCATAATCTACATAAACGATTTAGATACTGGGATCAGCAGTGACATAAGCAAGTTTGCGGATGACACCAAAATAGGGCGGCAAATTAATTCAGAGCAGGATGCAAATGCATTACAGGAGGATCTAAATAAACTGCAGGGGTGGTCTGAAAAATGGCAAATGAAATTCAACACCAGCAAGTGCAGCGTACTTAATATTGGAAGAACAAATACTTATAATGTATACAGCCTTAACAACATCAACCTAGAGAAGTCGACTTGTGAAAGAGACCTAGGGGTACTTGTAAGCCCGGACCTACGGCCTAGAAAACAGTGCGTTAATGTTCGAAATAAGGCAAACAGAGTATTGGGTTTTATATCTAGAAATGTAAGTAACAAGAGTGCAGAGGTCTTATTGCAACTGTATCTTGCGCTAGTTAGGCCGCACCTCGATTATGCGGTTCAGTTCTGGTGCCCCTATTATAGAATGGATATAAATTCACTAGAGTCGGTGCAGCGAAGAATGACAAAAATGATTCCGGGACTTAGAAACCTTCCATATCAGGATAGGTTAAAGAAACTTAACTTGCATTCCCTAGAAAGACGAAGAGTGCGGGGAGATATGATAGAAGTATTTAAGTGGGTGAAAGGAATCAATAAAGGGGATATAGATAAAGTTCTTATAATATCCGAGCAGGATAGGACTCGGAGCAACGGATTCAAGTTGGATAAGTTTAGGTTTAGGAAGGAGGTAGGAAGGAACTGGTTCACAAATAGTGTGGTGGACGAGTGGAACAAGCTTAGCAACTTTGTAGTAAGTGCGGGAACTCTGGAAAGTTTCAAAAGGAGGCTAGATAGCTTCATGGATGATAGAGAGTGGTAGTAACTCTCGACAGGAGCTGCCATGCACAGGCCAACCGGCCTATTGCAGACTCCTTATTTTCTTATGTTCTTATGTTCTTAAGATAGCCAAGGCTCGTCTCGACAAGAAACTGAGCTACAAAGAGGCCCTCCTTGCTGTACGCTCCCAAGACAAGAAAAAGCCAGCAGAAAAGAAAAACCAAGAAACAAAAACCCAAGAAAAGAAAACTCAAGAAAAAACACCCACCACACAGAACCAAGAACACCACCTATGAGGACTTAAGACACGAGGAAGACGAACAACAAGACCCAAACACGAATGAATGGACACTGCAAGAGAGCAAGAAGAGGAGGAGAGTGAGAAGAAAATCGACATCAAGCTAAGAAGAAGACCAAGACATTTCCTCCACACAAGAAACCAACACACACAATCAAGCCGACCAAGCACTGAGAATCCATGGCCCAACCCAACACACACCTGACGCTTGAACTGACGCTAGCCTGGCTCTGTCCTGTCGCCTCCCGGCCGCGCCCGGGCGAGTTGCTGCTGCCTCCATCTTGTACTCCCTCACGCAAGCGGTGTTTAGCCACTGCACCTATTCTCTCCTCCTAAAATTCACTTCAATCCTCCCTTTATTCTTCCCCTGAACCTCCTTCCCCCCTGTCACTAGCATTTCATGTCATGCTGTACGCGGGCGCTGGTGGTAGAAGCGGTACCGCTCTTGCCTCGCAAGCAAGATGTCACGGGTTCGATTCCCGGGCAAGCGGAAGTTTTTTGGACACTCTTCCTAGCCCCCTTGGTCTCTGTTCACCTAGCAGTAAAGTAGGTACCTGTTGTAAATCGAAAGGTTGCGAATTCGTATTCAGGGAAAGTTGTTGGAGCTTCTAAACTTGAAACTGACACAATCCGGAGGAGTGGTGACCCGAGCATCACACACCCAACACAGACAAAACCCAATACGTGCGCTATGCGCTAACCAAATGAACGCAGTCGTGTAAAGCCACGGCACTATCTCTCCCACTACAATTCCCTTCCTAACCTCCTGCTCCTTCCTCTGTCATCTTCCCCGCTCTGACTTTCGCTACCAACAACTTTTGGAGCTTCTAAACTTGAACTGCTGTACGCTGATTGGCTGGTAGGCGCGCGCCGGAGCTCAGTTGGAAGTTGTAGGGGAGAGGAGCCACTACAATACTACCGCAACACAGAGAAGAAAGAAATCACAAGTCATATCCGACATAAGTAAGAAAATTAATGCCACGGAGTCGGAAATTCTTAGAAAACTCGCTCGTGAACTGAAATGGCTTCCCTCATCCGTGTGTCTCTCTTGAAAATTAATGGTCCAACCAATTTCACCAACTCTTCCACCTGAAATACTGACAAACGGGTGAAAGTACGGACCTGCTGAGCATCTACTGTAATTCTTTCACAAGCCTGTTGTTCCTCCCAGTGCTTTTTCCAACACCTTCTTTTCTGTATTTGCCTTTTCTTCTCCAGCATTAGCATAACTATTACTGCTGCAGCAAACTTTCTGTCACGTCCTCTACCACCCATTGCTACCGATTGACTGAGCTGAGAGTCACTATAAAATGTAGCTCTAGTCAGGTGGTCTGGACACCGGAGGAGATAGACCAACCACGGGAACAGCAACTGACCCGTAGCGGTTGACCATTGTATACTCCACCGATCCAAAACTCCACATCTTCCCGGATCCCTGTGCACATGCACTGATTCTCGCTGTTTAACAGCAATTACATATATATAAAAGTGACTCAGCTCATTTTTCTTAAAATTTTTGACACCTCACGAACGTACAGGACTGACGACGTTAGCCTTCCCTCCCCACAGTGAGTGTGAGTGACCCACACAACTGCGGAGGAAGCACTAACTGTTGTCCTTCCTGACGTGGTAGGAGGGCTTTCTCTCTCCACATTATTTTTCTATTACTTACCCTGGCCGAGGCACCTGCTGATTTTTAATACTTCAGTATTCGTGTTAAAGCCCCCCCAGTGGTGCACACCTCACAGAGTGGGATTGTGTGTTTCCAGTGGGGGTCGGGGAAAAACCTGGGCCAATCCAGCAGTGACGTCCGTGATAGTGCAGACACACCACTGTGCGGGGGTCGCCCTTAGGAAAGAGTTTTTTTTTTTGCACTAAGGGCCTTCAATAACCTTAGTGCACCAACTAATTCGCAGTACATGTAATAAACCAATTAAAACTGTACCCAAGGGGTGGTTCCCAGCCACCCCAACCATGCCCCCTGGGAGGGGAAACAACAAGTCCCCCTCTACTCGTCCAGGCAGGGACAAGCTGAGGCGGGAGACCAATCACAATGACCCAAGACTGCCAAGACCAATGACAGACAAAGACGATGAATCGACCACCGACCAAAACATTCAACAAAGACGTAACATTGAAGTATCAACAGAGAAGGCCAGAGTAATCCACTTTCGGACTGTTGACACGTCCACCTCGTTTGACAAAATTAATGGGTTCATTATCCAGAAGGCCATTAAAGATCAAATAGGGAACGTGGAGAAAGTCCGAAAGACAAGAAATGGCGAACTCCAAGTTACTGTTAAAGACGCAAAGCAAATGAGGGACGCCTTGAATCTGAAAACCTTTCATTCAACTATAGTGGAACCGTATATCCCAGCATTTCTCAATACCTGTAAGGCTGTAGTTAACAGCTACGAATTCCAGGGAATGAGTAATGACGAAATCAAGTACCACATGAAAGATCAAGGAGTCGTCGATGCCTTCGTCTTTAATAGGAGGACCGCAGAGGGAGAGAGAAAGCGATCAACCACAGCTGTACTGACTTTTGACGGACTTGTTAGGCCCACCCATGTATTGGTAGGATATGAGAGAGTCCAAACAAAAACATACATTCCATTTCCCATGCGATGCTTCAACTGCCAAAGGTTTGGACACACTGGTAAGGCCTGCCGTAACACCCAGGTATGCTGTGAATGTGCTCAAAGCGGACACAGGGAAGATGACTGCACACAAACTGAGGAAAAATGCTACCACTGTTCGGGTCATCATGCTGCCTCAGACAGGAAGTGCCCTTCCTACCTGAGGGAGTATGAGATCAGTAGGGTGAGAGCAGAGACTAATTTGGACTACAGGGAGGCTAGGAAGCAGGTGGAGATGTCCTTGCAGACACCAACACCTGGAATGTCCTTCGCATCCGCTGTAACCAAAAACACCTCACCTCCCAAAATGTGCAACACTGGAACACAGACTGAGACCAGGTCCATTGCAACACAAACTGACTCCACACTCACCGTCTATCCAACCACAGACGCCAACGACGAAAACTCAAAGACAACTATGACTACTAACGAGACTAAAACTAAAAACAAGTTAAACGAGACCACAAAACTTAAGCAGACTGTCGACCTTGTCTACCCCCAGGTAATGAGAAGGTCGCTATCTGTCGAAAGCATGACAAAAGACTCCTCACCACACCCATTGTTTCGCATTGTTGAAACACACCGGAGACTGGGAGCCCCTGCCGAGCAGAGAACTGGCTTTTTGGAGCCAGGGGACTGCTCACGAAATACGAGGGAACATACCCCGGCACACAATTCCCCCCCGAAACAAGAACAAAGAGAAGGAAAACCCAAAACGCTGACCATATCAACTCTCAGACTTAAAATTCAATATCATCCAGTGGAATTGCAGAGGTGCTAGGAATAAAAATGCTCAATTTCATTTACTAAAGTCATTATTCCGGCCAGACGTTTTTTGCCTACAAGAGACGATACTTGCGGGTCAGGACGACCCACCTGTATTTGACAACTACACGTCCTACAGGGAGACAACCTAAGGGGGGTAGCCCTATATATTAGGAGTGAATTCGCTCAACAAAGAGTCAACCTGAGCGTGAACCTGCAGGCTGTGGCGTGCAGCGTTTTGGGCCCAATATTATTTATCATAATGATTAATGATTTCCTATCACCAGCACCCAGCTTAAGTGACCTCAAATTCTCCTTGTTTGCTGACGATTGCGCAATCTGGCGCTCCTCTCGGATTGAGAGACTATCTGCACAAAGGGTGCAGGCCGGCCTAAAAGCCGCTGAACAGTGGGCAATACAATGGGGATTTAGGTTTTCAGTTGAGAAGACAGTAGGAGTAGTCTTCACTAAGAAACGTAACATTAATAATCCAGTATTAAAATTAAATGATACTCCTATTAAATTTCAGACTTCAGTAAAATTTCTCGGTGTTCATTTTGACCGGAAATTAACGTGGAAAAACCACATTAATGAGCTTGAAAGTGGATGTCTTAAAGTCACAAACATCCTGAAAGTTTTATCAGGTACTACATGGGGAGCCGATAGGAAATCTTTATTAATGGTGTATAAGACCCTGATCAGATCAAAACTTGATTATGGATGCCAGTTGTATGCTTCTGCATGCGACACCACACTCGCAAAGCTGACCAGAATACAGAACCGATGCCTTCGTCTGTGTCTAGGTGCTTACAGGTGTACACGTGTAGAAAGACTAGAGGTGGCGGTCCATGTCCCTCCACTCCACATCAGGAGGGACATGTTGACGCTAAGGTACGGGTTGAGTGCGGCTAGGAGGCGCGGCACAGGCCACCCAGGTTGGTGTGCTGTTGCTAAATTCCGTTTCCTGCAGCTGCGTAGGTTCCCGTCCTCGGTTGTCCGCCTCCAGACCTTGTGCCAGGCAGCTGGTATCCACTTCGATGACGTTGATAGATACGTTCCACTGTTGTGTCCGCCATGGGAGAACCCCAACTTCCATGTGGAAACATCGTGGCTTCCAGGAGGGAAGAATGACCTACATCCTGAGCTCCTGAAACAACTTTTCTATCAATTTCTAGAAGGATACAGCGCCTATACTCACGTGTACACAGACGGGTCCAGAACTGACGACAACGTTGGAGCCGGTATCTGGAGCAGAGACAGGGAGTGGAGCTCCCGCCTGCCGCGGCATACAACCATATTCACTGCAGAGATGTTTGCAATAAGTAGAGCCATTGACATTGCAATAACAAGCGATGTCAATGATGTTGCTGTCATTTCAGATTCCATGTCAGCTCTTAAAGCAATTCAAGGTGGTGACACTACCAGCAATGAGATACAGGGCAACATTATTAATAAACTACATGAGTGTGCCAAGAATATTGTGCTGATATGGGTGCCTGGGCATTGCAACATTCGGGGCAATGAACAGGCAGACAAACTAGCAAAAGCGACTGTGGATCTCAGGGAGACAACCAATGTACCCTGGGAGCGTCAGTCGTGTCTCTCCTTGGGGAAGACATATACAACAGGGAAGTGGCAACTTGATTGGACGAGGTTAGATCTTCGCAACAACTGGAAGACTAACATAGGAAACTGGCTTTCAGCATACCGAAAGAATAGGAGGGAAGAGGTGGTTCTCGCCAGACTAAGGTTAAATTGTACCTATTTGACCCACCTAAAAGCTTATTTAGACAACTCCTTTCCACCTATCTGTGCCACGTGCAACAAAATTCTTTCCATCCGACACATTCTGACGGAGTGCAGCCAGTACGAACCAGAACGCCGGCAGCTGGTGACCCTAGCTGCCGAGCGAGGCTTCGTGCTGACTGTACCCAATATATTGCAACATGATGTCACCATAAGTGACGCTGTAATAATCTTCCTCAAGGAGACCCGTCTTATCGGCATGTTGTGAATGACACACGCATGAACTCTTTTTATATTTATAATATGTATGTAACCATGCCCTAAAGCAAATAAAAATGAATAAAACAAAAATTTAAACATACAACATGAGAGACATATCACAAACCTTTCCATTACATACAACACGCACATATACCAAGTAAAACTGACACCTACCAACACATATTCAAACAAAAAGACACGGGCTACAAAAGACAATAAAAAAAAAAAATCACAGAGAAACTAGTCACCTGACCGGCCATTTCATCTGGTCTGTCAGTAACTCACTATCATATCTCTCACTCATACCATAATTCATCCCAAATAAAACAACAAGAAGAAAGAAGTAACCAAAATACCAAGAACAAGAAGAACACAAGAATAACAAGAAAAGAAGAAACAAGAACATCAGATTAGTTGTAGCAAGAAAGAAGACCAAGACTAGAAGAAGAAAGAAGACATCAGCTCCGGCCGAAATAGCCCAAAGGCGAAGTGGCCAGCAATCCCCCAATACAAGTACAAGGTGGTCACGCCACTGAGAACTCTCCGACAGTGTCGGGAAGACTCGACAGCTGAAACTCGCAGAAGTTTGCTCCCACGTGGATACACAGATGAGAGAACTATTACCAGTAACTACCGAGAGTGCGCTCTCAAGTGGAAACGGGCCTTAACCTTACCTACCTAACCTATCCTACGTGAACCAAACCAGGGTCTTAATAATCCGGAAATCCATTTCTTCTTTTCATTTTTTGCTAATAATCTGTAACGTAAAATTCATTTTGGCAAAACTTTGCTAAAGTTCCATTATATGAACTTTTAGTAAATATAATTTTTATAGTTAAGGTTGATTTCTTTAGTGTACCTGTCCTGAATTAACTACATGATAATTATTTTATACATAAATAATTAAAATAATATTATTATTAGGCATTTAAATAAAATTATGCTTTTTCGGTCTCTTTAATACTATGGTAACACCTTTAAACTCGTTCCGTCATTTAATTTTCGCTTTTAAAGTCGCTCAAAATCATTTAATTCTCGCATTTATATACTCATTCTTACTGTTCATTTACCGTACATCCACTTTCTTTGTTGCGATAAAAGAAAATGAAACTCTCACATGGGAGGACTTCGTTACTTTTTATTATAGTTATAAAATATACCAATTATTTTATTTTATTTTATCCTCTTCGCCACTGTTAGCCGCCTGGGAGGTCGGTCATGTCTCAGGGTCAGTTGAATAAAGGGTCATTAAGATGGACCCCAGTCTGACGAGGGGGTGAGGCACTGAGGATCACTCACTCGACCACTCGCCATAGCAACACTACTGCAAAACGAAACTTGTGAAAAGTGTTCAACTGTGTTACGCTGCTGTTTTAGAGTAAGTTAACAGTTATACACAAGAAAACAGTATATATTTCATTATCACAATATTATTACGACTCTAAAACAACATTGTTAATCATTGTTTGTATATACAGGTAAGTGTATATGTAACAAATTCCTAATATTTATGTTTGGTCACATGAACGCCGTAAGAAACAGACAAGTGCCGTTGTTGCATCATAAGTACAATTATTCTGGAAATACTGCATTCTTGTTTTGTATGTACTTCAATTATTTTCTGGGCCTTGTACAGAAAAGCTGTTCTCCACCCTGAGAATAGGGTATTATTGTACTTTCGGACAATACGGGAATCTTAGGTTTTTTATTTTTGTAATAAATAGTTTTGACAATTCCAAGACATGTTTCTACTATGACCTTTCCCTTGCAAACGACTTATATACAGTTTCGCCCCCCCCCCCCCCCAGGCCCCTATGTGGGTCAGTGACCTGTGTCCGGGTGGGATAATCCCCTTAAAAAAAAAAAAATGTATGGGGGTCCAGGGGGCCAGAATCCCCTCCAGTTTGGAAGTTAGGTTAGGTAATTTTTAATGTCATTTACGATGGCAACATCATAGAAGAAAAGGTTAATTTATAGTAGTGCACCATTCTTTTTTGGGTATTAGAAATATGTATAAAAAAATAACTCCAAACCTAACCTAACCTAATGAGGAGGGTCGGGGGGGGGGGGGAGTCTTCTGATTAGGTTAGGTTGGATAGAACGGTGCACTAATATAAAAAGGCCGAAGAAATGTGTCTTGGAATTGTCTAAACTATTGATTGCAAAGATAAAAATCTTAAGATTCCCTTGTTGTCCGAAGGTAAAACTTTACGGAGAATAACACATATTCACCCGAGATATTTCTCTCCATAGAACAATAAAGGTATATTATTCGTCATAACTGTTTACTCGTTTTGGAAATAAATAGGCTTATAGGCTTTTTTCTGCTATTTTCACTTGTGTTATGCTTTAAAGTAACCTTTAACATTTATGGAAAGTTCTTGGTTTGGAGGAGATGACGAAAGCACTGATGAAAAACACCAAACACTGGATGTAGGTATGACAGCTGTATGTATGGACTGTGTAGTTAATGGTATAGCAGAGAATTGTACATCTGCAATATGCGATATAGTAGTTAGGTTAAGTTAGCATTAGGCTTCCGTACCAATAGTAATCGATGTTTCACATGGGGCTGCCATACATAAATCTTAGGCAAATAAAAAAATACCGATTCCCCAGACCGTTGATCAAGTGGCAAGCAGGGAGTGACTTACAGCCTATGTCTATTTCCTTTTCCATCGTGCCACCCACGCACACCCACAATGCACTAGGTCTAAAATGGTTTAGGTTAAGTTAGTACGTGTTGATTTTCCCAAGGAAATGAAGGTCAGATTCAAAGAAAACCCACCAAAATACTCTAGAAAAATATGATTTCATGTTGAAATTGAGTAGGTGGTAATAACGATTACAGTAATTACCCAATAAAGCTTTCTTACCTCACGAGAATACCAAAAAAGATGACGATAAAAACTTTTTTCATAATATGATTTCTATGATTTTTTCCTTCCTGAACACTAACATTCAGGCATGAGATCTGAAGTCCGACACATTGCTCCTCTTTATGTCCATGGATTTTCTTTGGTTCCTTTCATAGACAGGATTTTTTTTTTCTTATCTACAAGATGAAAACTATTATATTTTGGTCGATTAGTTAGTGTATACACTCCTGGCAAGTGCTAGTCTCCAAGGGCCACCATCCCAGTAATATAAGAAGAGAAAATATTTAACCTAACCTAACTTAATACAGTTATCAACGGACTTGCATGCATTAAGTTGTGGATGACTGTTACAACATACAAATTAAAGAAATATAATAAAGTACTGTAGTCTACACATATTTCTTATAGTTGAGCCTGCTAACAAATAATTAAGTAAGTTGCATATGAAAAGTATTCGATACTTGTACAGTACAGTAGGTACAGTACACATATTAATTTGAATGAATGAAAACCTCGCTGCCAGCTAAACTATCATCAAGATTTATTGTTTCTGATGATGCTAACGCTCTCTACTTCCATTGGAACATCTACATTTTGTCATAATAGCATTGGTCATGTTCATGGGCTTTCATTAACCAAAGAAAACACATTACAGTACCGTACTCTATGGTATATGATATATTGTGGATGAAATAGAATAGTTTTAGTGATCATTTTATATTTTTTTAATAAAGTACATTACAGTACACTTCACAGTACTGTATGTATGTATAGGGACTACTGTAATTAATAATGTTATAATTTTTTCTCTTGTTTCAGGATTGCATTGCTGAACAATGCTATTATGTGTAGGTCCAGAAGGAACTGGGAAAACTCTGCTGCTTCGAAAACTTGCTCACTTAACCAAGCCTGATATTTCTTTAACTACAGTACCTACTGTGGGGTTGAACATTGTCACAATTCAGCAGGAACCAGAATTGCCTCCTATTAACATACGTGAACTTGGTAAGGTCATTTAAGGTTTTTAATTTATTTATTTATTTTATTTTTTACGTCTAGGGCTGACCCTTTTAGTCATCTCTTGTGACATGGATATATTTTTACTTTTTTATTGGGAGGATGAATTTAAGTTAATAAAGGACACTAATGACTACCGTAGGTTTAATTGTCTCATCTTATTGGACATACACTGAACACTAGAATTTGTAGTGAAATTTATATTGTCAAAATTTACAAAGAGCATTAAGGAATAACTCACAGGTAAACTAACTTTTTCTCTGACATCATGTCTGTAAACAATACTGTACTAAGATGAGATGTGGTTATCTTATCTCATTTAAGATATAGCACTGTACACAGGTTGGGTATTTGGTTCTTACGGTTCTTGTAATTTTTATATGATTTATCATTGTCTTATGTTCATTTAGTGTGGTTATAGTGTGGCAAACTGTTGTAATGTGGTGGTGTGACAGTAGAGGTGGCCACAGGCGTCAAGGGCGGCTGCTACCTCATGACTAATTAAAGAAAGTTGTCCTAAATATTGTTTGTGTATTGCAACAGCAGTGTACCAACTTGGCAGCCAAACTCCTACATATACTCTATATGTTGCTCATGTACTTTTACTAAACATTAGGAAAATATAATATTTATCCCAAAAAATAATATACTGTACTGGATATGCAAGTTATCCAGTTAGATATTTAATGATATCTATTTGCTGGTATTCAGTTTAATAGCATCTCATGTCCTCCTTCAACAAGAATGTTTGGTATTACTGTGCTTGTATAACGAAAGTTTATCATTCACACCAGAGTTGTTATCCATCCATCAACGGCTATCATACTTGTCTCCCTACCTAACCATACTTAAGAGGAAATACTGTAATTAGAAACACAAATAATTGAGGGCTTAAGAGGGTACCGGGGTAATGTTTTTTATGGCCACACTAGTGTATCTTCAGAAATTAATTGGGTTTATCTTTTTTTTATTATGATGATTGCTTGTTGCCACAATCTGGCCTCTGACAGTAAACATTTACAAGTCAGCTCTCATCATTAGCCGTATGGGCCTGGCATTACACATTATTGGTTAGGATATAGATACAAGTATCTCCTATTGTGGTCTTGATTTTGCAAAAATGGGATTTGTGAAACTAATTTTCCCATAAACAATGAAGTAGGTTGTGTTCTTGGCAGAAGTTATTGGAACACTTGGACTGACTTTTTGTACAGAAACACTTAAATATTTATTTAAAAAAATATGGAATACATATAATCAGTATTCAATCATCAAAAATTTAATTTGTTCTAATCAAGGTCATTATCCATTACCAATTTTTCTTTAACACCAAAGTTTTCAATACGTGGTGTATTGATTTTGGTGCCAATTATAACTCAGAGCTGTTTTTAATATCCAATGAGCATGAATTGGTGTTATAATACTGTAGTGTACACTTGTCACTAACAGTTTTTTGGCTTGGTGTATTTTACAGGGGGTAGTATGGCCCCAATCTGGCACAGCTACTACACGGGTGTGAGGAAGGTATTATACGTTGTAGATGCAGTCAACTTAACGCAGTTGGGAGAAGCCACATTACTGCTGATGGATTTGTTAGCACACCCAAAGTTGAAGGCAGCACAGGTATGATATGGTGATACAGATGTATGTTTACCCAATTGTTTAAAGTGGAGATACATTAATGGTGAGTGAGAAACTTTCAAATTTCTGCATCACCTCTACCGATGTGATGCAGGTAGCTACAGTATTAGATTACTTAGTTGCACAATAAATTGTAACAAATAAGTATTTTGTTGATCATTAGTATCAAATAAAAATTTAGTTCAGATAAATAATGTATTATCAACCAGAAGTGTTGGTATGGTGTACTACAAACCACGTTCAGTGAATATTTGTCATGGTTGGAAAGTGAAACAATAAATTAAATGGGTTTATAAAGCCCTGGAATTTTTTTGGTAGAAATTGTTTATGCATGCTGGCAGGTTGAACTGAACCACATTGTCCACGATGAATATTGTGCAATTGTCTGAGAGTAAAAGAGTCACATGTTTTCAAATTGGCTTATCTTTATAATTTTTGCTGTTCCACTTGCACTTATTATTTGTTGCATTTATGCCATTACAGTACTGTAGCTTTAATTTTGAATTTTTTTATTATAGTACTGTGTAACATTTTATTTACAATACTGTACTGTATCTATTTTTTGTGTGATTTTTCTTAAGTGAATGTCATTAGTATTGTCCATCTTATCTCACCATATTCCCTAATTATGCTGTTATTTTACTCTTCTTTCTTTTCTCTTTTCTTTCAGTGGATTCAGTGAAATACAGGTCACAGTGATATTCAAAATTGTCCCCAGAATAAGTTATTTGAAACATGAGGAGCCTTTGTAATGTGATGTGCTGACACACATATACGCACTTAGTGTTTTATTTGTACTGTAGTTGTTAAGTATATAATAGAAAGTGAACATTTTGTGTGAAGTGGCATTGGCATAATTGTTTTATTCATAGAAATTATGCAGCCAGGAGGATTTTCACGCTCGGTGGTGGTGAAGGAGTGGGCTGCTCGCCACTGTTTTGTCTCTCTTCCCCGCCACTGGGCAGGCATGGCTCTTCCTGCCCCGACTCCAACCTTTTGCTTAGAAGCTTCAAAGGGGCAGACTGTCATGCTGTCATGGGCAGGGGATATACATAACCCAAGTATAGGCAATGAGAGCACAGTATTGGTGAGCAGAGAAGTGTTGAAAGATTGTGGTATAAATGATGGAGAAGATGGTGTGTTAACTCAGGTTCAGGTACCACCACCTTGCACAACAGTTACTGTTGTCGTTGGGTCCTTAACACAGTGGCAAGACTTGGCGCTTAATGCAGAAGTTGCTCCATCTGCAATATTGAGCCAGGTACGTGTGATAGGTGTAGGGCAAAGTGTTCCCCTGTGGCTGGAGGGTGGAGCTTGTGTCTTTCTCACTGTCACCAGTCTTGATCCTCCTCTCAAGTTTGGTGTTCTTCAGCCCATGACCCAGGTGGAAGTTCTCCCACCCGTAGAAACTGATGGATCTCACGATTATACTTCAATTAACTTTACGCCAACAGCTGTAGAATCTTTAGTAAATAGCGAAATTATGAACATTGATCATGGAGAAGATTGGGATTGGTGTAATAAACCAAATGTTGTAAATGAAGATAAAAAACAAAATCAGGGACGCAATAACTGTAAAGAAAACATGTATTCAATGGTACTGAGCTATATGTGTAATAAACTAAATGAACAGAAAGCAAAGAGTGAATGTCCAGTAAAGAGAGACATTCGTTTGGGTTATAGAGTTGTTCCTATGCCAGACGAACAGGACTCATTGCCTGGTGAAAGTCTTCCTCGTCATCCATCATTAATCATCATCAGCAGGGAAAGTCTGCTGAACACTAGTTACAAGAATGAAATTAACTTTATAGGTTATCTGAAGAAAATTAATTCCCCAAAAGAAATTAGTGAAAACTCAAGTGCTTTAAGAGAGGAAAGTAAATCAAGTGAAAAAAAGAAACAAGACGTTACTGTAAGGGATGACTTGCACACTACTTACCTGTGCACAGTTATTGTCTGGGAAAATTTTCTTAAAAAAAGGAATGAAAATATAGATTTTGTTGAAAAGATGAAAAAGATAATGAAAAGAAACATCTGCGTTGTTCCTAATTGTTTAAGACGACTTATGAAACTCAGTACCTTAAGTGTTATTGAATTGCAGACGTCAGAATTTAAGTTCAAAACTGTACCTGTATCCGTAGATATATTACCTCTTACACCAGTAAGTGATTCCAAGACAAAGCTACTCAGTGAAAGTGTCAAGAATCTTTTGAAGAATTTAACAGATGAAACCCCAGTTATTATTAATCAGAATACGTTGTTAGAAGTTGATTTAAATGGCAAAACGATTGATGTGTTTATTACTACAAGGGATGGTGTTCCTCTCATGCTTACCAACAAATCAGTAGTGCTTCTGGAAATTACACTCTTGAGACACCATTCAAATCTTCCATATATTAGCAGTACAATTAGTGATCTAAATAAGACTTTTCTTTCAAAATTTTCCTATTTTGGAGAAGCTGATGTCTTTTTAAAGTTAAAGCAACATGTCTTGCTTGGACAAGGTTTCCTAACAGATTGTTGTCATGCTGTTCCTCAGTTTGCCCTTTTACATGGTAGTAAAGGTTTAGGAAAAACCAGCTTGGTTGAATCACTAGTTGAATGTCTTTCATCATATCCCTACTATATTCATAGTGATATTGTCAGTTTTAAGCAGCTGAAAGGAAAGAAAATGGAAACAATTGAGAAAAAACTGCAGCTCGTTTTCAGAGAAGCCATCTTCAAGAAACCCTCCATTATTGTTTTAGATGATATGGATCACTTAGTGCCCTCACAGGGGCTACTAGAGCAGGACTCTGGACCTGTTTATGAACACACAATGCAGATGGTCAGTATGCTCAAAGGGCTCCTGGATCAACTTATAGAATTTTTCAGTGATGAAGACTCCCCTCTTCACTTAGAGAACCCAAACACTGGTACTGTGATGGTGATTGCAACTTGTATAACAAGAACAAGTGTTCATCCTCTTCTAGTAAGCCCTCAAGGGTGTCATTATTTTCCCTGTACTTTTGGAATTCGTCCATTAGACCCAGAAGATAGAATAATGGCTTTTAATAATATGCTCAAAGCTCATATAAAAATGTACAAACTCCGTGAAAGATTATTGTCAGAAGACCACGGTAAAGATTCTCTACAAGATACCGACGCTGATCAGACCTGTGAGCCGGATAAGGATTCGTGTTCCCAGTATATTCAACTAGACGCCAAGGTGATAACCAGGCGAACAGAAAGCTTTGTTCTTCCAGATCTGAATCACCTTGCTTTGAGGACTTTCTTACAAGCAAAGCATCGGTGGGAATGTAAGGTGAATTTAAGAGATGGTAATTTTAAAAACAAGAAGAAAGGACATGAACAAAATAGAGTGCTCTTTCTTCCTAGCTCTTCCAATGTGATTGATTATAGTGTTGAGACTTCTGGGCCAGACTCAGATGCTATCCTGACCTGTGATGTGGAGGCTGCCCTTGAAGGATACACACATTTGGCTCTTAGAGGTGAGTTGTACATTCAGTGTGACTACATATTGTTATTTTGCCTTTTTTGACTTATGATAAATTTCATTTGGGAACTTCTTCGTGTGAAGATACAGTATAGTCTGGATTTAAGCGGTTTTTGTTTACGTGTTTGGTCATTTACGACGTGCCTTGCCAGAATGAAATTTTTTAATTACGCGGTAAATTTCATCATTTACGAGGGAAGCGGCGCATGCAGGGTGCGCACAAGGTTGCCCAGTCATCAAAACATTACCGCGTTCTTCACTCGCCACCCACCACAGCCGGCCCTATGTCAGTGATAGTGAGGATATGGACTTTGACGGGTTTTACAAAGAGGCCCTGCAAACCTCTGTGGTGGATAGTAATACAATTGATACAAGTGATCGGTGAGGGCCAATAATCTGCCCTCTGCCTCGGAACCAACCCCCCCATCCCCTTGTGCCCAGCCATCTTTTCTACTAACGTAAGTGTTAAAAAACCTAATATTATTGATATTTCTCTTGAATATTAATTGTGTGTGCATACCATCATAAAATTAAGATGTTATTTTTACTACAACGTACGTATTGTGTCGGAAAAAGTGGAGTTTGAGAGTCGGCCCAGTCTCTATTTCAATTAATCCCATATGTTCTGTTATTTCGTTTACGCGTTTCTCGTTTTACACGGACCTCCACGGGTTCAATTGACCGCGTAAATGCAGACTATACTGTATATAAATTTTGTTTGTATTGTATTGATTAAGCACGGATTTGGTAGATATTTATAAAGAGATTTAATTGGATTTTTTTTTAGTTAAAAAGAGAGGTGCATTAACATTATTTATTAAGTACAATGGTCTCCTGCAAGTGTTCAAGATTTGATGTAAGATGGGCTTGTAATGGGTAAATGGATTTATTAGTTGTTTGTGAATCATTATTCACCTCCTCCTTGGTGGTGGATTCATTGAGTTTGGTCCAGAACAAGGGGACATGTTCGGTCTTGTTAAAAATCTGACCTTACCGTTTCCTGACAATGATTTAAAGCAATGTAACTACATAATAATAGTGCCAATTTAGTAAAACAATGGACTGATTATTTATTGGTAAACATTCTTATGTGATTTAACATTGGAAGTTCAGTGAGCCTTCTGCTGAACTCTTTTAAAGAAATCTTGGCTAAACCCTTTGCACCCGATATAATTGAGGGTAAAATAAAGTTAATGGATAGGTAGTTATAGTGGTATTCATATACTGTACATGTATTATATGTTTGTGGTATACTTTTCCAGGTTTAACATTATCAGAAAAGAAAAATGCTGCAAACGTCCGAGTTGGTGGCCTAGCAGAGGCAAGCAGGACACTGGAGGAGACTCTAACCTGGCCATCCATGTATCCAAACCTGTTTAGCAAGGTCAAGTTGAGGCTGCGCTCTGGAGTGTTGCTCTATGGTCCCCCTGGTTGTGGCAAAACACTTTTAGCAAACTCAGTCACTTCCAATTGCCAGCTCAATTTTATTTCTGTAAAGGTAAGCTTTGGCTTATTTTGTTAATAATTGTTGAACTGCCTTGAATTCTAATTATTAGGAGTGTAATGTATCTGTGGACCAATTCTTACTGTGGTAAGAAAGAAGTACTGTATTGCAAAAATTGGCTTCAGCTTTAATAATGTCCCCTGTAAACAAGTACAGTAACTTAAAAAAAAATGTTATTTCATTGGTTTAGTGATCGTGAACAAATGTTATGAAATGGGTGAAATGTTTTGTTTAAAAATAGAGAACAGTATTTGAGGGCTACAGTGGCCAAGAAAAATAGTGTTTATTCCCTGTCATATGATTGGTTATATGTGCCTGGGGCACCTCAAATTCATCCAGCTTTGAATGAGTAACTAACCTTACAGTTGGGAAAGTGCTGGTCACACTGCCTTCATTATGTACCATGTGCTTAGTAGTACTGTATTCCATGTGCTGAATTTGCAATGGCCCAAATGGGTCTTCAGGTCTTTGGAACCCATTTTCATGAATTTGTAAGGATTACCAAGTTTTTCCAGCTGATCAAGTTGAGCACATTTAGGGCAATAGAATTTCAACAAATGTGAAAAGAAGTGAAAATTTAAAATTTGAGACCATATTATGTTAGAACTGATGAGTAGATCAACATATATTTTATGAAACTTGTAAGACAAAATGTACTCTAAAAGCTGAACTGAACCGAGATCTGGATCTTCAGTTTTACTGAGAAAAATAAAGACAATGAGAATATCCATTTGAATAAAGACAGTGTAAACTTTAGAAAAATGTGACGCACCATAACAAGGCACTACTGTACTGTACTGTACTACATGTATAAAACCAAAGGAAAGAATCATGAGTGGAAGGTAAGTTGTGTTTAATGTACTGTTGATTCTTAATATTTCAAATGTCTTGAATATTTTGTTTCATATTTCTTATTCATTGCAGGGACCAGAACTTCTGTCAAAATATATTGGTGCAAGTGAGGAAGCTGTCAGAGATGCTTTTGAGAGGTAAATTTAAAATTAGTCTTGACAATTCAGAATGTAAATATTAACTTCACTAAGAGAAGTGTGAGTTTTCTGATCTCTTCAGTTTTGCTAAATGCAGTACTGTACTGTTCTACTGTACGTTGGTTTTGCTGTAAAGCGTGTAAAAAATTTCTTCCTCTATTTGGGCATAATTTGTTTTCCTATGGTTCAATATTTAGCCATTGTTGTGATACAACACAGTACTCTGTATATCACTATACCTTGATGACACAGTCTCTGATTTCACCAATCTCTCATAACATGTCTTTCACCATCCTATGGATTTTGTTATTATCTCCAACAATTTATCTTTTGTAATATATCCTGCAAGGCCACAGCTCCCTAGTATTCTTAAATACAAGTATCTTTCTGGTGACCTTTTCTTCCTGTATGTATCATCACTATTTAATTTACCAGTTTTATAATGCCTATTACTTTGCACAGACAACCTTGTTCTTAATTTATTTTCCATCTATGCCTCCAATATATCAAGTATTATATTGATATAAAATGACTCTAATAAGTACTCCATTGTAAATGCTTCTTGCATGTTCCAAAATGCACTTCCTCTATTTACTGAGGCACAGATGGAACAATTTTTATTTCATGATGAAATTTTCTTTCTGTTAAAAGGTCTTAATTATCTAAATATCTTAATAAAATGATACATTTGCTCTAAGTACCTTTCATGTCACAAAGACAGAGCAGTCATGGAATAAGGACCCAAAGGTAGTGCCAGTCTTAACAATATCTATATTTTACTTAAGTTATTTGTTTCTTTTATGACTGATTGCACAAGTTTACATGGTATAGTACAGTACAGTACAGTACAGTACTGTACTTTCACTATGGAAGGTACTGTAGTTGTCCATTATGTTGTACATTGATTTTATTGATCATTTTTATACTGTAGTGTCTTTTTTTTTGTGATTTAATCACTTTTGTTGCTCACCAACAGAGCCTCAAGTGCCAAGCCGTGTGTCCTCTTCTTCGATGAGTTTGAGTCTATTGCACCACGGCGTGGACATGACAGTACTGGAGTGACAGACCGAGTTGTGAATCAGTTACTTACACAAATGGATGGTGTTGAAGGGCTCACTGGTGTTTACATTCTAGCTGCCACCTCAAGGCCTGACCTTATTGATCCAGCACTGCTTCGTCCAGGTATTACACTTATTCGGGTACAGTACTGTTCAGGATTCTGAATGAGTTTCCTCTATTTTCCTTGAGAATGAGATTGTTCATATATTCAAGGACATATCTTGTTTCAATTCCTAATTAGAATTGTTTTACATAAATATAGTTCTCATAATCCTATTCCATCCTAAACTAAATACAGTACCATATGCACTAAGTCTTCCAAAAATAAAGAAAAAATACTGTATTGTTGAACTTTGGTTCCATGAAACAAAGTTATAAAAGACCCAAAATTCTTTACTATTTTATAAGAACATAAGAATGGAGGAAACTGCAGCGGGCCTATTGGCCCATACTGGGCAGTCCCGTTTACACCCAACCCCTATTGCTCATATGAGCATCCAACCTATGTTTGAAGCAATTCAGCGTATTCGAGTTAATGATGATATTTGGTAACTTGTTCCATTCATCCACTACTCTGTTTCCAAACCAGTGTTTACCTATTTCACGCCTAAATCTAAATTTGTCCAATTTAAAACCATTGTTACGAGTTCGCTCCTGGTTGGATAATTTGAGTACCTTTGTAATGTCCCCTTTGTTTAGCCCTGCCTTCCATTTATACACCTCTATCAGGTCGCCCCTCGCTCTACGTCTCTCAAGGGAGTGCAAATTAAGATGCTTTAACCTGTCTCTATACTCAAGGTTCCTGATACCCGGGATTAGTCTTGTCATTCTCCTCTGAATTCTTTCCAAGGATTCTATATCCATTCTGTAATACGGTGACCAGAACTGGACTGCGTAATCCAGGTGTGGTCTCACAAGAGCAAGATACAGTTTTAGGATGACCTCGCTAGTCTTGTAACTAACACTCCTTTGTATGAACCCAAGTACTTTATTAGCCTTGTTACGAGCAAAAACACATTGTTTACTTGGCTTAAGGTTCCTACTTATCATTACTCCTAAATCTCTCTCGCAGTCGGATTTCTCTATGGCATCGTTGTTCATCTGGTATCTGGTTTCCCTGTTTACATTTCCTATACTGAGTAATTTACATTTGTCAATGTTGAATTTCATCTGCCATTTTTCAGACCATTCGAAAAATTTGTTTAGATCCTCCTGTAGTTTTGCCGAGTCCTCGTCAGATTTGATAACACGTCCTATTTTAGTATCATCAGCAAATTTACTTATGTTGCTGTCTATGCCGATATCTATGTCGTTTATGTATATAATAAACAATAATGGTCCAAGTACTGAGCCTTGGGGAACTCCACTTGTGACGTTGCTCCAATGGGACTTAGTGCCGTTAATGCTCACTCGCTGTTTCCTGTCCTGTAACCACGCCCTAATCCATTTAAGGATGTCACCTTTGATGCCATGAGCTTCTACCTTTCTAATTAGTCTTTCGTGGGGTACTCTGTCGAAGGCTTTGCTAAAGTCGAGATATACCACATCATAATTGTCCACTGATTCGAAAACTGATGAAAAGAATGTTAATAGATTAGTTAGGCAAGAACGTCCGCTTGTGAAGCCATGCTGGGAATCATTGATCAATCTGTGCTTCTCCAGGTGATTTCGAATAGAGTTTGAAATGATTGCTTCCAGTAATTTGCCTACTATTGATGTTAGACTGATTGGGCGGTAGTTAGAGGATAGTGATCTATCCCCCTTCTTGAAGATCGGTATTACATTCGCTATCCTCCAGGATTCTGGTACTACACCTGTTTTTAAGGACATGTTAAACAACTTTGCTAAGGGCATACTAAGCTCTTCCTTACATTCCTTTAATACTCTGGCAAATATCTCATCGGGACCAGGTGACTTATTAGGCTTTAGTTTGTCTATTTGCTTACTAACATCGTTACTAGTCACTACTATCTCACTTAATTTGTTTTCTTCACTATCTCTGAATAGAGTCGGTGCCTCGGGTATCATGTTTAAATTTTCGCTGGTGAAAACTGTTGAAAAATATTTATTCAAATTATTGCTCATTTCTCCGTCGTTATCAGTGAGCTCGCCGGAGTCTGACCGTATTGGTCCAATCTTTTCTCGTGTTTTAGTTTGGTACATTTGGTAGAATCCTTTGGGGTTTGTCTTTGCCTCCCTTGCTATCCTTACCTCATTATTCCTCTTTGCTTTCCTTATCTCGGTTTTAACCCTACTCGCCAATACCCTATAATAGTCCCGGAGGTGAATTTCGCCACGATTTATCCTTCTACCTATAGCCTTCCTTTGGCCAATGATGTTCTTTAAATAATTATTTATCCATTTAGGGTCATTGTTGTTTGATCTGAGTTTTTTGTATGGTATGTTCTGCCTTTGTGCATTAAGTAACTCACTATTTAAATTGTCGTGGAACTCGGCAATCTCAGATCTCGTTATCAGGTCGGTGTCATCTGTCAGGTTCACGGCCAAGCGCGACACCCCCTCTCTCAGCTGCCTCTTTAAACTGTCAAAGTTTGCCCTTCTGAAATCTGGTACTTTAGTGGAATTTTCCTTACGTCTGCCCTGAAAATCTAACTGGAATCGAATTTCTTTGTGATCGCTGTTTGCAAGTTCGTTCCCTACCTCGACATTGCTAATGAGGTTTTCTCTGTTTGACAAAACTAAATCCAATATATTATTACCCCGTGTGGGTTCGGTTATATGTTGACTTAGGAAACAGTCCTGGATCGTCTCGAGAAAATCCTCTGATTCTGAGTTTCCCGTAAGGTCGGTCCAATCTATTTGGCCAAGGTTAAAGTCGCCTACTATACAGACTTTGTTGTGTATGGAAGCCCTGCGCATTTCATCCCAGATAAGTCGCTCATTGACTCTGTCAAGATTGGGGGGTCTATATATTACTCCTGTGATTAATTTTTCCCGACCGTCGCTTAATTCTATCCAAATTGTTTCTGTATTCCTCTCAGTTTTTATTTCCTTATTTATTTCACACTTCAGATTATCCCTAACATAGATTGCTACTCCGCCTCCTTTCCTGGTCTGCCTATCGGTATGGAACAGTTTGTAACCCGCAATTTGGTATTCGACTGGTAATTCACGTGTGTCTAGGTTGATCCATGTTTCAGTGAATGCAATTATATCGATTTCTTCGGTACATACCAAGGCCCTAATATCATCCATTTTGTTTCTCATACTTCTACTGTTCGCGTAATATACATTTAAGTTAGTCGTGTTCTGAGTCCTTCCCTTACCGCGTTTAGTTTTAAACTCCCTGTCTAATTTAGTTATGTCATCATTCCTAACACTATTTCCCTGTAATCTTTCGCCTTGTTTACCCGCTCCCACTGCAGTCTCCTCCACCCCCGTGCCCCTATGTTCTCTTAGCAGTTTAAAGACTTCGATATCTTTTGAACTGCCCCCTCTAGAGCCCCAGCCAGGGTTGCTACTCCATCCCTAGACAGGTGCACCCCATCCCTAGCATAAAGGTCCCTTCTGCCATAGAAGTTGTCCCAGTTGTCAATGAATGGGACTGATATTGACTTGCAATATCTGTCAAGACGGTCGTTAACACCAACTGCCCTTGACAACCATTCACTGCCAACTCTCCTTCTAGGCAGGACACCGCATATGATAGGGATCCCTCCCTTAGTCCTAATACGATCTATGGCTGCCTTGAACTTATCAAGAAGCTCCTTGCTCCTACACTGGCCAATATCATTGCCTCCTGCACTGAGGCAGATAATGGGTTTGTTCCCATTACCAGACAAGATATTGTCCATCCTGTCAATTATATCCCCCACCCCAGCTCCTGGCAAACACACCCTCATCCTATTTTTGTTTTTACCACAAAAGGCCCTGTCCATGTACCTTACCTGTGAGTCACCAACAATTAAAGTTTTTATACCTTCCTTGTCATCCCTGTCCCTGACTGTACTAACGTCCAATTCGTCTATCAAGGGGCTGAACGGGTTGGATTCATCAGAGACTGTTCTTTATTCACTCTTCTATTCTCAGTTTTTCTCCACGGTACATGACCCTTTTTACTATTGTTCAGTGTCTATGTTCAATAGTTTGTCATTGATTCCCCAGTAAATACAGGATTCATATCGAAATTCAAATAAAATAGTTTCATCATAGTCCATACCATGAGAGAGCAGAATGTAAGAGAGTAACTGTAGGTCTCTTGTCTCTGAGATGAGTGTTTACTCCCTCTTTTTGGTAATACAGTGTACAGTATTGCAGTTTCACTTCCAATTGGTTTTGACCAGAAATCTTGCCTTTTTCCCATGGTATTTGGTGTCATTCATTTGAATTTTACCTTCATTTCCGTTGGAAATGAGTCGTTATTGAGTTGTCACCACCCCATAGAACCTGATTTAACCAGCCAAAGAAACCTACCTAACTACCTAGACCCCTTCCATATTAAACAGAAAGTAATTATTTTGGTATCTGGTATCAATGAAAGCAAGTTTATTGAAGCATCATGATGATATTTTAAATTTTTTTGTGGATGTGAGAGTACTGTACCCTCAGGCCGAGCGGATCAATTGTAAACAAACAGACAACACGCGGTGACTGCAGATTTACGTGAATTTCCTATGTGAATTTACCATTTTGATTATTATCCATTTGCGACGGAAGTGGTATTAGAAAAAGTTGTTGCAATTGATGAGATATAACTTCTGGTGAACCCAAAATTGCTCTAACCCAATTGGGAGTGAAACTGTAATAATACCCTCGTTCTTCCTAAGAACAAGGAAGTTAATTTTGGGAGAGGAGGATCATGTTTTCTATGGATGACGTGTCCACAGTAGCATACATTACAGTAGGGTTTAGCAAAGTGTTGTCACCTGTGAGAGATTTCCAGGGAGTTGTTCTGACCTGTGTTTGAGCTACACTTTTCTGTCATGACCACCTAACTGGGAGGATGTTGAATGTAAAGGCAGATGCTCTATTGAAGGATATAGTGAACCCATCTGATTGTTTGATGGAAAAGAACCATTTTCAAGAATTCTTCAGCTGAGAACTAATTTGTTGGTACTGTACTGTAGTTCTGTATGCAATGTTGGGAAATTACATCACATTTTCCATAGGTGAGTTCTGCTGAAGTGGATGCTTTTTCCTTGAATAAGAAGTCATGGATAAATTCTTTTCCCTCCGCTTTGTGGGATGCTCCTTTATTTGTCTTTGCCCAAAACCAGTCCAGATTCCTTCTTCTTCTTTGGATCAGAGAGCGGGGAGGGAGCTGGATTCATGTCTATACCCTCAGTTTTGCTCCTTAATGTATAGATTTTCCTGGTGATATTCTTTTTTCCTAGATAAATACCAGGGGATTTTAGTGTTTTGATTATCATAATGATTTTTATCAGTTACTTTTCCTTTCTCTTGGAAGATTTTTTAAGTCAGTTTGCAGTTAGCTGAACTGTTATGTTCTTACTTTTTACTTTGGGTCTGTGTGTGGAGTTTCTTGTGTTTCCAGTTGTTGACAATTATACTCGTACCGTGCCAATTGCCACAATTTACATGCACAGCTTTAACTTCAGGTTAGAGCCAATGCATCTTGTTGGGATCTGGTAAGGGGCATGTGATGTCCATTCTACAGTACATGTTGGGTTAACAGCTAAAGTAAGATCAACACAGAATAATATTAGAGGACTATATGGTATCCAGGTAGTTTATAAGGTCAGTTCCTTGTGCTCTTATATGTTTTTAGCTGAGTCAACTCCCTTGGTTGGATGCAGTTATTGAAGTTTACACGTTAGAGTGCCTTTCCCTCTCCTTTTTCTCTTGTTGGCTTCAGTTACATGAACCATTTGCTCCAGGTATTAGGTTATGATTGAGCCTGAACTAGGCAATTTTAACCCTTCCTTCTCTCTAAGGGTCATTATGAAGTCAGTAGAAAGTAAGTGGATAGTCAAGTACGTGTTCCCTGTTCACAGCCGAGCCTTGAAACAACCCATTTCGGTAGTATGGTACCTAACTCGTTAATCTCCAGCCATCAGTTGTTGGGGGTCTATGAAAGTCACCTATTGTAGCCTTGTCATGATATTGTCTTTTGGCTTTGAGTGGCTTCACCTTACTAAATAGACTCTCTGTGTAACCTGTGTGTTGTATTAGAAAACTCATATGGTATAAAGGTCGAAAATTTCTTGGATTGGTACACCTTCTCCACCTCCATAAAGGATGATAGATAAGATAAGGGTATGATTATAATACACTTTGTAATCTCTAGTTAATATATTTGTACCCACTTTCTTTTTCTTTGTACAGGTCGCCTGGACAAATGTGTGTTTTGTCCCATTCCATCTTTGAGTGACAGAGAAGAGATTCTCCAGGTCCTTAGTGATGACATAGACCTTGGTGAAGATATAGATTGGGGAGAGGTTGCTCATGTCACTGAAAATTTTACTGGTGCTGATCTCCAGAGCCTTCTGTCTACTGCACAAGTTCTAGTTGCACAGGAAGCACTTGGGGATACTTTATATGAGGGTGTTATTCCTAATGACCAACTTCAAGAAAAACAGCAACTGTCTAATACTGTAAGCTCAGTTAATGAACAAACTGAGGTAATAGAAAGAACTTCTTCTCTTGAACTTAGTAATAAAGAAAATGTGGTTCATGGACTTGGCAGTGATAGATATTTGTCACACACTGTACAAGAAGAGGTAATAATTGAAAAGGAAAGAGAAAAAGTGACGTTTAGCCAAAAAGTAGTCAACCTTCAAGAGAATGATGAATTAGATATAAAAAACAAGGATGAATACCAAGAAAATGAAGTTGTACAAGTTATTGACCCACCAGAATATACTGATGGATCATCACAAAGCAATGTTTGTTGTAGTAAACGATCAGAGAACCTAGAATTCAAAGTGTTCAAAAGACATATTAATGCTGCGTTAAAAGAAGTGAAGCCTTCTGTCTCACTGTCAGACCGCCTAAGATACGAACAATTATATGCAACATTTACCAAATCTAAAGGTGGAAACTTTGGACAACCATCTCCAGGCAAGAGGGCTACACTAGCTTAAGTGGGACAGAATTGAATATTTAATTATTTTCACATGTTTATTGTTGATCACTTATAACTACAGTTGAGAAATATATTGGAGACATATTGAAAAAAATTTTATTTGGGGGGGGGGGGGGGAAGTAGATTCCCTCTTCTAACAGTAGTGATTACACTGATGTTTTGGTGAGATTTAATCTTATAACAAGCAAAATTAAATCCTGTATGATGGACATGTAATGAAAATTAGGCTGCTGTTTGTTAAGTACTTAATGGTAGTGTTACTTTGTGGGTACTGTATTGTACTGTATAGGGTATTGCAGGGTAAGTAAACAAACTGATAATTCCTCTTTTTTATGCTGGTATTGTGTTAGAGCCTTAAAAAATTATCTAAGATTATCTTCCCAGTTTCATTAATCCCAAAGTCACCTAACTTTGATGTTCTTCTCTGTTATGTACAATACTGTACTGTACTAGTGAGGTATTGTTTGTACTGTATATGAAAGTCCAGTGATATCTAAGTATACTGCAAAATTTTTTAACACATTCGTGCACTCAGTCACGCTATTAGTGCTATGCACACCTTTTATTTGTCATTACTGTAGTATGCATTGAAATCTCCGCTCAGTGTAATATGTGCATTGCTGGTACTTGTAGATATTGCCCTTCCACCAAGACCACATTATGAAAGATGTGAGTGGATTTTTAGGGTTCTGAAATTTTTTGTTGGTGTTATTTTGACTCAGATGTCCAAATGTTCAGTATAACCTTTGGAAATATGTGGTTCATTAGCAGTTTGCTACTGTATTAGTAAAAGATGGGTGGACTTACAGGATATGTGAGTGATCATGTTAGGTGAGTACTGCTTTGTACTGCACTTAGGGATGAAAAGATAAAAAAGATAATTCTGTAATGGAGTTATGAAAAAGGGACAGTTTAGAAGTGTCTTGAAACTTGATTGTGTTCGGTCATTCTTAAAACAGATCCTTTGTTTTGACTGAATCCTATGGAGTGATTGAAAAGATGTGAAGACGATAAAAGCTTCCTGTTTGATCCCATAAAGTGAGAATGGAGCAAGGTATATTGACAAAGAGAGATCAAAGGTAAAAACTGAACCTGATCAAGATATAAACATTACTGGAAAAATGATACAAACATGTACAGTGTTACACCAGTGACATGTTAACAGACCATCAGGATTATCAACAGACTATAGTATGTCCAGGGTTAAGAAATTTGATAATTTAGTAGTACAGTATAGTTAAAATGTTTGGGAGTGAATCTTTGATTGTGACGAAAATTTTGAACTGGTTAATGGATAATAGCAAATATCAAATAATTGATAAAATATTTCGCCAAGAATCTGATATGAATAAGAAAAAAAAAGATAAAATGTAATGGTATAGCCGTATGGGTACCATCATCATTGTTTTACGACCATTTTCCATACCTACATGGGTTCACCTTGTTTACCTGACAGTAACTCACCATTCTGCTTCATTTAGTCATCAGGTTGTGTGAACATCATTTAGATCTCACTCCTTCCCTGTAAAAATTTATTGATGTTTATACTCAGATCCATAGCCAAATAAGAGTTTAAATAGTTCAATTAAACTTGTTTGGGAGGATAACTGACTATGTGGTAGAGTTTCCAAGTGAAGATTGACTGTGTTTGTTTATACTTTGGATATAATTGGCAACTGGAATGAGCAGGCATATCAGAACTGTACATGACACTATATACACGATATATACTTTTGCCTGTGTGAGTGTTGAGGTGCCAGAGAGGATAGTTCTACTAGTGAACTCAAAAAGATAGAATAAACGAAATAGAACAATCATAAAAACTTAAAGATGATAGTTCTTAGGTTTTTATTTAAAGAGTAGATGTCCCTTTCCTGTGTTTACCCAGGTGATATTGTGGACACGGCTGTTAATCAATTGCTGGATCATCTGTCGGGTTAACCACTGATATAGCTCACAACTATGGATGTAGTTACTGTTTTAGTGGCAGCTTATACACCTTGCACAAATTTCTTCCATGTTTGGCCCAAAGAGCAAACATTCTCAAACACTAGGGTTATCCATTATAATTATTGTATTCAAAGTGTAAAATAACAAACTTTCTTGAATATTCCAGGTATTTATTTTGTTATCAGTCTATGTATAATTTAAAATTGTGTAGTACAGTACAGGATTCATTTATATTGTACAAGATGTGTTTTGGTGTTTGAGGAGCAGGTAAGTACTATACTGTAGACCTGAGGCTTATATGGGTGCCCTTACATGAGGTTCATTTAGTGTAAAGGCTGGACCTCCCTCGAAATGTATTTTACTGTACTCTTAGTTTCTCCTTGTACCTGTGTATCTCCACTTATATTTATGGTATCTCCACTTATGTGTATTTTATCCCCATTTATGTGTGTAGTACAGGTACCACTTTTTTATCAAGATATCCCATTCATTTACTAAACAACCCTGGAGATATAAATGATATCACTACTCATTTGAAAAACACTAATACTTAATGCAAATCTTTCATATGAGGCATTGCAGGTATTAATGAAGTCCTCTATATGTACGAGTATATGTAAATTTGTTTTCTGTGGTAACAATCTACAGTCTGTGGAAGAGAATGATTACCATTATGTCCCAGATGCCACCTCACCTTGTCATCAGTATTGGGATAATTAGCTGTATGTAAAGGGCTAGTGCAGGTGGTCTTGGTGTTGGCTGGGAGGATATCAGTTATGACCTGGGGAGGTAGCTGGGGGAATCAAAGCCACTTATGGGCCCTATGTCACAGCCACATCTCCCTTCCTTCTTCAGCACTCCAATATTCACCCCCTTCAAATATTTCTAATTTTCCTGCAATGCCTCATATACAGTACTGTACTTGTACTTTACAGTATTAGCATTTATTAATTACTAATCATAAGCATTATTAATTCTTTATTATTATGTATGACATAAGCAAAATGTCCTAACAACATTATAATTTTTTAATTTTGTTGCAGGTGGCGATAGTCCTCAACAAAACAGACAGTTGTATGAGCCGGGGTGTGAACGAGCTGTTAAATGTAATGAGGTTTGACAACCTGAAGGAATATGCCCCACAACAGCTTTTCACTTTTGAAGTTAGTGCACTTGCTGGTAAAGGACTTAGAGCATTGCTCAAGTGGATTAAAGGGGAAAAGTGAGTTTTCTTAAAAGCACTTTACAGTATTTGTGAAAAATATTCAGTAGAAGCATCTCCAGTGAAAATGACATTAAATATTTTAGTAGATATACAAATGTAAGGTATAACCTACAATTCAAGTTTATCTTTACTGAGAATACATTATTTAAATGTTATATGAACAAAATATTTTTTAAATAGTGTATAAAATAAAGGTGACAAAGTTAACATCCTCTCATTTACCCATGAAAATAAAAATACAGTAGGCTCTCACCAATAACGTTTAATAGGTGCCTGAAAAACACCGTTATTAGCAAAAACGTTATTTTTGTGACATTAAAATACATGTAAAAAGGTTTTATTGGTGCTGCCGCCACAAGAATTTCACCCATTTTTTCCCCTTGAAGCCCTCCTAACACTTTTTGTTAGCTGAAATAAAAAGAATTGCTATTCAATCATCAAAATAAAGAGTTTGAGTAATATAACACTTAGCTTGGGGGTCGTTTTTGAGGTGCTTGGCGTGATGATTGTTCCGTATCTGAGGGCCGCTAAGAATTGCACTCTTTCATTCTACAAGCTAACCATTTCACAAGAAAATGCTCTGTTATCACTGACAACCTGTTTCTATCGCCTTTATCATTCATAGCTCGCCTCGCATTTCCATCACTACCGAAATATTTTTAGCCAGCGCAATACTCTTCTTGGTCTCCTCTAAGTTCCTCTTAATATTTCGCACTGTAGACTCAGGACAGTTCAATTTCCTCACTTTAAAAGTTCCCAGTCATTCAGGTAGCAAATCACTCCCTCCACCACCTCCCCTAGCCCCCACAGGCAAAAATGCGGAAGCCATTATTGATCACCGACCCTGACAACCACTGGTTATAGTGGCGAAAATCTCACACGTGGGCGCAGCGCTGTATTCCACTCAGCGTGTGTGAGAGTGAGGCGGAGCGGACAACTACGTCATCAACATGGCGTCGAACAAACGCTATCATTGATGCGCTCGGACGCTTCCCGCGAAATTTCCGTTATTCAAGAGAATCCAGACGTTATTATCGAAAATGGGTATCTATTGTAACTTACCGTTGTCGAAAACGTTATTGTGGAAGTCGTTATTGGCGAGAACCTACTGTACTTTCATCAGTCTTATGTACTGGGCACTTGAAGAACAGAGACATTCATGCAAAGATACAGTAAAGATAAACACTAAACAGTACAAGCTGCTGTGGTATTCACTATGCCACAACAGTACAGCACTACAACCTAACCTCAGTAGTACTGTAGTTGTTTTATGTACTTAGTACTAATACAGTATTGCTAAAGTCTTTAATCATCACTCACAAATCTTCAACATTATAACTATACCACATGTCTAGTTATTTTTTGTGTACCGGGTACCTTAAAATTTCCAATGTAGAATTTGTGCACTCTTGGCATTGGCATTATAATGCGAAGTACCACAAGCATCACAAGTTAGAGTACTTGGTTAAGCTGGAATTCCTTGTTCAGTACTGTACAAATTATAGTAGCATTTATAGAAAAACATGTCACTGCCCCTCATGTTAGCTTTGGTTTTTGGACCCGAAGTTATGGAGTCAAGGTAACACTTCACTTTGTAAAATCATGTACAGGTACTATACACACTAAAGAAAGCCTCATATAATCATAATCATTTATTATAACAAATAACCTACAAACATCATGTTCAAATTACAATAAAAATACGTACTGTACATGAAAAGTTGAATTTATATACATCTGAATGTGTAACTTCAAATCAACAGATATATCACTAATAATTATGGGGTCTCACTGGATTGTTAGGATCAAATAACTTAGGATCCTTTAAGAATCCCACATCCTTCAGCATCACAGCAATGTATCCTGAAAAGAGCAAGTGAAGTTTTAATGCTTGGTGGAAATTCGTACTCAATTAAAAAACTATCATGTCTTTAGTCACTTTATTAGAAAAAATTAAAAGTAAAATTCACTATACACAATGCAAGAAATATTGACAAAATAATCCCCATGATGTCTTGATTGGCCATACAAGAGAGAGTACCTGTCTTGTAATGCACAGATAGAGGCACACTCTCTCCCTAATGCTCTTTTCCTCATGTATAGGAGGGATAATTCTGTACTTATTTTGGAGGGAATACTTGAAAGATAAAAGGGAAGCAAGAAAAACAGAATGAAAACACTAAATCATGACTACAAGGTTATAGAGGAAGTAGCGCAGTGACTAGAGACAAGAGGGCCAGAGAACTATCAAGGGTAGCCACTTCACTTTTTCATAACACAGCTTCCATAGGTGGCTGAAACTGTTAATTTTAGCTACTACGGTACTTACAAAAATTTGTATCTCACCTGCAGCTATACTCTTCTGTACTTCCTTTTCCAACTCTCCTTGTTGTTTGCGGCATAATCGAGTAATGTTCCGTCCATAAACTTTACCAGTGTATGGTGAGATAAACTGTGATAGTAGCCTTACATTCTTGTAATCGAGGCGAATATTGTACTTGCAAAGAATACAACGGATTTTCTCTCGTTCATATGGGTTGGACATATCGATGGGCTGAAAATATAAGGAATCTAATATAGTTGCGTATATTTCTATTAAAAGCACACAGTGTAACATTATTTAAATAAGTATTGGGCCACAAAAATGACTGATCTTGATATAATCTTTTATGAATTAAAGGAGAGTGGATAGCCCATAGTAGAATCACTATCCCAACATGAATGAGACACATTTACAGGTCCCTGATCAAAGTGGAAAAGATATCATCTATTTATTTACCATTTATTTACGTTATCAGATGTACTGGTAGTTGCAGTTGCCTACAGGTACAGTATAATGATCCATCCCTTGGTGGCTATTCTGTACATGTGGCAACTAAGAATTTGCACTATGAATGAACTAGCAGCTTGACTAGAGCATTTTCCAACAATAGGTTTGTCAGTATTTTGTGTACTCAAGATTTGTGCTAAGCTAAATGATAGATGTAATAAAAGAAACTTTGTCTATGAATTAATATTAAGATTTCACTAGTTAGCATTATGGGTTTTTATCTCATATTTGACCATCTATTGTGGACAACATAATCCACCTTCTTATACTCAGATAACGGAAATGTTCCCACTCACTGTCAACTATGTACACTGTACTAACAAGTTGATGTATGACGAGCGGTGTGAAACAATACAGTACAGTATATAGATTAATATGCAGTTACTTAAAATCTTGTTACATTACTTAGTATTCATTTCATTAAGACTTCATTATACTTAGAGACTATTCACTTGCAATAATGAGCTTACATTCAACAGTCCTGTTATATATAGATCTACGTCACAACTGTTTTAGAAGCTTGTGTCTCACCCATCACCGAGAGGTTATCACATTTAGGGAATGGTCACCAAGGAGTGGAACACTATACGGTACCCACATAAACCTGTACTTGTCATCTGTGTTACATCTTAACAACACAATTTACAGGTACGGTAATTATTTACAACTTTACAGACGCTGATTTTTCATAGAAAACGAATTTAAAAACACCACAATTTCACTGTGTTTTATAGTGGACACTGTTGTAGTTATGGCAAATGTGTTAAAAACTGTTTATTTATAAGTTCAAGTCAAATTAACTTACCCTAACCAAACCTAACCTTAACCTAACTAGCATAACTTAACACCTGTCGTGAGTGAACTTACTGTTACTGAGATGGGGGAAGCGGCTGTAAAGTCCTCCATATTAGCCAAGTTTGCAATATTAAGTGCAATATAATTCTCTTAATACATTAAAACTTCATTTAATGTCCTACCATGTCTTTTTCTCTCATTTCCATGAGCACATGCTCCACTTCAGAGGAACTCAGTGCATCAGGCTTTGAAACCTCAGGCTTTGCTTCACCAGAGATGGGGCTTGTGTTGCTTGTATCTGCTGTTGTGCTGCATGATGCTCTACCCACACCTAATAAAAGAATTAAGTGCTTGAAAGTAAATTCTACTGGAAGTAAAGGAGGAGACGTTAATCACTACAGCACATACTGTATTCTTATTGAGGTGAAGCTATTCCTGAAGCCTAAGGTTTTATAAGAGAGTTACAAAGGTGAGGACAGTCAGTTTAGTTCAGTGCTTGATATCATGACTGGCTGGATAACTCGGAGTTTTGTTCTCAAATATTACAGTAAGAAAACATGTATCTTCTATTGAAACATTTCATCAAGTACTGGTTTACCGATAGGTGCAACACTGTCTTCTAGTATTACCGGTAACCACAGTAATAGGCAATTACCTTTTTTTTATTTAATAATAAAATACAATCCCGTCTAGCTTATAATTCTCATGATATGATAAGTACGAACTTACGAATATAACGAGAAGTTCCTGGTGGTAAGTGTCTGCCTATTAAATAACTTTTCAGGGACAAGATAATTCGTCTGCTACAAGTTGTTGACGCCATGACGTTCACTGTTAATGGTAATCACTCTAAATGTTGCTTATGTGTGTGGCAATATCTTGTTAACAAATATATATTTATTCATACAATACATTAATTTCTTAAAATCAACATAATTCAATAGTGTAACCTACAAAAATAAAAACCGAAATCTCATGAAATTATAGATGGCTATCAAGATAAAACAGCGTCAATATAATTAAATTTGGTGCTAACTTATAATTTAAAAAACAATTATATTTTTCGTCTCATATAATTATAAGTAATTTTGTCGTGAATAATATATAATACAATATTAGTTTTCATATGAGACACAAGTAGAATCCTATTACCAAAACAAAGCTCAGGCAGTTCCCTTCTTATCAACTCACTTATCTTTGGTAATTACGACAAATAATATAAATTCCCGATGATTATAACCACACCAGACTGAAGTTAAAGTGAAGGATACTTTACTCACTACATGGAGAATCTCTAAATGTAGGTTTATTTTCGTGTAGTGAGATGAAATATTAATGATTATAAGGACACTTGAGGTTGACGGGTCTGGAGTTCAGTTTCAGTCAGTAGTGTTTGTGCATCACCAAGCCATCACCTCACCTACCACCATCCTCAGTTATGCTATGTGAGTGAGTGTGTGTCTGTGTCTGTGTGTGTGAGGCCCAGCACAGATGTTCTCCTTGGCTGCATGATGAGGAAGACCCGCGTGATGGTACCGTCTGTCTAAGTCATTATTATGGTATGCTAGTTGTCTTTATTATTAGAGAATTTACTTTGGGTGGCTCCTGTGAGGGTTTAAGTGGTATATATTAATGTAATTGTGTCTTCCTTGTGATTATTTGATTAAGTAGCTGTAATGCTAAGGTACCATAAGACAGGGTGACTTCAGGCAGTGTTGGAGGTTTTTGGTAACTGCAGTTTAAGTTTGAATGCTAAATACATATGTTTAGTACGGTAAAGGTGCGTATACTATTGGGCTAAGCGTACGTGTCAACAGAAATTCACCAAACATCTTACTTTTTCTGTGAAGAGAAGGTTTAAAGATGTCTGAAGTCAACCCATCTGGGGTGACTTCAGACAACAGTATTAATTCATTGGCTGTACTGTACCTGTTAGATCTTGTCTGGACAGTCTGGGGGTTGGCTTCGAGCATCAATGAAATCGGAAAATTTGGGCCAAAATCTGCAGCAACAAAAGGCTAATGTTGACGACTGACCCACTGACGAGTTATTTGTTTTGGTGTTTATTTTCTTATTATGTTTTCGTAAGTGAGTACTGATATGATAATCATTTCTTGTGCAAATTCTTCGTTTAGTACTCGGTAGATATTTAAGTAACTAAGGTGTGCACTATTTTAACTTCTTGGCAGTAATGCAACAGGTGTTAAGTTATGCTAGGTTTTATGTAAAGGTTAGGGTTAGGTTAGGTTAGGTTAGGTTAGGTCAGGTTATTAAAAAACAAAGCCAAAAATTGTACAAACTACGACAGTGTCCACTATAAAACATAGTGAAATTGCGCCATTTTTATAATCATATACCGTACTATGCAAAATCGCCGTCAGGTAAGTCTTCGGTTATTACCCAACACATTTACATATAAAGTATAGATCAAACAGGGAAGAAGAATCAAGACAAGGGAAAACTTTTCAAGGAAATTGTATTACGTGAAAATAACTTGCTATTTGATTCTGTTAGGGGCTCATTTTTTAAGATTATACATTAGGAGAGCCCCATAGTTAAGCAGCTTCTAAAGCTGAAATCTGTCGATTATTGGGAGCACAAGTTTTTGAGCGATTGAAATTCCCGCCTGCCTGCCTGCCATTATTTTGAAGTGCTCAAAGAACTACAATTACCAACTTTGTTGTGCCTTTGGTGACAGTGGTGGACTATTTTTTGTAGCCATCAGTTCCAAACCAAACAAGGTGGTGTAGTGGCTAAAAGGAAGCGTAGTTACTATAGGGTGGACATGAAATTAGAAGTTACATGTCGAAAGGAAAGTGGTGAGTGTTTCAGTGAACCACTTTCACTGAGATGAGCGTACAAGTACGTAGTTAGGTAGCTTGCGTCACATCAACACACTGACCCCAAACAACTTTAAGTACCGTATGTAAGTTATAAAGTTAATTAATTTCATAAAATAATGTGTAGTCAAATGTTTCTAAGGTACTGTACTATATATAAATGTTAAAAGGTATCTAATTAAACCTTATGAGTGTCACTTACAGAGTGATAGTCTCGATTAGACCCTATTCCTATTAATTCATAATAATTCCCCTATATAAGTGGTTTCATTATCAGTGTTTTTTGTTTTTTTAGGGTCCCTTATAATGAGGACCCCATACTGTAGACTGAATATTTACCTTCCTAGCCACCTGAGAGCTCACCAATAAAGGTGAGGTAGATATTTTTGGTGGTAGTGACTGGGTTTGGTACAATAGAGTACTGTATAGTATAGTCATATGAGTTAATGGGATTGGGTTCCTGGCGACCTTGTAAACTAATGACTTCACAAACTTCATACTGTACTGTATTCAGAATATCATGAACTTCAACATTATGAACTTGCAGTTGTAACTTAATTTATATTGCTTCCAGTATGTTTCAAGCAACCATATTGTCAAACGGTGTGGAGATTATTATTATCGGTATGTAGGAAAAATAGTACAGGATATCCAAGACATAAAGGATAAATAGACTGAGTTATGTAATGTATAGCATAAGTTATTAAACTAATTGATCAATAACAGCTGTGTATGGACAACTTGCTGACTGTGAGTGAGTCGGCACCTATCTGTATCTGTAAAAGAGAAACACATTGATAAATGAAAGATGAAAACTGTAATATGGGTAACTATTTCATAATATATGTACTGTACTATAAGCTCCCAACAATATAATATACATATTGTATGGAGTGAAAATTGTAAAGGATAGAATGCTGTGTTCCCTACTTTATGTGGTTAGCTTTCAAGGACTTTTAATCATAGGCTTATAATTCTATGTCTTTCAGATTGCAGTGGATGTGAATCGGTAACACCTTACTGTTCCAGGCAAAAGAGCTTTGTGTCTTGAGGTACTAGTTGACCAAAATGGTACTGGTACAAGTAGTACAATAGACAGTACAATGGAGGCTGGTGGTCTGTTTAAAGTATATTCAAGAAGAAGTATTAAAGATAAATCTACCTATTCTGCAAATATTGTGGCTACAGATTGGTCACTTTGCATTTTTTGCCAGAAGTTTAGTAATAAAAAACTTGTTTGTCTAGCTGATTCTAAACCAAAAGTTGCAGTTGTAGGATACAGTACTCTTGCAGATGACTTGAATAGTTTCCATCGGATTGGGGAATTACCAGAATCCATGAAACTAGACCGCCTCGACGAAGGATATGGAGTCAGCACTACACTGGCAAACCACAAGGCAAAGTGGCATAAGACCTGTAGAGACAACTACAACCGAACTCAGCTAACTTATCTGCAGAAACGAAAATGTGTCGACTCCAGTCCATCAGCAAGTGAAGTGAGGATGTCAAAACGTAGTAGATCTTACTCCACTGGTGCTCATATAGAAGACATTATCCATCTAAAAGGCTTTTGTAATGAAGTTGGAAAACCAGGAGAACTACATCAAGCTAACACGTTTGGCCTTGGTTGTAGAGTACGATCGGCTTCCCTTCGGGTAGGTGACACCAAAATTACTACTGTATTACCTAAATACTGTACTGTACAAATGATGTAGCTGCCATTGAAAATTATATTACAGTACTTACTACTGTACAGTATATGGAACTGCTGTATACCAAAGCCAGTCAATGTTATTTCACATTTGAAGAAATTTATGTTTTCACAATTTAAAATTTACTAAATTTATTATGTTAATCAAAGAATTTAACACATGATATTCGTTGATGACTTTATCAAGACGGTCACTCCAGCATTAAAGTTATCAGTTTTAATAGACACATACCTAGAGTGCTTTACATCCAAAAGGAGTTGAGGGTTCATCCCTTCACCTGAGGCTAAAAACTCCTTGTTCACAGCTCAGGTGTTGATTTTTTAACAAATTGGAAAGTTACTATGTGGATCCATGACACATGTAGGAATAGCACCATCAGAGGCTTTATTACAAGAGTAATGACGTGAGGTCACTCAGCATGTACTTTATGGCCCAACTTGTTGGGGTTTGATGCTTGAGAAAGACAAGGTTTCTTGGGGCAGCAGAACATTACCTGGAACTAATTTTATTAACTGGAAAAAAGGTTAATGCAATGGAGTTCAAACAATGCTTACTGTACTGCATTCAGTGTAGTGATAAGCAGGACATTGTAATTAAAATTAATCAATGTAATTCCTAATTCTCTCAAGTCCTGAAGCACAAATGTTTCTAGTACAGTACAAGTATATACCAGTTGAAGATAATTATTTAAGGACCACATTGCTCTTTGACTGTATGATGGAGAATACATCAATATCCAGATCATCTAAACCCATCATAAATTTGTAACATTCTTATTCTCTTACAATATTGTCAAATTGTACTGTTTGTGTAAAGAAAATTTTCTAGATTTTCCAATGATTATAGAAGATTTCCAGTCATTGTGAACTCCAATTAGATTTGTTACATGACATTTCCAATGTTTTCCCATTTTATGGCATTATAATTGTTACTGAAATTGGAGATAGAGAGTGACTTTTTCACCTAAAATGATTCCTAGAGATTAATCTTAGAAAGGTAAGACATTGAAATAGGTTAAGTTGAGGATATGACTGAGCTTTATATCTTGTTTACAGATGCAAACCTAGACTTAACCTAACAGTTGGCATTAATTAAACATTAAGGGTATCTGCTGTCACTGCCATTGCCATTAAAAAGAGGAAAATCAGATATTACAGTTACCACCTATGGATGGGAGCTGAATGAGTCATGGTGTACAGTAACCAGCACAATGCCCTCTCTCAGTCACCTTTAACCACGTTGAATTTCTAGGAATAACCTCAGTCCAGCTGTCTCCTTAAAACTGATTAACACTTAGGGAGTATTATATAATGCTACATCGTTCCTGCATATTGTTAAAATGACAAACTGTAGACTTTCTATCACATTCCAATTGGTGCTAAAAATCCAGATGACTGTTCAGTCAGCTGCCAGTTTGTAGTGCCAGGCTTTACCCATAGTATGTCAAAATTTGGGCTAGATTTGATGGTGTACATAACTCAGCCTATCCATAGAGAATAGTGGTTGTAAGCCAGGTTGATGTTTGGCCCATGAGATGAGATGTCAAAATAGGATCGTAAGATTCAGGAGGTTTTGTGGTGAATAATACTCAGTTACTAAAGTATATGCATGCAACAAATTTTCATTATCGGTATTTTGTTATATAAGTGATAATACCAATATTCAACTTGAGTTTTGTGTGAGTGTAGAGGCAAAACTTGATTTGGCCAGGGAAGAAAATGTCCAGTTTTCCAGAATCTTTTGTTTTCTGAGATCTGGTTTCAAGGGTCTTTATCTGTAATGGGTTTCTGGAAAGGAAGTCCAGTTTGGCTTACAGTGGACAAAAAAAAGATTGAGTTACATAGGTCAATGTGCACCTACACCCATTTACCTCTCATTCCCTAAGACGTAGCCAGTGCCTCTGATCCCCCAAACAAGGGCAATGGTTGCAATGGGAGAAGTGTACAGATTGTTTAAAAAGTGGCAGCTGTTATTATGGAGTGTTAAGCCTGGGGTGGGATCTAAAGACTTGGTAGATACAATACACAGTCTCCTTTCCTCAAATTCAGTCATAAGATTGGTTTTCTGGATTTATTGATTTTGTGTGTGAAATGAAGCTTTGGGTTTGCATTGTCACATTTATAATACAACTGTCCCTCACTCTGCATGTGGTTTGCATATTGCTGTCTCTCAAATGTATACACAATACATGTGTATGTTACCTTAGATAAAACAATTTACAATATAAAATCATACAAATGGAATATTTACTAGTAGAGAATCAAAATAATTAGTTTATACACTAGCCCGGGAGTGAGTCAAGAGTTACTGGCTGTGGGCATTGCAGCTTGCCCTCTCTTAAGTCATCCAAATACTGTATATATATTTATTTTTAACTTGGATACTGATATTGAAACAGATTATTTAGCCAGTAAAATACAGATACAGAGTGGACAATAATAACAATACTGTATATTGACATGGCCGAGCCTGAGCCGTCCTAGTGGCACGTGATATTTAGTGTGCATTTATCTTAATGAATTGTTATATAACATTTTGTGTCATCTGGATGAGTATACATATCATGGTGTTAGTAAAGGCATATGAAAATGTTACCAAGATTAGATCTTTTTTATTTTTATGTATATTTATTTATTATTATTTTTAACTGTACTGTATATTATAAATATATGCATATTTTACAGTAGAGTTGATATACAGTACAACACTGTAATCTGATAAGTGAGTGGAAGCAAATACAACAGGGGTTGTGTTCAGGTGAAACAAAGGCACACACAATACTGTATCAGTATAATTATTACAATGGTAATTTCTATCTGTGTGACAATTATGATATAATGGTTATGATGGTACAGTAAAGTAACTGTTACAAAAATATTAATACTTAGACAATAGATATCTTTAAAGAGATGATTTAAAAGAAGGGAGCGTAGTCTTTGCTTGGATGGGTGAGGGGAGGGAGTTGTTCTACACCTTATGGGAGTGGTGTTAGTAGGTCTGGGTGTCTTAACCCTTTCACTGCACCGTCTTTAATTAATCAGGATATCCTGTGTGCGGACATTTTAAAAAATATATTCTGTCTAGTATATATTTCTATTATACAAGTACAGTATAATGAAAATTTTATTTTATATTTTTTGCCGAGTTCATTTTACATATTTCCACTTTGTAGAAAAATACTTACGTATAATGCAGTCACACTTTTGCTCGTCAGGTGCGCACTCCAATTTTAAACCACATGATCATATACGATACAGTCACAGTGAAAGGGTTAAGTTATACCTCTGGTTATTCCAGAACTGGAAATAATTATTCTCAATCAAGTGATTAACTAATTTATAAACAAATAGAGCACAGCAGTAAGTTTTAAATACTAAAGAACTGTAGTGACTCTTCACATGTCTTTCTGCCAGCCAATGAGCTGCCTTGCTACAAACTGACCCTAGGCTTCAGTTGCAAAGTTAGAGTAAACAGACGACAAGCAGTCCCCGGATTATGTACGAGTTCCATTCCTACAGATGTTCTTTAGTCAAAAAATGTACTTTACTTGAAACATATACCCTATGTGCATACTGTACTTACATAACAATGTTTAAAATCCCACTATATCATAGCCCAAGTCCCTATATACTTAAAAAATCACTTAGTTTAAGAGAAAAGAAGAAATAGAATGACAAAATACAGGAAATGAAAGCTAAAAATAAGTAGGTAGCTATCAAACAGAGAAGTGCTACTTCCTGGAAAGATATTGCAAGCATAATGTGATGTCTGATGTGCTTTTATGGGACCTCGTTCGTATCAGCTGGTGTTTGTAAGTCGGACATTCGTAGGTCTGGCCCCCCTGTATAGTAATCACACTCCTATGATACATATGTTTCCAACAATGCTTTTCTTGGCATACATTTTGAAATTTACATTGGCAGAAGCACAGACCTTGGCCATTCATCTCTGGCAGTGTATATTTTTATACAAAATTAATAAATTGTGTCATAACTACTGTACTGGAGTTCATGCAAAGTGAGGAAGAGTTGTACTTTACATCTGTACATGGGTTAAAGTACTGTACTTTGGTTTTGATTTTAACAATCATATTAGTATTTGTTAAAGTATTTTACTGCTTTGTGGCACACATAACCTGCTTTCAGCTGTTTCAAAATAAGGCTTTATGCTTAGCAAGCATTAGTTTCTGGATTGAATCTTGTTAGCTACTTTTCTGTTGATTTTATATAAATTAAATTAACTCCTACTTGTAAATTACCAATCGCTTCAACTAATCCTTTATAATTCCTGTTATACTGTATGTGATATAATTGCTGTGTTGATTAATGAAAGAACTCTGTGTATATTTCCTGGCAAAGTAGTAATGAAAAAATGTAAAGCTATGTTTTGTATATTATATATATATATATATATATATATATATATATATATATACAGTATATTTTTTTTTTTAGATATCAGAAAAGCTTAGAGCTACTTACAAGTACTTTGGACAGTAACACAGAAAGCTGTAAGGTGTCAGTGAAGCATAGCATAGGTTGTAGGTATATTTACTCATTGTGATGATTGTTTTGTTTGTACTGTACTGTATGACCAAATGACCCAATTATTGATTGATTGTTGATTAATAATTTTTGATCACCTCAGGGAGTTGTGACCCTGTCTTGCCAGCTGTTCCCACCCTGTAGGTTGGTGTTAGAAAGGGCAATAGTATAACTTTGCTTCAACCTTCCTGATGGTAACTGGGTCACCAGAGCTGTGCCCATCCCCTGGTCTCTGCTGCATTTTCTGGGCTAATGCCCTGGGTTTGTAGAGGAGTTGGGGGGGGGGGGGGGACATCCTGAACTGGTTTTACCCAACAACTGCCACCAGATTGTTGCTGCTAACTCACGTGTGTAATATGCCCAGTCTCTTTTACAACTAGGGGTGCTGCTGTTGGTTCTATTGGACATTTTAAAGCAAATTGTACATTAGCAAAAGTACCACAAATGTATAGTGTTTCATGGATTTCATTTAAAGGGGAAAATCTTACTTAGTTTTTTTGGTCATCTGTTTTATTGTGTAAATGGTATACAATTGTGCAAAATATTGGGTCCCGTCAGTAGAGACAACGTGTTTTGTCTGGGACTTTTTTGTTATGAGTAAGGTTATGAATTTCTGGTGGTTGAGATTTAAACATTAATTTCTTATTAATTGTGAAGAAAATTAACTGATAAATTTCCACTCAAATACCAATTGCAAAGGAACACAGTTATCCTCCTTATCACTGACTGTATGTGAACTAATTAATTCTGTCAGTCATTCATTTAACCAATTTATTAAGAATAAATCCTCCTACAATATTTGATTATTGCCAATGTTTTGTAATACACAGTGTTAATTTGTTATTTTTTATTACCTGTACAGGATAATTATAATTCATAATTAACTCTAGTTGAAAGAAATAATAAACAGGTTAGTAAGACTACAGTAATATCAAAATTAAAACAAATGTAAATGCTGATTTTAAGAAGATTTTCTGAATATATTCTTTTTGACAGTTAAAGTATGCAGAGGAAATTGATCAGATAATTGTTATGCATCATGTACAGTGGAGTTGTGTCATATATAATAGTGTGAATGATCTGAATGACTTTGTTTAAAATACACATTGGGTTACAACAAAGCAGTAGCTACAAACAATTACAGGATTGATGATTTACTGTTCATAGTTTAGTACTGTACTGGTGTGATTCATATGCAAGTTGACAATACTGTACTGTATACAGAGAAGTATAGAAATGTTTTGGCCTTTTCTTGTTAATACTATCTATCTTTTTTCTTCCCGTTCTTCCCTACTTGCTTGAGGTTTGTGTCTTCTCTTGATCTACTCCATGCATGTGGGAGCAGAGGAAAGACATTGGAATAAATAGAGATGTTGCAGTTGTCTCCTCTGCAGTACTCCTGCCACATTCATTGTAACAATAGTTTTTAATTAATTAAGACACTTTCTAAAGGCTCTGTTTTGCAAAGTAACAAAAAGTTTAGAATTAATGTGAAGTGTGTGATTGCCTGTGCTCAGCTGTGACCCAGAGCACTCTAATTGGATATCCTGGCTTAGGTTTGTACAGTTTAAGCATCAAATAACAAGGTAACAATTTTTCCCTGGTTGCTTAACCATCCCAGAATTCATTGTTGTTTTTAATGCTTCTAATGGTTCTAATACATAATGTTTATGAGTGGAAATGGGGTGATGCTCAAGCTATATGACCTTATGTATTGCCTATGTTACATAGAGTTGTTGTCTTTGTACTGTACTGTACAAGGACTTGGTATGAACCAGTATCAGTTGGTTTTGTAGCAGTTGCTTGTATACTGTACTTGATATACTGTATATCAATTTTGCAGAATCTTGCTGTAACATGGCAATTTGGGACAGCTATTGGCATACCTGTATTCACCATTTAATCAAGAAACACCATTAACCAAAGCTTCAAACTTTAAATTTTAAGGTATAGTCACTAACAGTCTATGCATGCCTAAGCAGAAGTTTTAAAAATAATCTTACACACTTAATTCCAAATTTTGGGAGCATGACATTATCATTTTCAGTAATTGTTGTTACACTTTAAGAGTCTTAAGTTACTTAACAGAAATACATCTTTATATATGTAATTTTCTTGGGCTCAAAATTATTCATAAGTAATAATATTGTACCAAACAGGAGTTTTCAGTTAATAGTAAAGAGATTGTGTAGTTGGCAGAAACAAATAATAAAATTAGTCAGTAGTGGGATACTAAACCATACTGGATACAAATAGTATGATGTAATCCTACATAATTTGGAATGTTTCAGATGTTAGAAAGTTTGCATCAAAAAGAACCACCGTCTGAATTTGTAGATGTTGCCGAAAGGAACCGAAAGAACAAGAGTCATGGGGCGAGCCGTGTAGATAGAGTAAGGTACGTAAATAATACTACTGTAATTTATATCACTACAAGAAAGGAATGGTTGGCTCATTTTATTTTGCATTGTCTTAGATCCATATGATGTGTGAGTTGATTAATTTGGGTAACTGCACTGCTCTGCCTAAGACTATTGAAACCTTGCTATACTGTAAATTAAACTTAGTTATAGCATAGGGTACGCAGGAGTACCTCAGATTTGTTAAGTCAAATTATGAAATGTAGGAATGGCTGAATAGAATTAGTTGCATAGCTTGTACAAATTGGAGTAACATCAGGTGATAAAGTGTGTTATGGATGAGTATTGTAAGGTATTGAAGTGCACGATAGTACAGTGTACAGTGCTTCCTCTTTTAAGATATATTTTTAGGGGTAATTTTTTTAAATTTTTTTATCAATAAATTTAGTCAATTTTGTTTACCTGTAGCTGAAATTATTTTTATGTGCACAGCCAAGATGAAGATTTTGCTGCAGCGCAGGAGGAATGGGAGGCTGTTCAGTGTGTGGAGCCAATACTCCGCTCCCCACACAAGGAGGACTTCCATAAAAGTCCCAAGAAATATATTGATAGATCATCATCCTCACCTGCAAAATCTCCTGCAAAATCTCCTCAAGGCTTACCACCAAATGTGAAAATTACTCCCCACACAGATTTTGATGAAGTGTGGGATTTCTTCACTCGTCAAGATATGAGTCATGTAATGGTGAATATTGACTAATTCTTGTTTTATCTTACAATTTGCTTAATTTTTAAAATCTGTAATTTTGTACATTTACTCCAGAAATACAGGTTATAATGTGTTGTGATACAATCATTCACTACAGCAACATAGTCATACCCCATACCCAAGTTACAATTGGTCACTTCCAGTTCAATGATCAGCCGTCTCCTGACCGCAACTCTCCTGTCACATACTATCTCAATGCAATCAATACTCCAACTCCTGGCCATAACTATTACTAATCCTTGTCCCTATTCAAATTGCTCTGTTTTTTGCCAGTTTGAGAATGTGAAATGTTGTGAAATATTTGTTGAGTGTTCAGTGTTCCACAATTACACATACTGCAAGTAATTGTTTTATGAACAATAACTGTGAGACCAGACCAAGTCTACCATTCCGTAAATTTTTCAGCCAACCCAGGAAGAGACTGCTTTGGAGTCTGCTGTAGTTTCTGTGCTTGTTTATAATATTTATAGTATCTGTACTAACATTGTGTGTTGTAGGATATATATGTCCAATAGTGTTAGATATATTTAGGCTACATTAACATTATATAAAGATATGTAGGCTACAATATACAAATAAAGTACTGTACAGTACAGTATGTTGTTAGATATTCATAGGCTATGCAAATGTCATGCTCTATCAGGTAAGTAGCCTAGGCTAAAAAGATAAAATTGATGGAGGCCTGTGCAGAAATAAGACTGTTTTTGTAAGGTCTTTGTATATCTCAAGCAACTAATGCTGACACTGTACACTATATACAGTATAATCAATCCGGTACTGATGAGTTATAACATTGTTTCAGACATCTTCTGATGGCTTGTAATATCAGTTTAAAGTTTTAAACATTAAATAACTACTGATGACAAACAGCTGTGAGTGATAACATAATACAGCGATATCCCCGTTAGCCGGAACAATTAGTGCAGAGCACTTCCAGGAATGAGAGATTTCCGGGTAACGAGACGACTCTCTCAAAGCGGGAAAAATATCCCTCATTCCCAGAATTTTCTGGGTAACGGAAAAATGTTCTCGGAAGTTCCAGAAATTGCCCGCTACGATATACTGTATATTCATCTCTCAAACTCGGAAAAAACTCCCCCATCCCCGGAATTTCTGGGGATCGGGAAAATTCTCTCTGAATTTTCTGTAAAATGTGCCCCTCGGAAAATCGTTTCCAAAGCCGGAATTTTCCAGAAAATTACTTCTTTGGGAATGATTTTCCGAGAAAATTTCAATTCCGGCCATCGGAGAGTTTCGGATTTGAGGGATTCCGGCTAACAGAGATATTGCTGTGTACAGTATAGTACAGTATACTGTACATCTTTTATGTTTAAATATAATAATGAATTTAAAACATTTGTTTTCTTTTTGTAGAGGAGTAAAAAATTTTGAAATTAGAATTTTATGGTTTCATATTAATATGCATTTGAAGTGAGTACACAGGATACTTGAGATACTTATTTATTTTTCAGGGATCCATTAAACCAACACTAGAACAGAGAGGAGTAAATGGTCTCTTTCGGACAATATTTGGACCCAAGAAATTGAAAGCTGAGCTTGTGGAAGAGAGGAACTTACTCTTTGCAATTGCACAATGTGAGTATTTTTTATTTTTTTATTTTTTTGAGAATTGTAAATTCCTTTACACCCTTATTTTTAATTCTGTCATGAAGCCTCGTAGTTTTGTATTGATTATTTTTATCTCTCTTGAATTGACACAGGATGTATTGTGCAGACAATATATTTTAAAGGCAAGTAGCCATGCATTAATATCATCCCCCAGTCTTACATACTGCTAATTCTATTGCAGGTCAGTTTGATAACAGTGAACCAATCCACCTCCAGATTTTACAAACTGTGTACAAAGTCCTCACTGGAACCAAGGTTGATTGTCCTCGCTTTGGCAGTCATTGGGATGTGATTGGATTCCAGGTAGGATAGCACCGTTTCCCAAAAAGATAAATCTATCTCTGGGAAAAACATAGGCCATTATTGTGCGAGTTATTTTATATTTTTTATTTTTAACAATGTGAATGGCGATTTAGTGATGATGAATAAGTGGATTTTTTTATTTTATGAGCTTTCATTTTTACACAAATGATATTCACAAATGATGTTGTAGAGAGAATGTCAGTCTAGATTCGGTTAGGTTAAGAGTTGTAGCCTTGTAGAGACACTGATTGTTTTGAGTAATTTTGATGATGACATGTTGGAAACAACTGTCACTAGGGAATGAACTTTAGACAATTTGTATGAAAAGAAATTTGAACATGAATAAAAAGAAAGAAAAAACGTGATTTTGTTTGTTTAATGAATTTCAGTGGAAAAAACTAATTTGTTGAATGACTACTTCTGTTGAAACTCCTGAGCGGAAGTCATTCCCAAAGGTCACGTATTATTTTCTATATAGCTTCCATTAAAAATGGAAATGAAGATGTCTCTGTAATGTATCAAGTAGATTTGTTCCTTTTGTGATATGAATAACTAATTGGTGACTGATGTGCTCATATACAGTGTATGATATTATTTTTTAACTTTATTCCCTTCAGGGTGTTGACCCTGCAACCGACTTGCGAGGTGTTGGTCTGCTTGGGTTGGTTCAGGCTCTCTATTTGTTAACCCACGAACCTCTGCTGCCTCTGGCTCGGGACATATTCTGTCTGAGTCATGATCAACATTCTCAGTTCCCACTTATGGTGCTCTCAATTAATGTCACAAGGATATCACTGCAAACTCTTCGAGAAGGGTATTTAAATAAGTAAGTTTATCATTTTTCTTTTATCCCTGGTATATAAGGATGGAATTTCTAATCCATTTATCACATTACATTGTGAGTCATGCAAAATAAATTCGTTCATATTTCTTGCTGTATAATGATGCTCAATAACCCCTTTAACCCTTATAGTCTGTGTGTGAAATGGCACAACACTCTATCTCTAATGGCAAGATAGCCAACATATTAAGACTGCATCCACTTTTTTGCACTTAGTAGCTATATCAGTTCCCATGTATAGAACCAAACACACAATGAGCTTGAATACCTCTGATGCAAATGTGAATAACAAAGTGTGCAGCCAGACACACTGCCTCACACTCCTTATTTGCAACTGCATGAGTTGTGAATGAGTTACCCTTTATGTATAGAACTAAACAAGGAATTTATTTGAAATACTGTATAACATTCAATGCCATAATATCCTGACCACGGGGGTTAATTATTATGACCCTTCGTGAACTCTACTCTGCAATCCTTTTGCGCTACCGCTCACAGAATAAGTATGGAGTGCACAATAAACTAGCCGCTCTAAGTGGCAAAATTAAAAATTAAATGAAAGTCAGAGGACGTACTGTGTATGTTCTAAAACACCAAGCACACTGTATGTACAGTAAGTCCGCGCTCAATGTCGTCCCGCTTAACATTGTTTCGGTACTACGTTGTTAAAATTTTGAGATAAAAAATTCGTATAACGTCCCGATGATCTGATACTACGTCGTTTTGCTTCGTTATGGACTATGTTCTACAGCACATCACCCTCTCTCGTCTGTCCCCGCTACACTCTCTCGGCTCGGCGCAGACTCTTAGTGATTCACCACCCCCCTCTGCTCCCGCCTCGTTTCTCCCCTTCTCTCAGCACACTCCTCTCCTCCCGCCATTCGCCTCCTCTGCTTCACTACCCACCACACACTCGCTCTACCACCTCCGCCCATCGGTGAGTACCAATACAAACTTAGTAGTCGTATATGTATGCACTATTTTCTATAGAAATGGCAATGATTTTCTGTGTATGTATTGTATTTCATGGGGCAACGGGAGGCTGGGGAACGTTACTTCCATATTTTATTTATTTCTTGTGGGGAAAATTGATCCGCTTAACGTTGTTTCGTATAATGTCGCGCTTTCCGGAACGTAACCCCGACGCTATGCAAGAACTTACTGTACAAGTAACGTGAGTGATACAAGTACTGTATGATATATAATAAATAGGTGAGTGTAATGGGGTGAGTATAAAGATGGTATTGAGGTGGTAGTGTATGACGATTATTGATATGGTAAGAGGGGTGAGTATTGAGAGATGTGGGGGTGTTTATGGTGTGGCGTGTGGTTGTGACTCATAATATAGTGATAATAATAATGGGTTTGTATGTGTGCAGGTGACTGAACATTCATAAACCGAGAATTGGAGGGCACTGTATTCATTTCATACAGGGTGGCTCAGAGTATGTTTTCTCTAATTTCATTCTTCAACAGTGATTTTAGAAAAGGACCCCCCACCCCACCCCCCTTCCCCCCAAAATGCTCATATATCTTGTATTAGCATTTTATACCATCATAGTCATAAGTGCGGTACTGAATAACTTTGATATTAAACACTGTGAGCTGAGTACAGGTAAAGTTCAGCTTAAGCAGGTTTAGTGTTTAACTAAATGGGTTGAACCTTTTTCTTAGATTCGTTTTCAGTGGCAGTCCTTGCCACAGTGGCCTCAGTCATTAGGGTTAATAATCTTGCAAAGTTTTTTTTTTTTTTTTTGCCAAATCATCATTCAGAGTTCATTGAACTGTATTATGATTTTGCTGCTACATATTCAGGGCTTGAATGTCTAAATTTAAAAATATTAGGTAAAACAGCTTCTCCAGTGATATAGGTTTGTCTTTTGAATTTGAATTTATGATACTAAGGATGTGCAATGTATCACTAATATCTTTGTAAGTAAAATAGTTCAAAGATATTTCTAAACATGTACAGTATGTCTTTAGACTGCTTGTTTATTTAAGAAAAAACATGATATCTGTATTTCCGCAGTTGCCTCTTCCGACATCCATCACGACTGCTTGAAATATTCGCAAAACTAAATTAAAACCTACTCATGACGCCTTTTTTCCTCAGAGAATGCAATAGTCGTAGCAACGTGAGGCATGTGCTCAACCAGTTCTTCACTGCTGTCATGTTCCACATCTACTGGATTTGGAAAACTGAATCGAAGACAATAAAAGACTCTGGCTTTATAATCAAAGGTGAGCATATAGGATGACTTTCTTCTGTGCAGTCTGAATTATTTGTATACATCTCAAACTTAATATGCATAAAGATGATTATTAACTTCAAAATAGTTGATCAGTTACAACTCTCTGGTGATCATGTTATACAGTATAGTAGTTAATTATGTTTGTTGGCATTGACTGATGATTTACTTTTGTTTTACATATTACCCCTTAAAGAATGCAATTCCCAATCCACGTCTTTCCTGCAGATGCAAAAATGGATATTCAAAAGATATATGTAGAGGATTTTTAGTCTTATGGACTCATAGAGAATAATTTTTGGAGTTGGGGAATGTCACAGAAATTCCTGTAGTGGTCAACCAAGTGATGCAGTAGACTGTCAAAGTGTGGGAGGAAGAGTTGGGTTTGGAGAGGCACGTGCAGCCTAGTCTTCTATCCCACTTCTCAGTCTCATTCTCCTCACCGCTGCTCAAAATTTCGTTCACAGTTTTTGCCAGTTCTTCAAATATATGTATTAGCGCCTTGAATATCTTAGGTTTCGGCATAGAAGAAGGTGAGAGGGTTAGCAAGCCTGCGTTGTTGAAGCACATTGAGCAAGCATGGTGGTCTGTATGTTTCTGGGGAGTCTGTCATTTCAAGTGCTCTTGGTCTGAAGATGCCAAATTCTGTAGTACTTTTCTACGTTTCATTAGCCACAAGCTGTTTAGGTCCAAAATAGAGGCACTCAATTTAAAATCACAATCAGGGCTTATGATCTAAGATCAGTGATAATACAGACAAACCTTGCTAATCCAGATCCCAATTATCCAGATGTCGCTTAATCTGGACGTCATATGTCAATCCAAACTGAGTCTGGACAAGCGTGGAAGTGAGCTTTCTTAATTCAGAAATTTATGTCGATCTGGGCTGAACTCATTCTGTAGTACAACAATACCTTGTACCCCATGTAGAGGTCGAGATAGGTTCCTAACTCATAGACCTCTGACTGAATGAACTCTAATAGAGGTCACTACACCATAATATATAAGATGCGTACCTAAAACTGTTTCTTACCTGGGTGTTGGGAAACATTTTCTTATAGTGCTTGTACTATTTTATTTGATAATATATGCATGAACCACTGAGCTGTATCCTAATTATTGTTTACTGTATTAGTGGTATTAGCAATCACGAAATTAGGAGAGGGAGTGGTGATGGTGGTAAGCAGCACTGGATGGTGGAGGCAGACAGTTGTTAAGTGGTAGGGGGATGGTACATCTGTTTCTGTGGTAACGTTGGCTGCTCACTGCCAGATGCACGTGAACATTTGACTTCCGGCCCTCAAGTAATCAGATTTGACACACGTAGAATTATAAAATTAATAGATATTTACAGAGTCAATTGTTATTTTATATATTTGAAAATGATGAAATCAGTAAGAAAGAGATTAGGTGCATAAACCACTCATGTTACTACTGTACAATGCTCTGTGTTCCTCCCACCACCGCGCTCATCAACCACACAGCCCTCTAGACACACGCTCGTCATATGATCCTCCACTACGCATTTAGGCTTTTCAGCCACAACATTTTGCCATGCATAATAACACAATATAAAAACTGATAAGATCAATTTAACAGAATGTAGCCATGGAGTGGGAAAGGCTCTAACTTGAAACTTAAAGCACACTTACAACACTATCACTTGAAAGATCTAAAAACAGTCACAATAATTTGCATAAATCATTCAGTTAAGAGAGAGTGTAGCTAGTCCAGTATCAGGAGCACAGCTGGGAAAAAATTGTACCTGAAGAGAGAGTTATTGGGTTAAGGGTTAAGAATAAACTTCATATATGATTTAGGTATTTGACACATTTTCTGTAATAGATTGATACATGTTAGGTTTTTATATTCATATACAACTGAATTACATTTAGCAGTTTTTTCACTTGAAATTATTAAAAACAAAATTTCAGTGTTTTAACTGAAGAATAATTACTTGAATATCATACTAAATTTTAACTTCATGCAATTCACAGGTTTTACAATACACAGTGACTTCTATTTCCTTGCAATTGATTTCAAAGTTATATTGCTTTAAGAAAACTACTTTTTATACAGCCACTCAGGATTCACTTCAATATTTCTAGTTTTATTTTTACTTCTGAAGATTTTTAATTATAAAATGGTAATTATATTTATTAGTTTATCCATTGTGCAGCTTTCGGTCTCAACTAAAGGGACTGAATGTACCCTGTGCTTCGGAACATAATTTTTGGAAATTACAGATGCAGAAGCCTATTGCAAACGAAATGTGAAGACTGTCCTACAAAAACTGCAGGCACAGTTACGCAGATACTCGCACGACGAAGCAGAAATGCTGTGAGTTGTAGAAACCTTACTTTTAGGCTCATGAAAGGATCTCATAGATAATCAAGAAAATCTTAAACCAAACAAGAGCTGGGTGTGACAGGTTGTGATTGTTCTTCATACGTTAGGTGACTTCCTTCTTGCTGTGAATAATGCTAGATAAACAAATGTAATACATATTTTTCCATTCCAAATGTGACACTTAGGAAAAAATTAAACCAGATAGGAAAGATAAATGGCCTTTTAATCATTTGTAAATAAAATTTCAGCAGATATTTTCATCAATATTGAGAAAATGATGTGTAGTTTCAGACCTTGTTATACGAAATGAATGTCTTACTGCATTTATTGATTATTTTTATGTTTTTTATATATATATTTATAAAAGACTAGTTAAGAGTTATGGTAAAAAGTAATTTATGCTATCGTGACTTGGGAGGGATGTAGTGTATATTCATGAAGAACTACTACCTAATGAAACATGCAATTATGAAACTATTTATACTCACACAGACACACATAAACACACACATACATCATACACAGGTAGACCCTAATTTATGAGAATTTAATTTATGACTATGGAGTTACGAAAAAACAAATGGCCCACGCTTTGATTTATGAGCAATATCTCCGAGTTAAAAAAAATCCTTAGTAATGATGAAAATATGTTAAAATAGTGTAGGTTTATTATTATTACCAGTATGTTTACTTACTTCATTATTCTCTAACATTCACAATGTTGTTATTTTACAAATAAGCTTTCAGTGTGTCATCTTTCTCCTACAATTGTCATACAGATATATCTTAGTCCTCACTTGAGTCACTGAGCCAGTTGCCTGATTGTCCAATTTCACCTCATTTATTCTCATGTAATATGTGGAAAATTGGATAAAAGAAATTTATTCAGTATGTGGCATTTTAAGACATTTGGGGAAAGTTTATTTTTTGTAGGAAAGTATCCCAGTTTTTATAATGGGAATCTAAGGGAAAATGTTCATTGATTTATGGAAAATTAAATTACAAGAGATTTTTTAGGAGCATAACCCTTTCATAAGTCTGGGTCTGTCTGTACTTAATAACATACAGGTATACACATTAATTCATGCATTTATTGCCGGTAGTACAGTATATGAATATTAACACAAACATGAACTGTCTCGGATATATTTATTCACACATACAAATTTACAGTTACCAGTACTCACAATATAATATCCATAAACAGTTGTGTGTGTAATTACAAATGCCGAATCACAATTACTCATGTGAAGCAGCCTCACACCAGATGATCTCCCCAGTATGAGATGCTTATTAAGGTAGCATAAAGATGTAAGAGTGTTATACTATTCTGAAAATAATAGCTTCACAGCTTTGGGAAAAAACTCATTAATGTTGCTCATGCATTTGCACACAATACTGTTGCACTTCAGTTCTGATACCTCTCTTTTACCTTTATAGTACAGTACATGGTTAAGGTTAACTATTTACATGAACAATTTAGTATTGATGTATGGTACAACACACCTCCTTTGTTTGTGTGCCACTTATCTTTATGTACAATAACTAGGTCATCCTGGCCTAATTAGGTAAGTTTTTTTTTACATTTTTTCCTGACTTAATTTTATTTTGTTTTCTTTATCAAAACCAAAAATTACTTTTTATTTTAGTTCATGCTGTGACCTAAAATCATGTGGGATGGGTTCTGGTAATTCTTTGCTGCATATAATTATATTCCTTGTAAACTGTATTTAGAACAGAAAATTCTTACATTTTGTATCCAAAGAAATAATCTTATTGGTAGAATATGGTAGCCTGGTGGTCATCTGATCACTTGGCATGTTTAGAAGTACAGTAATAATATTATTAACAATATAGTTGGATAGAATCAAGAATTGCCTGCACCTGTCCCATATAAGCATAATTAGGTTTTCATATTATGTAAATTGTAAGTCCACATAAATATTAAGAGTAATTTAAATAATCACTGTGAAGTTCCTCAAAATTACTTGTCTTTTATATTATGGTGAGGTTTTGGTCTCTACTGCACAGTGAGGCTTTTGTTATGATATAATTAACACAGCACATGCAGATTAAACAGACATTTTCTCTTGTCTGGTATACCAGTACAGTAAGTCCCCAAGTTACGTACATAATGGGGACCAAAAGGTTGTACTTAACTCGAAAATCCCCCAACCCTATAAGGTTATCTGGAAAATCCTGTGCTGTTTTCCAATCAGCACTCGCCGCCTCACCAGTCACTCGAACATTATGCAGCTTATTTCGCACCTTGAATCGGTTAAACCACCCATTGCTAGCATTGAATGTCACAGTATCATCAGGGTGATCTTTCTTTAGATCGTTGAAAAGACTTAGGGCTTTCTCCTGAATCATACTGAGACACCACAACAGGGGTCAAAACCTTACCAGGTACCGGCGCGCCACAGGACGGTCTGCACTCACACCTCACTCGACGTGAGTTCCGACCGGCAAAAGTAGCCGATGCGTTGTTCCGACCGGCAAAAGTCGCCGATGCGTTAATTTCATGTTTATGCATTTCTGTAGAGATGTTGTATTAAACATACTACAAATTGTACTATTGACTCAAACTTTTAATATCCTTGTGTTTTAACTGAATGTTTTCTCGAAGTCTACTTTTAAATTTACTCCATGGATAAAACGAAAAGATGAACGAAATAACCATCGCTGTGCGCGAGACCTGGAGTAAACAAACGTCCTGTACAGCGCCGTCCTCTCTGGGACCGGCGCGCCAGAGGACGGTAAGCTTTTGAACACTACTCCTCCCACTGGCTTCACCACTCTTACGCTTTACACCAGTCATTGCACACAGAGTAAAGTGTACAAAATAGGGCAGAAATTCACAGGAGAAGTACTGTATGCACAATGACCACACTTGTTGTTTTGGTGCGTCTAGCGTGTCGTCTGCATGGTCAGTGATAGTGGCGGCGCGGTGCGGCTGGCTCGCCCGCCAAATTTAAAAATTGCTCGCCCTTTTAAGACAATATTTTTGCAATTAAAGACTTCAGAAACGATGTACGTATCGGCCGTTTGTACGTAATTCGGGGACGAACTGTTTTTATTATGCTAAGAAAGTGGAAGTTTTGAATGCTCTTAGGCATTTTAAACAGTTTTATGAGAAACGGCACAAAGGAAGTACAGTACAGTAGGGTATTGATAATGAAATAATATAAGGAAGATGTTATGACGACTGGGAGTCCCATATTAAAAATGAAGTAAATGTTAAAAGAAGCCGCAGGAAGGTAAAATAATTTAAGTTCTTTTGTATGGATATAAAATTGTATTGTCTCTCTTTTAGGTGCCTGTACAGTATTTGAAGAACAGAAAGAAAGAAATTGATATAATTAAGAATGCATAATATGAAAAGGTGGGATGATAAACACGGTGTGTTGGTTTTTAAGTGAAAAGTGTTTGAAAGTTATTGAAGAAGTTCAATGGAAAAGATTACGTGCAAAAAATGGTGGTTACTGTAGTGAAGCTTTAAATCTAATCACTGTACTACTCAGTAGGTGAAAATCCACATTGTTTTGATTTTTGTTACATTACATAACTTATAAGACATGGGGTAAATTCTACTGTGAGGGTTAATGCATTGATCTTTTCATTAGGAGTTAGAATGTGTATATAATAAGAGAACAAAAGTTGTGCTTTTATAGGTGACGTTACATGGTTGTAGTTCGCAGTTTTATTGTTACTGTGCAGAAGGGATCAAAACTGGCTGAGACATATTGGAACCCCTTATATGATACAGGGAAACTTATTAGACTATCATTTGGTTCATATGTCAAAGATGTATTAATAAGTTTATTGTCAGAGCATGAAGCCTATCATGAAATATTGGTCAAGAATTACTTTTTTAAGTTTAGTATTAAATAAGGAAACCAAACCTTTAATGCTTCAGTATTGCTCATATCCACTAATGTTGGCTGAACATGTATTTGAAGCAAGGTGATTATTTTTCTGTATTAGATAGAAAATAGACAAGCAAGAATCCTGCCAGTTCATTTATCATCATATTTACTTCCATGGTTTGCAGGAATTTGTGTAGCTGGTAAGCACATATTTGTTAAGTGTATGAATGTTTTTAATATATTCAGCAGTATGAAGATTGCTAGGTTTGCCATACCATCAACACAACAATCAGGATTATATTTTTTTACAAAAGGTGTTGTATGGTTAATGACACTTGTACGTTTGTCCTTCAGTTGTACAACAGAATTCTCACATTATGTTTTACAGATGATAACACTAAAATAGAAAAAAAAAGAACAGAAAAAAAGGCCACTTGTAGTAAGCCTATTGTGTGCAACCATAAACACTGTGATTTTGTATTAATATTTAAACTCTTGCATACTCTACTGCAATGCTTTTGTATAGATAGAGAAGTTTTGGTAATTGTCTAGATAATGTATCAGTCACTTTTCATCCATTATTTAGCATTTTATCAACAGGTATAAAAGTACAGTAATGTTGCTCTGCCCTTTGACGTTTTATCATATACAGTAACGGTCTTAAACTTTGGAAACTTTGGATCTTCCAAAATTATTAGTTTTGGGAATAAATCATATAAAACATCTTTTCAAACAGACAGAACAAATCAGCTAAACCCAACCCAACCCAACCCAACTTAGTAATCTTACAATATATTTTAATTAAGTTGGGTAATGTTAGTAAGATTATACGTTCGGATGGTTCATTTGGCCAGTTTTGAGAGAAATGAATGATATTTTAGCCACCGTAATGGAAAAGGGTTATGACATATTCTAGACAGTTAGCAAGATTTTGTTTGTGTTTAAGGTGTATTTTGTATAGTGCTTGATAAACTACTGTATACCATACGGACATCTGTAAATTCTTAAGACACAAGTCCTAAAGTGGGGTACACACACACACACACTGCTAATTATATTATTTTAGTATTAATGTTTTTGGTTTTTTTTAGTTGGTTGTTATCCTTCATCTGAGGTAACGCAATGAAGGATTTTTGTGTGTGTGTGATGAGGATGAAGATATTGCCGTTGCTGTACAAATATTATGATAAAGGATGAAGAGGCTCCTTTTTTGTTTACCATGTTCATGCAGAGGCAGATGTGTTCTTATTTTTGTGTCGTTGATTTTATTTTTAGTGCAGTTTTCATCTTTTTTTTTTAAATTTGTAGTATGTGATGTGAAAGTCATACTCAGAATGATATACAGTACAGTATTTCAGTCTTGTTCTGATTATTATCATTACTGTAGTTTCTCATCTGCTCCTCGTGTCAGCTTTTATGTTATATATTATTTGTAATTATTGAGTTGGAAGTTATATGTTACATAATTGCATTCTCATTTGTCTCCCTCATATTCATGTAGATAGTGCATACTTTATTACACATACAGCAGACCTAACTATCCTATAGTGATCTGTTAGGGAAAAATGTGGTGTACAGTATTTTTCATGCTGTATACAGTAAATCCTCACTAATAGCCAATAATCTGAATTAATGAAGTAAAATTTACACTTGAATTCCAGCATATTTAAATTGGTATGATACTGTAAATAATCACCATTTTTACATGAGCATTTATATAAACATACTGTGTATTAATAAGTACTTACATAAATTTAATACTTACTGTACTATTGAATTGTAAAAAAAGGATGGGTTGGTCTTGAAATTCCAGTTTATAACCAAGACCAGACTAGATGACTCATTATATTAGCTTTACAGGGCTAACACCAGATTAACTTTGCAATAGAGCTGTTGGGACTAATTATTTATCCTTTAGAATATAGAAATAGGTGTTGCCATTTAAAGCAGAAGGTAATTGAGTTAATGCCACACCAGCAGTTTCTACACACTTGTCACTTACTTGATTGTACCTTAGGACCACATCAATAGTCCATTTTTCAGTGCCAGCTGTTTTGCAGAGGGAGAATAACTGAATTACTCAGAGTGGTCTCAGTTGTATTAAACATATACAAAGACAAACACTGAATTAGATATCTGCCTCTTGTAGACAGGATAGACCTATCCTTACATATTAAGTAAAGTACAGTGTTGGAGGTTAGACTGTTGCTGTGGTCCAAGGTGATGGGTGATTTACACACTATACAGTACATGCAACAATGACTTAATACCTGCTTTAAATAGTACAGTAACTCTTACTTTTAAGAGAACCTTTTTGAGGACCCTGGTTGTAGTTGGAGGGTGTAGTAATTATTCAAATACTTTTTACAGGAGTTAATATGGGCTTTATTTCCATAGCTGGTACACAACACGAGTCTTCCAGGATGGTTACGAGGTTACAGCTACCTTACAGAGTAACTAGTAGAGTAGTGAAGGAAATTGCAATGGCTGCCTAATTGTGTTTGAGTGGATAGTGCGAGGGTAGTCAGAGCGGGGCATCTTGCACCTTCATACATACTATTAACCCTCTCGCTCACCATGACATGAATCACGTTATATTATTTGGTAGCACTAAATGCATTGGTGACGTGAATCGCGTCATAAAACTTAAAAATTCGCCCCCAAAAAGTTTTTAAGATAATCGCATCAATTTTCATGTATCATAGATAGCTGCATGATCTCACGAGGCAAACTTCCAGAAAGTAGAGTACAGTACAGTGGACATAAGCGCGGGTCAATTGTTTACCAGTCTTCTCCCGTCAACCAAGCTGGTAGGATATGTCTCTGTCTCTTTAACTCCTGTCAAACTCCCCATTACATCTGCTGTACACGTTTGGACTACAGTGTTGTTTTATAGTGAATTAGTTTTCAAGTTTCAGTAAAAAAAAATTTGTGTTTGCAGAAAATATTTTAAATTTTTAATTTCATTCAAACAATAATGGTACATGCCTCACAAGGTTCATTATCATAGAAAATAGCTAGGGGACGAGGAAACTGCTCCTTCCCCAAAGGATTATCAAGCAGTTATAGTGAAAGTATTGTTGGCGAGGAAACAAAATTAGAAAAACAGAGCAACAATGGCAAGCAGCTCGTCACTACCACCGCCTCCACCATATGTAAATCGTTTATATGGCCTATACAGTACGTTTATATACAAGGTACTTATATAAATTATTTTTTTAATTTATGTATGTAACTGAATATATGCATAATTCCTACAATATCATTATCTATATAACAAACATACAAAATGTAGAGAGAGAGAGTGTGTCTCGGAGCATGACTTAGAAAAATGCCAGTCCACCAGCTTCAAAAATCGATTATATAACCATAAGTGCGACAAGATATTTAAGACCACATTTCCTTCTTAACATTACAAACTATACAATACACAAAAATTTAATACAATAAACCTCATAGGTATGAAAAAAAATATATATATATATATTTGGATTTAGGTGATTTTTAGGCATTTCTATTTTTTTTTTTTAATTTTCTCCCCAAATTATGAGATATATAGATTTTTGAAAGTCAATGTTATAAAGCTCATAAACTTCTACTTCTATAATTATGATATACCTGGTAGGTTTATGACAAAAATATTTGAGATACGATGCCGGGAACTCGTTATTTGGAGTGAAAAAAAACAGTCTCTTTATAGTCTTATCTATGTATTTTCTGTCTTATGTTAAAGCTAAAACAATAATGAAGTTAGTGTTATATTGAATATGGAAACAAAAATTCTTGTGGGATAAATTGGCCACATTATCACTTGTCATGGTCACAGAAATTTAAAAACTTATTGAGTGAGCGAGAAGGTTCAATAAAGAATAATACTACAGTACTGTAATAGTAAGAAAATAAAAATATATAGAGAAAAAGAATTACCAGTTGTTGAAAATAAAAGTGTGTTGTACTTATCTAAGTGATATATGTTTGGTCTTGGACATATTTCTGCTTAGCCTAGTAAAGATGTGGAATAAAACAGGTAAATGAAGGGGAAAGTGTAAAATATTAATTAGAAATAACCTTAATAGTGATTTTTTATAAGCTCCGTTTATTGTGATTGAACATTATAAATACAAAACACAACACTAGAGGTAAACTTTATTTTGGCATATGCAGTATTATAGGAATGAGATCAACTCTTACTTCAGTTTTCACCATTAACACTTAATAAAGGAGGCAATTATTTGATAATGTACTGTCTTGCCTTACCAACTAAGGGGGTACTTGGAAGTCCTACACATAATGCCCAGTTCCCACTCTGTAAAAGTGAAGTGACAATAGTAAGAGCTTCCAAATGTAAAACTTGCTTCCAATATACCTGATGGCACCTGGGGCACCATGCCATCAAGTTATCATGGCTAGCCCATGTAAGTGTGGATAATGGCCATAAAATGGTGATGATCAAGATGACCGTGAGATATTCCATTTATGTAAAGTACGTAAATTCTTTTCTCTGAGATGCTTTTTTAGGAATACCCACTCGAGATCATCTCATAACCTTGACTACTCTCCTTTCTACTGCACTGGGTGCCCTCTTTACTGTTGTCAGACGCCACTACAATGCTCAATTTCTGGTGCTTGTGAAAGGTAAAATGCAAATATTTTGGCTTAAATTATTATATTCCATAATTAATTTTTTAGTCCATATTACAATTTTTTATTATTTTTTCCTCAAGTTGTGGTTACTGTACTTGTGCAATTTTTTAAGTACCTTTAGTTTCACTTTTTTTTTAAATACAGTACAGTACATTATATTGACATTACAGTACTGTAATGTGAGATTATCTCCTCTTATTCTATTTAGTTCACTTCCCAATACTGGTGCACACTTTATTGATTTGAAATCATCTCTTTTTATTACTTACAATGAAACATGAGAGAAATTTTCACAGGAAAATGAATACTGTACTGTATTAGTACATTCCTGTACATACTCTCTCATATACGTTAGAAGAATATATGATAGTGTTAAATAATAAGAGACAAACTATTTTTATGAACAGTCTAACTGATAACGAATGCTTCATATTGTAGGTGGTTGGCCTGCTTTGTTATAGACAAAATCAGAACGTGATGCTCAAAAGTAATTTTCCCTTTGAAACTTGTTCAGGTAATCTGAAATTCAAATTAGTGAGGTGTTACTGTATATATTTTTGTATTCCCACATAACATCCAGTCATTAGTCTTGTTGATCCATATCATTAAAACTTAGTTACCACTTTGAGGTTTAGTATACTGTACTGTTCTGGCATGAGCATTAAGATGTGTTATGCTCTTGCTTTTTTATTGAAAAACAGTGGACAAAGATATTGTTTGGATTTATGTGGGAATGTGATGTGTATGATATGTTTTAATAATCAAGGGACCATGTAAGAGGGTTATAGACATGCAGCACACAGGGTGAGCATTATGATGGGTGATACCATACCCAGTATCTGCCGGCAACACAGTACCGGTAGTATGTAGAGTTTATCATTAGAAATAGCATTATCCGTGTTTCGTATACCAAAGTTTGCTGTAGTCGACACTACGTGCTTTTAGCTAGCTTTATGTGTGTTGAGGGATTCGTACTTAGTACAATGCAGTATCTATCTTTAGATGAATCTTCAAAGTGCTTTAAAGCTTGCATGTATATTTTATGTTTTTTATATCTTGATCTATCTACAAAAACTTAAGATTCTAAAAAGACATATTTATCAGTGATGATAAGAGACATTATATTATTGTTTTAGGGATATGTTTTCTGATCTGTACAATTTTGGTTTGGAATCATTACGTTTCTTATAATTTTTTCTGCCATTCAGTTTAAGGTGCATTTGTTTTATATTTTGAAGTATTGCAACAACATAAGTTAAAGTGTTTTGACAATCTTGTGGTTTTAGAAGTGAAAACCGTACTCTTATAATGATAGATACAATATGTGCATGCTGCTTCTCATGTTAGTATGGCAGAATTCACTTGTCAGTTGGCTGTAACACAGTGTGCTGTTCTGTGTGTTTCTTAATGTGATAAACAGTATCAGTGATGATAGTATATGTGATGTAAAGAAATCATTTTATAACTGTGAATGTAGGCAATAATAACTCTTGACATGAAATTGAGCAATAGGTTTTTAACCCCTTCACTTATTGCATGGTCTAGGAACTCCATTTATTGTCACTGTGTATGTAAATGCCAGCTTGGCCACATGGTTAGGAAGGGGTTAAGCAGAAACCTGGCACCATAGGTAATTGTATGAGGGGCTGGAGATTCTGTTGAATGGTGTTATAGTTAGTGAGTTACCTTATCCTTACATCTAAGTACCTGTTTTAAGCAGAACTATGTACATGGCTCTGTTGGAGCTATTTAATTGTGTTCATATTGTTTTGGCTGGTGATCACCAGAGCCAGTATTGTGTGTGACTAACAGAAAGTATAGTTTTTGTTATATTAAGTGCAATATAATTTACTCCATCAGAGAGTTTCTATTAACAGTATGTTTTGGCATTGACTTTACTTATGTTACAAATAATCTTTAAAAGGTATGAAAGGTGTTCATTTACTCCTGTATATAATGAAAGGAGACAAACAGCAATTGAAAAACTTTGGGAAGAGCACATGCAATAATTGTAAAGAGTTATTAACTTATGAATTTTGGTTTGTGAGGTAATGTGATGAATACAGGATTTATTTGCTGTGAACTTAATTATATATAGTGAAAAGACTTTGGCTGAGAGAATGCATGACCACAGACATTGAAAAACTGTGGACTTCATTTGAATTATAATGGAAATACCATATTGTATTATTATTATTTTGTCTGTTTAAAAAAATATTATTACTATAGGTACTGCAATTATTTTTGGATACAAAATTGCAGACGAGTTCTGAACTGTGGGTTTCTATTTTTCATTTTTTCTCCACCAGTTCTTCATGTGACTTGGGTGACAGTTTTCAAAGTATTGCACTGTATTTCTGAAATTCATTATAACAAGTGAAGTCAGACAGATAATGTACATTACACCCACAGGGATCTTTTGTCAGCAACACTATGAAAGTGTCATCAACAGTGTCAGATTTCATTATATCTTAAAAGCAGTAATTCTTGATATCTCTTATATGAGGGAACAAATATGTAGTCATATATTATGAATAACAGTTTGTGGTGTTTCTGTATTATAGGTTGACAACCCTTTATCCGAAAAGCTCTGAAAACCGAAAGTTCTTTTGTGGAGCAATTTTTTTTTTTTTTTTTTGTTACAGGGATTAGCCCAGCCAGGCATAGATCACTGACCCACATCGGGGCCTGGGAGGGAAGGGGGGAATGTAATAGTAATAAAAATAATTATTCATAGTAAATAAATTTTTTAATAAAAAATACACCAAAATAATAATGATAATGATAACAATAATAATAATAATATATAATAAAATTAATAATAATAACAATAATACTGTATTAATAAAATAATAATAATAATAAAAATAAAGATACACAAGCATGAAAAAAAAGATAAAAAGTGAGAAACACGACCTAAACCTTTGAATTATTATTATTATTATTATTATTATTATTATAATTATTATTATTATTATTATTATTATTATTATTATTATAATTATAATTATATTTTCGCCCCCCTAGGCCCTATGTGGGTCAGTGACCTGTGCCCGGGTGGGCTATTAAAAAAAAAAAAAAAAAAATCTAAAAACCGAAAAATTCCGAAACCCGAAATGCCTCTGGCCCCAAGGATTTCGGATAAGGGATTGTCAACCTGTACTGAGTAAAGTGCATACGTGTATGAGAGTGTAATATTTCCAGATTGACAGTATCGCACACCAATACATATTTTATCTCTAAAAGGCTAACTGCAGGGTTCTATTGATATTATGCATTTAAGTTGTGTTGCTGACAAAATAACAACTGTAAGTGATTTTTATTATAACTAATATTGAAGGAAACTTAAACTTGTTGGTTTCACATTACAAGGGCAGTTGAGCACATATCACTTGTATTATGCACTTAACCATGGCTTAATTGTCAGAGAATACCTCCCTTGGGTATTTTTTGGCATTTTGTAGTTTACTTTTCAGTTGCATTGTTTTAGAATAATGTACATGACTAGTAGTTTGCATCTTATTAAGTAAAAGGGATATACAAAATTTCTAGTTTACTTAAATGCATACTTAATTACTTTGTGATCCACTGATGTAGGTGATAAACCTCTAAACTGGGGTATTAAAGATATAAAAAAATATCAGGATTTTATTTTGTACTAACTCATTACCTGCAATTAACCCTGTGAAAAATTGTAGTTAGAAATATATGCCACAAATGTTGTATGCCTTAGTGGCTTGTGTGTTATGCTAACCATGTACAGTGAGTACTGAAGAGGTCCAGGAAGCCCATCAACAATAATGGCTGAGCTGAAATTATGAATAAGTTATTCCTTCTTATTGCAACTGTACTGTATTAGGCAACATTAAGGTGTTTTATCAGTCAGTGTAACTAGACTTTCTTCCAGTAGGCCATATTGGTTTCACAGGCATACATCCTACTCAGTCTCAGCCATGATTTCTCACTAAATATTTGTCTCCATGTTTGCAATATCTCCCAATATTGGAGGTAAGTGCTTTGTCCCTAATATTATAGCACCATACAGTATAACAGTTATTGGTTGGACCACACAGTATTTAGCTTTAGTAGTACAGTAAAGTAAAAGGATTGTTTATTTGTGTTCATTACACGTGTTGTTTATGCTAGCAATCCAGTTTCAGTCAACTTGTGTTAAGTGCCAACTTGACCCACGCTGTGTCAAAGAGAAAAATTTTCCGTTACCCAGAAAATTCCGGGGATGAGGGATTTTTTTTCCGGCTTTGAGAGAGTCGTCTAATGGAGATATCACTGTACTATATTACCCATGCTATGATATTTATTGTGTTGGATTGCTTTAATTATAGGGAGTGAAATGGTCCTGGTAAAAATCTAGATAGCATTTTTCAATATGGTGTAGATTCTAATATGACCTCAGTTTTTATGAGGTATATCTCCTTGTATTCTTGGATCATGTGTTTAGGAGCAGAACTCTTTTTAAATTCTAGAGGTAAGAATCTTACTGAGGTTGTGAATCAAAGCTCAACAGCCCAGATTTAGTTCTTCCCATTTATGGTTTTGTCTGGCCTCTTGGTTCTGGACCTGATTTGGTACTTGGCTCAGGTACTGCCCCAACACCTGGATCAGTTGGTGATATGCCACTTTCAGTTTTTAGTATTGGATGGTATACAATGACAAGGAAGATAAGGTTAATGTACTCACTGTAAGGGTATTCTGAGGGTTATGGTAGTTAACCTACTCCATCCTACATGTTTATATGAGAAGGATGGTTCAAAGGATCAGGATGTGGAAACGGTGAGAGAGATGGTATAACTTCTCATTTGTTGACTGCAGAAATTTTTTTACTGATCTCTAGACTGTCCTACTGGAACACTCAATGGCAACAAGTTCAAAGTGTTATGGGTAAGGAAGTGGAAAGGGGAACACTGATGTGTTCAACCTCCTCTTTCTGTAGATTGTTTGAAATGGAAATGTGGAAAGAGGGTTTAAATGTAGCAAAGAATTCAAGCTTCCTTTGTCATGTGTATCTGTCTCGGAGACAACATTTGCTATGCCTGTTTTCAAGGATTAATTTGCAAGCCTGTTAAAGCTGCTGCCTCTGTTGGCATGGTTAAACTGTTAGGGCTTTGGTTGGAAACAATACCGTACAGCATCTCCAAAGTGTCTGGTTCCATGGAAATTTCCATGAGGAATACTGTTCATGTAGCCATATCCTCATAATGTATTTATTTTACACCAGACATTGAACTATTCGGTCCCTCAGGTGAATTGAATGATGATTGACTCAGTGAGAGGTTTGTTAATCCACTTGAAGGACTATTCATTTTCCAGTATTGAGCTTCTCTTGGGTCAGTAGTAATCAGGAAGGAAATGTTTAAACTTAAACCTGTGGTTTGTGAATTCAATTCACATAATTCCCTGTGTGGCCAAGGTCAAGAAATTAATTTTTCTTACAATTACATAATACTGTGATTCTGAAAGCAGTTTCTTTTTAATGCTCTCTCATGACATTAGACAAAAATATTACTGATGCATATATGAATGGGTAAGATATTGAGGCCTTTGACCCAGGCAACGCACACACACACACCCTCTCTCTACAGCCTCAAGGGCCTAATTGAACATGTTACAGTCCATACATTGCTATTTGGTAACTCTAGGTTGCCAAAGAAACAATTGGCTGTCATATTGGGCTGAAAGAAAGCAAGGGTGATTATGTGTAAAAACATATAATATAAGGGTATCGCGGCAGCTGGGGGCATGGTAATTTCGTCTGCAGATAGTCGACCCTCGTTAATTCGGACTAATAGGGAGGGAAGGGTGTCCGTTTTAGCCGATTGTCCGAATTAACCGATTTAGTGGTTAATATTGCATTATATTTCAAAGTCATTGTTTTTGTCACGATTTTATCCCACTTTCCACTGTAATACGTACGTAATTTCAACAAAAATATTGCATTTCCGTGAATGTATTATGTCAAGCACAGTATGAATAGAATATCATTGTAATATAACAGTATTTTAACCGAAAACTAGTAAAAAAACGAATAACATCTCAAGAACATCGGAAGCTTAGGTAAAGTCTTTTGTTTTCGTCATGTATTTTATCCTATTTTACATTAAAATACATCACGTTTCAGCAAAACTATTATTTATTTCCGGGAATATATTCATTCAGGCGCAGTTAGGTAAAATATACATGTGATGTAACAGTTTTTTTTAACTGAAAACGATTCGAAAAACACGTGTACCGTCTAGCTGATACTCAACAGCTGGTGGTGCGTCATGCGTCGTTGTAATCAATAGGAGGTTGAAGTAGATTACCGGGTATTATATTAAGTGTGAAATATCGAAAAGGTTTTTATTACCGGTATTTTTTGTAGATCAATGAGAACTGTGATACCATATATGATATGATAAGTTAGCCTGTGCTAAGAACTTCAACATAGACTACTGAAAACACGTTGTAAGGTAATTTAGCCTATTGTAAGTTGGTGAGCTTCATTTGCTGAAGGAACTGCACAACTTTTCATTACTAATTGGTACATATTTTACATTTCCATTGTTTACTGGCAGTAAATGGTAAATATTTTTCATGTCTGAAGCTAAAAGTTGCATCCCCCCCCTTCCCCACACTTGTGGTGATGTTACATTTAACCAAAAAGACGCTGGTGTTTTATCCCAGCAGTGGGTGGACCAGCATTTAGCTTAAGGTCCGCGTAGGTAATATTCCTACAAATGTAGAAAAAAAAATCGTTCAGATTTTGTCGGAATTATCCGAAAACCGGATTAAAGGGGTCAGAATTAACGAGGGTCGACATCACTTTAGGTTGACCACTTCACCAATCTGCAGAGATTCTCTATTGATATGCTATTGTATAATACAAGGGGTCTTAGTGTTACGAACGTCCAACTTAACAACACCCACCCATACGAACAAGGTCTCATAAGGTCAATTATTTTAAGAATCGTCGCTTAACGTCGGGGTTATGTTCCTAAAAGCGGGATGCTATACGGAACGATGTTAAGCGGATCAATTTTCCACATAAGAAATAGATAAAATACGCGAGTTACGTTCCTGAGCCTCCCTTTACCCCATGAAAAACATTATATATACAGAAAATCATTGCCATTTCTATAGAAAATTGTACCAATGATATGTATTCGTAACAGAGACTGGCTTGGCGTCGCTTGGGGACGCTGTGACGTTCTGCCAGTGAGGGCACGAGCCGAAAGAACATAGCACGGCCAGACAAGAGAGTGGGTGATGAGCCGTAGAAAGTAGTCCGTGACGACGCAAAACGACATAGTATCGGATCACCAGGACGTTATACGAATTTTTGGTCTCTAAAGTTTAGCGACGTAGTACCGAAACAACGTTAAGCGGGACGACGTTATACGAGGATGCGCTGTACAACCGGTTAGTAGTATTAACATATGAGAACTAGTTTGTGTGGCGTAGCGACGAGGCAAAGCAGCGGGTGGGTAATAAGGCATCACCCAAGTACGTGGCTTAAAGGAGTGTCAGTATGCCTTACCCTCACCTCAGTAGTGTGCGTGATCAAGTGTAAACTGTTAGTTTATGCTTATTAACTCTATTTTCTGTCCTCATCATGGCTCCCAAATGCAAAATTGATGCAAGTGATAATAGTGCATCGAAGAAAAGGATAACAATTACAATGGAAGGGAAAGTTGATGTCATTAAGTGTTCTGAAAAAAATCAAAACACCCTCAGTCATTGGTAATGCATTGGGCTTCAGTCAGTCAATGATCAGCACAATTTTGAAAGACAAACACAACATTTTTGAACATGTTAAATGATCTACACCAATGCACTCGGGTTTCAATGTAAGTGTTAAACCTTAATTCCTTTACTGCATTTTGTCATTCAATTTATTCTGTTCTCTTAAATAAGTGATTTTAGATGTTATAAAAGGACTTAGACTATGATATAGTGCACGTAGGGTATGTGTTCCGAGTTACATACATTTCCGACTTAACATTCTCAGTAACGGAACTCGTGGGTAACCCGGGGACTCCCTAAACAGATAGAGAAATGGAACTTTTCTTCTTTCTATGGACCTAACCCACCAGGAGAACAGTTTGAAAATTATACCTGCTTGCTCTAAGAATAGTTCTGGAACTAGATTACAAAATAAAACTTCTTTGGTTTCATATGTGTGTGTGTATGTATGATTCATAAGAATGACTTAGTACTGTATTGTTCATTAAATAGTTGATAAGAGGCGACTAGTTCATAATCAACAAGTATGTACAGTAGTAGGATTATTCATATTTTGGTTTGGTATATATTCTTTTCCAAAAACGAACATTCCTTCCCCCCTCCCCCCCAAAAAAATATCCAGAGGGGCACGTTACCCCTCTCCCGGAAGACGCCATCCATCCCCTTCCCCCAATCCTTATCCGAGGCCACTGCAGAAACCATATTACCACAGATGAACGAACCAGAAGACGAGTAGGCCTACTATATGTGGACGGAGGTACTGATATCTGGAGTATATGGAATAAAAAAAATGACAAAATTTAGTTGTGTTCGTGAATGAGGTCAACTAATGAAAATTTTAAGTCTCTAGAAGTTGATAAATGATGAGGACGACAAGTTTTTACATGGAATTTTTACATGGTATCAAACAGTCTTGATTAACATGTTGCTGACACTGACCTTTCATTTTTCCTCCATGTGCAGGAAGTAACAACTGACACTTTATGAAGGTGAACGACTGAAGTATGTCTACTTAATTTATCAGGCCTTACGCAACTGAAAGGAGATCAAGAACAGTTTTCCTCGTGTTTTTTTGTACATGTGGGTGTTTTTTTTTTTTTGGGTGGGGGGGGAGGGGGTTAAAAAATGCTTCACCTGTGTGGGTTATCAAGCACCGATCACAAGGTCTTAATATTTATAAGAAATAATAATCAAGTTCGTGTTCATGTTTCTATTTGTGTGTGTGTGTGTGTGTGTGTCAAGTGAATCAACTGAAAGCCTTGTTATGGCCCCTCTACTATATTAAGTCTTAACTTCCACGACAGACGATTTTTTTTTCATTTCCTTAATGGCCATTCCAACTAAACGTGTCCATACCGAGGTAAAAAGGCCAGTTACCTGTGTAGGATCCCTCCAGTACTCTTGATAGTCTTGTACTGCTGGGTCAAGTTACCTTTAAGCTGAGCTGCGGCCGCTAAGACCTGTCCTTACCCACACTGCCGATTGCCGAGGACCCCCAAAGTAACTGCCATCTCCCTCCACACAAAGTCCCACATACAGTAAACTTGAGGCTCTCACTTCATTTTGGAAACATCAATAGTTAACACAATCCGGGTGTGTAATGACTTCGGATGTAGTGTTGATGCAGCTGGTATGTAGTGTTGATGCAGCTGGTATGTAGTGTTGATACAGCTGGTATGTAGTGTTGATGCAGCTGGTATGTAGTGTTGATGCAGCTGGTATGTAGTGACCTGTGTGCTATAGTGTTAACGGGTCTGTTGTGTAATATTGACGAGGTCGTATGAAAAATCCAAATAAGAACTATAATTCTTAAGGGTTTACAGTTCATACTCCATCATTCATACACGTACAAAAGAGCCTTTATAGTCAGGTTTTGTGAGTTGAGACCTTATATGTACAGTATACGTAATAGGTCGGGACATGTTCTCGTATGAGGTATATTATAATCAGCGTATTGTCATCGTTTAATTATAATCTTTTGTGTTTTTAGCGCCGTTATAATGTCACCATGATGTTGAACATTAATAAGAATAAGATCAATTAAGTTATTTATTCTCTTATGTTGTAATTCTGTTATGAAATCATTACATAACACCACCCACTGCACTTCTGTTTATCGTATTGAATCGTATTACGCTTATACAACTGAGGTCCTTAAACACGTACGTATTCTAGGTTAGGACGTAACTGTACACTAATCATCAACAATTAGATATGAAAAGTTTCTGTATGCGTATCTTGTAAGATGTTAATGATCATTTTGAAGTTCATTGCTTAACATATGTATGCAATCATTACCTAGAGCAATGGAATAGGATGAGAATAATGTGGTGGTGGCCAGGTAGTGTAGAATAATGTGGTGGTGGCCAGGTAGTGTAGAATAATGTGGTGGTGGCCAGGTAGTGTAGAATAATGTGGTGGTGGCCAGGTAGTGTAGAATAATGTGGTGGTGGCCAGGTAGTGTAGAATAATGTGGTGGTGGCCAGGTAGTGTAGAATAATGTGGTGGTGGCCAGGTAGTGTAGAATAATGTGGTGGTGGCCAGGTAGTGTAGAATAATGTGGTGGTGGCCAGGTAGTGTAGAATAATGTGGTGGTGGGCCAGGTAGTGTAGCGATTCAAATTTTCTTTGTTTTCGAAAGTGTGCTGCAGATCTTTTTCTGCTGACATACATATGAAACTCACTTCCTAAATCCACATTCCTTCTGAAGTATGATTATACTACAAAACCATTATTAACAGATATCGATTAAAATCCTAAGCTTGAGAACTCTTTTTATGCTATAGTTTACTCGTTTTATATCTGTCTTGCTCAACCTCTTCAGGTCCGAGCGATATGCTGTCAGTAAATTATTAATTATAAGTGTCGGTAAATTTATGAAAATCGAAATTGATTATAATACTAATAATACCATTCTATCTATCTAAATATCTATCTATCTATCCCATGTTTGTATGTGTCGTGTACGAGAATACAGAAATCTAAAAAAAGTAAAATATAAAGAGAATAATGGAGAGTTAAGACAACGACAGGAGTCACTTAACAAAAGCATTAATAACCCATGCTTATTTTTATCCTCAACTGACATGTGCATTGTGAACAGTGAACTTTAGTCACCCCCATTCATTAAGAACGCTTCTTATTAGACTCGGGACTTGGGAACATACTCCGACATACTCAGTATCCGCCGTAGGGTGCCACCACTACTGGATGTAACTCAAAACACAGTTATTAATCCAACTTGAGATGACTAATATGTAAACACGAACGCATAAGTCAGTACATTTCTGTATTTGCGTGATTCATTCCGTATAAACGCTTTACAGGTGACACTCATCAGGAGGCCTCGAGAGATGTGTAGGACGAGCACCTCACCGTGGCCAGTACAGAAACTTACCCGATTATTAGGAAGGTTTTATGTAAAGGAACGACTCACCAGAAGAGGTGACAGGAGAAGCTACCTGTTTTAGGTAAGTATACTGTACACGTGACACCGCAGGGTGTGATAATTATCTTTCACCTTCAGGCTATTAACAACGCGTCTCGTAATGGGGGATATTGACATAGTTCTGGAGGTCACTTAATGGCCCGTCTTGTAACAGTAAACCAACTGTTCCTTAGTTATTCGTTATTATATCTATTTTCCTGTTTAAAAATATGTCCTGTTATATTATATTTGTATGAATATATCGTCATTAATAGGATAATACTTCTTGTTGTGTGTTGCACTGACACTTGATGAGTTGGGTGGATGTTTGAGGCAGCTCCACAGTCACCCCGGCGTGCACAGTGACTGATACAAAAGACGGCAGGTATAGGCACTTCACCCTCCCCCAGGCGGTGCCCTGAACCTGCTGTCTCATAATTGTGGCGAGGAGACGAACACAACTCTCTGTAACACACCCGCAGTACAGTATACTAACCCACTGAACCACTTCCCACTGAGTTCGTGTCGTATAATACAGCGTATTGTGTTGAGCACTTGAGGTGAACAGTGCTACTCTGCCCTAAGTTTGCCTTGGAGGTGGTGGTGAGGGGGGGACACCAGCTGGTGGTGGTGGTGGTGGTGAGGGGGGACACCAGCTGGGAGGGGACAGTAAGCCAGCTGGTGGTGGTGGTGGTGAGGGGGGGACACCAGCTGGGAGGGGACAGTAAGCCAGCTGTGTAGACGAGTGAGTGAGTGAAGTACAGTACATGTAAACACTGTATAGCAGCCCACAGCCACTGACTACATTGTTTAAGAACATGTAAGAATTCAGAACCCATGAGTACTACACTTGTTAATACTGTAGGCTACACCAGAACCTACTTTATGCACGGAAATAAAACCCGCGTCACAACATGTCTTTAGACTTATGATACATGACTGAAAATATATAGTGATCGACAATTATATGGGCGCGATATAAAGAAACCTTTAATATTTCAGAGATATATTGTGTAAGTGTGGGGCCGCCCGGGGTACAACATGATGTAGAAACCTTTAATATATACCGTGGCACGTCGCAGTTCAAGGATTTACTGTACCTTTAAAGTAACAATTGCTTAAGGTTGTTGCGTAATGAAAACCCTGAGATACTATACTGTCATTTAGCAAAAACACACAGCATAATGGATTCTATTAGACAGGACTCAACCTTAGACAGATGGTGATGAAATGAAAGTGGTGGAGGCTTGAACCTATTTTACAAGTATTGTCTAAAAGTTGAGTTAATTAGACACAGGTGACACATGCTCTAAGGTTATCCATTCTCGTTCATTAAAGGATGAAATCAGGTTTGGTGAATCTCCTCGAATAAAAATTTTATCAATGGCCTCAACACCATCTGTCGTCACATCCTTGATCCTCTCACCAGTGGGTACAGGAGCTAAACAGACTTTATTCGAGGTAGAAAGAGTCATTTTCCCGAGTATAGGTTATTCGAAATACAGATAATTATTTCCCCAAAGCCTCGTCTATTGCTCAACGTATGCCGGTAATAATGATATGGCATTACCGTGCCTTCAGGGTGGTAGTCTGATGAATGGCCGTAACACGCGAACTGTGGGATGAAAGTATGTTACGCCTTTGTTGGAGCGAAGGAACCATTTGTCCCCAAGATTCAGGGATGCAATTTGACAACCTTTGATGTTTGAGGATATCATTATCATGGCTCTTGTCTAGTGGTGCGAGTGACAGACAACTTTACGGGGACTGAAATTGTGATGTTTAGTTGAGTGGTTCATGAGATGGCAGTAATTTGATAGATGGGCGTGACTGTGACTGATTGGGAGTGTTATTGAAGTCACTGTACATTGTAGCTCCAGCCTGTGTTGAGGTGATCTGATAAAGATGGCCGAACTACTGTAGTTCTTTGTTACTTCTACCGAGTTAAGTATCAAGAGAAAATTGGTTATTTGATTAGTATAGGGCAGGGAAACGTTAATATTCACAGCATCAACAAGACTTGCCCAAGCCTCCCGTGACAGCTTGGTATGTGTGTGTGTGTGTGTCTACTGGCTTGGTATTCCGAATCACTCCGCCATGGTGTTAAGTAGTTATTTACTGTTTAATATTCATTGCCAACTTGAGAACAACTGTGAGTTATGTTTCCATGTCTCGAATTTTTCTCATGCATTGAAAATACCCAAGACAGAAACTCATTCATTGGATTTGTTTTTAACTGGTATAACTTAGTAAACGAGGGGGTCAGGCCTGTGTGTCATCTTCATGGGTTCAGTATTGTAAAAGAACGAGATAACTAACTTTTTAAATCCGACCCAACCTACAGTAGCATCGAACACGGGCCGCAGCAGTGAGAGGCAAACACCATACCGCTGTACCATCAAGCAAATACCACTCGCCACATATAGGAGACCATAAGGTTTATAAAACAATACACTGTCATAGTCGGGGTGAGTGTGGGTGGTGTAGGGGGCGGGGGAGAACTTGGTCAACTCGTGGTCAGTGAAAGGAGTCAGGTAGGGCCATGGTTAGATCAGGTTATCACTAGCCCAAAAGGCACTGCGGAGGGGCGATGGCTGGTATGTTATTTCAGGTATCTTTAAGTATCACCTTATAGCTTATAGCAGTCATAGGCCGCCACAATAATGTTTTCTGACTTAATACGCCCCTCCACGGCATAGGCTACCATAAACAAAATATGAGTAACTTGTAAACACCGTAGTGGCACAATATGTTCAGAACAGCCAACAACATTAGCAACGTCTTGGTTTAATTTTTTCTCCGCGTTTCAGCTCTGGCTCAAAAAGTGCCTGAGGTATCGCAGGGACAAACAAAAAAGACATGAAAAAAAAAAACACGGGTAACACCTAAGTACCCCCTGTCGGAATTTACAGGTAAATCCTTGGGGCACCCGGAGACAAAGGAGGAAAAGAGAGGTGTACAAAAAATACACACACACACAGGGGAGAGCCTTACAAGACTTGAATAAATGTTTAAGTCTTCACGTTTACTGTACCATATGATTCACATCGGTATAAAATATAAAAGAAAATGAGCCACATATCTGTAGCTGGTAACCACTAAGTCCTAAATAAATAACAAGAAAATAAATTATATCAATTATTCCAGGAGCAGCCACACATTCCTCAGAGATCAAACCGTATCATTATGGTGCAAATAGTGTGCACACTGAACTAATAACACAGTAAAGCTCCATAACACTGAAAATAATAACGAGTTTAAAGGTACTTTGGACTGTCCGCTCCCCGTGTCAACAATCTCTGCTAATTCTTTAATGGATATATCTACTGTCGTTTTCTACAATACTAACATGAAAGCACTTCAGAAAGTGAACTCATAACAAACCCGAGCAACTGTGAAAGAGGTCATTCGAAGAGTTGGTTAAGTTGAGTGGTAACCTTGAACTGAACATTGAGGCGAGTTGAGGGAAGGAAAGTGCCGACTGGGGTCAGTCAGACACCAGCAGGCGTGTAGGACGAGCGTACACCTTCGCAGCCACTACCCGCCGACTGGCATTACACAAGTCCAAGGATTTTCAGTGAGTAATGATGGCATAACTTACGCCCATGACATACTTTTTTATTATTCTTTTCCCTTCGTCTATCTCTGTGCGTAAGCAAAACAAAAATAAAAACATTCGTATGTTTAAGGTAGAGAATTACTGTAATTTTTGTATTGGTGAATGTTTAGAATGACTGAGGATTCAGTGACGATTTGTTTGTTCCGTGATTTTAATTCAATGCATTTTAATGCTTAAATGTAATTCCGAACTGGCAAGGGATAAACTATTTTGAACTAACTTAAGAAGTGGCAAATAAGCCGTTAAATATGGTGATTGTAGAAAGAATGAACTGCTCTACCGAATTTGTAAGTAAATTCAAAGCTTACTTTCATGCTACCCTGCCGTCACCGCGTTCTTTGCACATAACAAAATTTTAGGTAAAAATTATGGAAATGACTCTCGATTCTCAAGGCCACAGAGTTGTTTTGGTTCCCTACGTCACAAGGTAATGTCGGCCTTCCACATCTTCAATTGGTCGCTGCTGAGGTTTATGTGGGTTTAGTCTACTTCTTTCCTCTAACGACGTCATGGCTTTAGTAAATACCTATGTTTACTGCCACTGAGTCTAGTCCGCATATTTAGTGCCGTTATGGGTTTAGTGAACTTTCTGTACATAGTTTGTTTAAAAATAATTGTTGGTGAACTTCACGATAAAAAGTTCACACAACAGGATGCAAGTGAGTTACATACAGTATATAACTGATCGAACGGTTCATTATTTATGTGGTAGATGATAGACCGGGAAATAAGAGACACGATTGAACTTTGAATTCACCGAGAACGAACCAATGAACCTTATAATTATATTCTTATTTGATAGTAGTCGGTAGTCTATTGCTTTTAAAATCAAACCGTGTGAATTCGTCATTGTTAAAATAATTTTTCCGGTATTTTCCTAAACCGGGTTCGTGAACTATATTCCTGTCACAAGGAAAATATAAAGTAACTCGCGATTACGTGGAAATTCAGTCCGTTTTATATATTTATGTTTTTACCTCATTGTGAGTAAAACAAATGCACATAATCGTAATAACATGAAAAAAAGAACTGAATGTCAAGGGAGGAGTCATCAGTAACCAGTCTGGGACGATAGTTCAAGGGAAGCAGTCACTTTCCATCTTGAATGTCGCTCCAGTTTCTTTACTCATCTCCTTACTGTTCATTATTAGCTTCTTTTGGTGATGACTCACAGCTACTACAAATACACTGTCTCATACGATACACTTGGCAATGTCTCGCATCACAATGACTAGTGAGACAGTGACACCAGTATCCGTAGGTGGTGAGTGACCCTTAACCTACACGGACCAGGATGTTGACGTAATCCTGGTTATCCCCCCCCCCCGGCATTTGACTTAGGTTGTGTTGTAGGCCAGAAATCTGCAACTTATTGGAGAATCAATACATAAGATTTATGTAAATTTTGCAATAATTCCGATTCTTGTCTGTGATTCTTTACATAATTGTGAAATCCAGGATCTCGACTGGGAAAGATGTATCCTATTAAATACTTAATAGTTGCCTAGTGTATAAATTTAGTCACTGTGCTTAAATACTACCTTACATGCTGAATCGTAGATATATATGAAAAAAATTCCTGTCTATAATAAATTGAACACCTCCGAATAAAACGAAACAATTTACCTGGTTCACTTAAGTTACTCCTCAAAGGTGGCGACAACAATTCTCTCTTTCAAGGTTAGGATAGAAAACACGGCTATCGAGAGGTTACCGCGAAATACATATAGATACTGTACTTTTAAATTACAGTAATAATATTCAAATAAATGGGTTCAAGAAAAAGGATATGCTTGAAAGTGATGATTGGGATAAAAATGTCTCGTGTAAATCGGTCATGAATGAGTTGGAGATGAAGAGAAGTTAAGAATGTTGTCCTAGCAAGTGCAGGGCGAGGACCACAAGGAGAGGAAAGAAAAACAAGACTAAAGGAATGGCGGGGTGCGAATATAAACTCGCCAGTTGGAATGATCACAGAATGATAAACTTTACAATATAAAGAAACTAGAAAGACAATAAATTAAAAAAAAAGCAAAATGGGAGTAGATAAAAGTTACGGAGAGGGAAGGGGGGGGGGGGCAGTTACAGTACGAGGCTTGAAAATAAATAACTGTTCTGGATGATGCAATAGAGTGGACACTAAAAGAGAACTAATGCCAATAATGAAACGACGAAAACATTCTACTGCCAATGAAGTAAATGGGAGTTAGGAAGAATAATCTTACCATCTACTGAGTGTACCGGATAAGAGCGGCGTAGCTAAGCACCTCTCTGGAGTGGAGAAAAAAATAAAATCGGAAATTACCGAGATGGTGAAGACAGGATATAAGCACAATGGTGAGGACAGGAGTAGATGGATTCACGGGATGTGTTGAGTGTGGGAAGTGGGGTAGGGAAAGGATGTGGGGGATCATGTGTGGGTTATGACTGGTAGTGTGGGGGATCATGTGTGGGTTACGACGTAGTGTAGGGGTTCATGTGATCACTGTTGGTGGGTGGCGGGGTGTGTATGGTGGGTTCATGTATGGGAGGTCGTGGGTATCCTTGTGTGTGGGAAGATGTGGGTTGCTGTGTATGTGGGGGGGATCGTGAGTGGCGGTGTGTGGATGGGAGTCGTGGGTAAAGGTGTGTGTGTGGGGGGGAGAGGAGGAGGTCGTGGGGGTTCGTGGGTAGTACTGTGTGGGGTATTCATGGATGACAGTGTGTGGGAGTATTAAAAATTGCTGTAAAGTGACGGTAAAAAGTAATGTAAAGTCAGCAATGCTGTTAATTTTAAATCTAATGTCCCTGAGATTTCTTTAAGTCTGTGCAGAATGAATAAAGTTTTAAATGAGAGAGTCTGTTGGGATAACCTTCCTGTTAATATATATGAATCGATGGATATTATTTTCAATGTCATAATTCCATGGATGCGAGAGAGTGTTCACTGAATTAAATTGATTACAAGCAAAACAAGGCCGTGTGTATGTGTGTCGCTTTAAACAGGAAAACAAATCAGTGGAGGTATTCAAGGGCAAGTGTTAAGGCAGCACTCATCCCAGTAGACACGAGGCCACCAGACAAGTTCAGGTATGTCCAAATTTGAAGATTATGTTGACAGTTTAATGATCGTGGCAAGAATTATCATGATCTTCAACAGTCCACACGACCATGAAACTTGATAACGAAACAGTAAATCGTTTATTCTGTGTCTTGATCTGTATTCCCCAGCAGATCAGAGTCTGGTGGGCGAGATGCTGTACTGTACAGTTTAATGTTATGATGTATTCCTGTGCTTTAACTCCTATAGTCCTTGTCGGAACTGTCACCCTTCAGAGAGTTGTTGGAACCATTACCCTTGATTGGTAGGCTGCATTTACATCAAGCCAGTCAAGTCAAGTCATGACTCCTCGTGAATCGCCACTCTAATGCGCATTTACTCCAATGTACTGTATATTCTCAGAAACCATTCCCACCAGATGAGTAAAGTAAAGTCGCATCGTGTCACGTCAAGTCACAGATGGGGTTGGGCCCATTTTCTTCACCAGTCACGCCGAGTCTGCAGTGGTGTGTACATCATGCAGGTTGACGTCCTGATAAATTAAGTTCGAGAGCGTCCTGCTATATATGATCCCACTGATCGTAGCCACCGGGATCGTGATGTTATAGCTGCTCTGTGGAAGGAGGTTGCTGCTGCATTGAAATGTAAAAGTGAGACAACAATTTTATTCTCTAAGTAACTATACATTAGTGGATCATTTTATCTTGCCACTCGATAGCCCCACCTGGGGATACAAAATATTTTTTCAGAATGTCACGAACTGACATAGCTTCTGCTGTAGGTCTTGATGCTTCTTGTTGGTGTCAGGCTCTTGTTTGACCACCGGAAATCAGTTGCATCATCAACACCATCACCAAGAAAGTAGTTGAAATCGTTTTCATGTTGAATGAAATTATGAAGCACTCAGATACTCTTCACAGTTGCTTCAGATACTTCAATGCTCGTCTCCATTGATGTTTGAAGTACACCAAATTCGGGTCCTCCTCTTGCGTTTACGACACCGAATCCACAACAAAACAGCTAATTCAGCGAGAGAATATGCGTCCATCCTCCTCGAAATCAGTCTGGGTACCGAGTTCTGATTGACTCAGGTTGACTCAGTCGGTGTGAACGGCAATGAGTCAAGTCAACTCAAATGACTTGACTTGACTTGACTGGCTTGGTGTAAATGCAGCCGTATTGTCATTCGAGCCTTCAATCAGCGTTCCAGCGTCCTTAATTTCTCAGAGTATCTCATGATCTCGTAAAGGATTTAAGGCTGCTTCATTTAGTCAACATCTCGGTCGAGTTTGAAGATGGCACTGACCTACTATTTTAGACCATGTTTGTTTTTCTTTTAAGGTTGTGAATGTCAGTGGGTAAACCATTGAGGGAAGGGGGCGGACATGAGATACGAGTAGAGGGTAAGGTAGGGAGGGCTTGCATACAGGGTAAACATTAATCTTGACAAAAGGTGTTAGGGAGTCTATCCAAGGACAGCTCTTCGTAAACAATTAAAAGATCACCAGTATCAGCAAGCAGCGGTGTACAAGGAAGAGCGAGTTATTGGGACTAGTTTTTGTGGTGGTAGGGGGCAGCAAACCGAGAGTTTTGGCCAGGTCACCTCTCCCACACGGCCATGCCCTACAACCGCCACACCCTAGCCGAGTCACCCCAGTTTTTCCTGTTGCCCGTCACCCGCGCCAGTCAGAGTTTTCTTGTTGGTACTTCCTTACACGGGTCTTTAATAGCTTATGTTTTTGTTGCCATGACTTTTACGGGTTGTCACGCTTGGCAGGCGTATCATTGATTGTCACGCTAGTCAGACCTAAGCCCTGATTGTCGCCCTTGGCAGACCTAAACCCTAATTGTCGCGCTTGGCAGACCTTTTCTTGATTCTTTACATATATGGCAGGCGATTTCTTCATTGCCTTATATACCTGGCAGAGTGATACCTGATTGCTCTCACACCTTAGCACATGGTTCCTTATGGCACTCTTGCTTGGCAGACCGATTCCTGGTTGCCGTTACGCTTACCAAACCGGTTATAGATCGTCATGCTTACCAAACGAGTTTCACTTTTGATCTGTTTACTTCATTGGTACTTTGTTTTGGTTACGCGAAGTAAGTTGCTGTTTTTTGTGGTCGTGGTTGGCGAAGTAGTAGTAGTAGTATTAGTGGTTGTTTGTGGTCGTGTTTGGCGGAGTAGTTTTTGTTTGTGGTCGTGGTTGGCTTCGTAGTTGTTGTTGTTGTTTGTGGTCGTGGTTGGCGTAGTAGTTGTTGTTGTTGTTGTTTGTGGTCGTGGTTGGAGGAGTAGTAGTTGTTTGTGGTCGTGATTGGCGGAGTAGTAGTAGTAGTTGTTTGTGGTCGTGAGTGTCGAAATAGTTGTTGTTTAAGGAGGTAGACCATTGAAAATATTAAAATGTCTAACTGTACCACTTGGATTATTTTGTACAGGGTAATACTCTAAGAGAACTAATGGCGTAGTTTGTGAGTTTCATTTGTTTTCCTTCTTATGCTAATGATCTGTGATAAAGCAATTTCGTTATTAATCGGAAAATACTGAAAGGAAGTAATCAATAAATACGGCTGCTTTCTACACTAGTATTTGGTAATGTAGGAGGGAAATTATCACGAATTTCCAAGAAGTTCACTGGGAGTAGAGAAAGGGATGTCAAGCCTCTTCTAAGCACTGGGTTGTTAAAGAAGAAAGTGGAGAAAGTCGAATTGGTTTGTCCTTCACCGCTGGAGTAACTTCACAACGTTGCATTTTGGAGTAAATTGTCTGCTGGATGAAAAAAAAAACAATGCGAATGGCCAGATTCGACGACCAAATTTCAGGTCACTTATGAACTCGTGTAGGTCAGCAGTCACCCCGCATACCCCACACACCCACCTTGTCCAGGAATTGCGCAATGTAAATCGAGTAACATTCATAAAATCCCCTTAGTTGGTATCCCGTGAATTATAGCTGTAGATGCGATAAAAGCGGCACTACTTTACTCCCGAAGTTCCCGCCCTTATTGTGTACGTATTTTGAAGCAATATTCCAGGAAAACACTAACGTTATTCAATATGCATTAGCTCTGTTTTTGTTTTCATCTAGATTTCCTGTGTATCCCGACGTTGGATTTCTCTGGCATTATGTAACGGATTTCCCACTCGCCTCGTGCAAGTTTTTCAGCGCATTGTTCTCGCAAGTCAAGATTTCCGGGTTTTTCCTACATTGGCCGACAGTGAATCGTCAAAAATGTAAAAATTATCAGCCCCTTTTTATATTGTCTTGTTTTTCTTGTGTGTGTTCGGTATAGTGTACGTGTGTTTATCTCGTGTTGTACTATTTGGGAAGGCATTATCTAGTGATGTCGGTCATCTTGCAGCAACACAACTTCAAGGTTGGACTGTTATGAAAGTCGTTTTGTGGTTTTGCTTATCAATAGACTGAGTATATGTATCAGTATAGTGAATGACTTGGCGTCTTGGGTAAGTGAAATCGTTATTTTTTTTAATACAATAATGGTTGGCGGAAACATGTGTGAAATAAAGCTATTGTAATCCTGTTTCGTTTTTATCACGAAGGTAAAGACCGTTTTTTGTTACGAACTTCAGTGAATGACTTCACCGCCACACCAAATTTGTCAACTGAGATTGTTTGGCGGGGATGATACACGCTGGAGGACAACCCTTATGAGGTTAAAAAAAGGTAGTTATTTAAAATTATCAACTCGGACTATTCCTTGGTCACACCTCTTGCTGTTGTGTCGTCGTCCATCTAACTTTGAAGTCGTGTACTGTGTTTATAGAATCCACGGCGATCTGGGTATACTGTATATTAGTGCAATAAACCTTCTTGATTTTTGTCTTTATTACAATAATTGTATTATCGTATTTGGTATATATTATAGAAGCTTCATCAACAGTTGTCCCGGAGCAGCTGACGTGGTACTGGTGCTTTCGTCAAAGGTAAAACCCCGAGCAGATCCAGTTGAACTTGGCATAAATACATCTTGCAGTCTTAACAACATTGATCTCTAGACCTCGTCTTATTTTTCTTTAATCCTTGACACTCTAACGTGTGTGGTCACAACTTGTCGCTTTATAGTACTTGTCCATTACAGATCTACACGTGAAGGGTATCAGTGTTCTAACCGATCACTTGTGTCTGTGGCGCTTGATTTAAAGGCAGCAAGAGATTCTTTACAACTCGGATGATAAATTCTCGCTAAATCAAACATAACTTTGCCTGAGCCAACTAAAACTAACAATGTAATTCGAAGAAAGTGGAGTTCATAGTTTAGTATTAACCATCAATTTGGTAAAGGGATTTTGTCCAGAGAGAAGTTGTGTAAATGGCCACCGGACCTGTTTTACTTGTGGGTGGTGTTAGCGCTAGGTTAGTGAAGCTACTAGGAAATGGGGGGGGGGGGGGGGGGTTGTGTGGTACTCTGTGGGCAGACTCTTCGACCTCATTTTTTTGTGTTTGAATAGATTAAGAAATTTACATTCTCTAACTTCCTGTTTTAATACTTCCTTCAGTTGTCATAAATCTGTTGGTGTGTCAATCAGGTGTTGGCCGCTGCCCGTAAAAAACAAGCAGCTCCATTCGACGTCTGGAATAACCTTTGACCTTCCAATGACGCCCTTACACCAGACAAAGGTTCTCTCGCCTTAGGGACCTCTCACACTAAGGCCGGAACGGACATATTCTAACGCGAATTGTTCGACCGAATGAGTCAAGCTAACAACACATATCTTGAACTATATTCGAATCATATTTAATTCGAATCTTTCAAATTTTATCCTAGAGGGAAGACAGTTTCCCTCTCCCTAGAAAGGTCAGATCTCCTCCTTAGAATAGGCGCTCAACCCCTCCTGTTGTTGAAGTGCAGAAATACATTACAACATCTCGCAGGAGTTTGAATTTCCCGGCGAGGTTTAGTGAGGGTGACGGCAGGAAGTGAGGGTTAGTATGATAGGCCATAGTCAAAACAAGGTCACGTGGAGGAGTCGACAAGGTTCATTACAACAAACCGGCTCGGGGGAGGCGACCCTGGCACACTGGCACAGTAATCATGGAAGCGTCAATGGCATGCTGTTTCATTATCGGAGTAGTTAGTGGCAAAACTAGTCAAACAACGTGGGGGGGGGGGGGCAGCGACGCATGGAAGGCGGTAACAAAGGAAAGTTAAAAAAACCACTTATTCAGTTTTACCTGATATGGGCAATGGTAGACGGAAAGAACAGTTTCTGGAGGTATTCTCTCCAGTGATCGAGATGACCCAGAAAGTTTCTACGTTGCGTGTTCGTCAACATGAGTGTGCCAAGGATACGTACCACCCGATGCCTATTGGCTGGTGTCCCTGAACTGCTACAGGAAGTGGAAGAAAGTAGACTAAGTCCCCTTTGACTGCACATTCACTTATAGTTACTTCAAAAAATACCAGAGCTGTTTCAAATCTGAGGTTCTTTAATTGTATAGTCAGTGGGTGTTTAGTGGTCAAGAAACGAATTAAGAGACGGGCTCGTATAGCATCGTCCTTAGTGCACTGCTCAACACACTGATGGCTTGGTGCAGACAACTGAATAATGATATTTACAGGTAGATTATATGGCCAAAGGGACTCCTACATCCTTCAACGTGTAACCATTGCAGCATGAACATAAAACATGTTAGGTTATTGAATTGTGCACCCGAACTTGTAGACGTGAAGCAGGAAGTTTCATCCAGCCACGTGAGGAAAATAATTAGCAGGTATTCAGTATCACGACAGGCTGCGTGATGTTCAGAGTCCAGCGATATGTTTGTTGCCACAGCAGTTCCCAAGTTGGGATAGGAAAGGTTATTTTATAGAGGTAGACGAAACTTGTCATGCAGTCAACCAGATATGTAACTCTGAAATCTCTATTGGTTGACAAGCATATTTAGTCACCTAGATTACGCAATTAAGGATTAGTTGTTGAAATATTATTAGCTATTACTTGCCTTCTATACGTACACTTGCAACAAAAAGTATCGGTGCATACTGTAGTGTGAACAATTTGAGACCAATGACGATAGGTATTGGGAAAGGCGAGTTGTTCCAGCCGTATGTTGGCAGCCCTGTAATCCTGCTGAGCAGCTACTATGGCCTGGTCAAGTGAAACAAACCGTTATAAATAATGTCGGGAAGTGATAGACAGTATGGAATATGAGGAGCTCCCTGTTAACAAAATTATTTGTGATACTTGTGAATATTGCCACATTAATTTGTTACCAAATAAACCACTCAACCTGGTCGTCCTGAGGGGTGGTGCAGCGTGGACGGCCGCTCCGAGACCTGTCGTCTGTAGCACCAGTCGAGGTATTGCGGAATCCATCGTGCAGCGGTGTTCCTGTGGACACCAACCCGCCGGCTAATATCTGTGGCGCCGAACCCTTCGTTATGAAGGGCAATAATAGCTCCCCGTGTCCCTCTGAGGTTTCCATGTCGTCTGGCATGTGTAGATCTCTACTCCTTCACATTGCCTCTGTTTTATACCCTCGTTCACCGAGACCGAACTCTCGGTCATCATTCAGTCGACACAAAGCGACAATCCGAAAAGAGGAAACAAACACACTGATTGTCAGCCATATGGCAACACCTAGTGGAGGGGGAGGGGGGGGAGGGTTATGAGGATACACTTACCAACCTTCCCGACATATCACAGTGTATACGTATCGTTTCGGTAGTCGTCGCTCTCACCCTGCACCGATACTTTTTGGTGCGAGTGTACGTAGGTAGAGGAACCACTAACCGCTGGCACCAACAAGAAATTGCTCTGTAGTTATCCACACGCAAAGTTTGTTACGCAGTGTCGGGAAGCAGAGTTCGACTGTAGCTAGATTTTTTTGTTAGTTAATTTATTTCGTGGAAAATTTTCTGTAACACGCTTTTTTGGATATAATTTTGAATCCGTTTGATATTTGTTAACAATTATGTCTTTCGAGACTTTTTTTTTTATTCATCACCTGTAAACGACGGTATTTGTTGAGGCTGTCATCTGGCTGGCTGGACGACGCACTTTCCCTGCCTGGAGCCGATCTCTCGAACCGATAAGAGATGCTGTGATAAAATTTCTGCTCTATAAGTGTCCTTACTAGTTGAGTAAAGAACACTAGTCTAAAAGTTTCTACGTTAAAGGGCGAGGTGAAAGCTAAAGGTCAAATATGGCAACGGGCAAAATAATGTGCTTCACTCAGCTTCAGTACTGTGTTTAAGTCTACGTCCACGACCATACTGTTGCCAGAGGTACAAGTCCTGAAGGAAGCTTGACAAGAAAGGCTTAAAATAAAACTCTCGAGGAATTTAGAGATTTGCAGAATGATGATCTACCAAAGTGAGGGAGACGCAAGTCTTGAGCTGTGAATCTGTTGGGGAGAAAACTGCAGTGAAGCGGCTGACCAGACCACAGGCGACGACCAAATAAATCTAAGGTAATTATATACTGTATAGAATAATTCAACGCCACTGTGTAATAGCCACTTACCTTAACCTAAAGTTGGACGGAAGGTAAACAGTCGCGATCACCAGGCGGCCCACCAGGGGTCATGGCGGTGGACGGGTCAGGTCCACCCTGAACACACTTGATCTTTAGGACCGATTCACTTGACCTTAACTAGCAATGCCTTTTGAACTGACATTGGAACTTAAAGTTGAAAGGTCATAGTTTTTTGGCGGTAGTTGCGTCTTGAGAGGTCAGTACAGTGAGGGAGTGGATACTAGGGTGTAAATTGTCTGAATAAACACGAAATCTGAATCGTATATAAAACGCTTTATTTTCTTGTATTGAACATACTTTACACTATTATAAGTAGCATAAAAACGTAGTATTTTTTGTTTTCTAGATTTCACTAAAGACTTGAAGAATCTTGTGAAGGTATTACCAGCGACTGACTTGAATATAAATATAAATCTCACTCTGGTGACCTACACTACGTCGTCGTGGTATTTTCCTTATAAAAAAGTCCGATGGTCAGTCACAACATGAGGAAGCTTGTTAAGTGCGAGTGTCGTAATAGTTTGGCTGCTAAGACAAACTTTCTATTGTTTACCCTGGAAGGACAAGCCTCAGTTCCGCAACATATTGAATACAAAGTGTTGCACCTTGATGTGTGTAGCTTGACGGTCCCGTGCTCCTTGACCAATTCAAAAGCAGTCACTCCAGCCAGTAAATTTTGAAGACATTATTATTCTGGGTTAGTGTCAATAATGAAGGTTTAACGTGGACAGAACTCTGAGAAGAGATATTCATCATGGACTCCTGACTTACCACTACCTGTTTTAATTTCTCTTGTTCCTGTGTGGTCAATAGCTGGGTAAGTAAAGGTAACTTGGCCTCGGCATACTGTGACCAGCCACAGTCTGGCTTGTGATCCTTTAGCCACAAAATTTGTGGCTCTTGTTGCGGAAGAGGGTGGGAGGGAGGGAGGGGCAGTACGACTAAAATCAATCCCCTGTAGGAGTTTAATTACATTAAGGGGCCCATTTTGTTTTTCTCGGTGTAAAGGACTGCATGCAATAAAGGGAACAGGGATGGACTTTGGTTGGAAGTGAAATGAAGGAATTTAGGACAGGAAAGATGGCGGCGGCGGCGTTGCAATGAGGCTACAGTGACACTGAAGATCTGTTGAAAAAGGTCAGAATCGGGTATTATTTTGCGCGGCTGGATTTTATTTTTTTGGAAAATGTCAAGACCCAAGTGATTCTAAGACGTTGTTGTCCCTGAGAAGTGAGGCTTCTACAGTGTCAGCTTGCAAATGACAGACTAAAAAACCAAGCTAGTGAATGACGTGTTATACTGCAGTTTTAACATTATATAATGGGCACACAAACTGGTTTATTGTGTAATGCGCACTTTTGATAGGAATTGCTTTAAGTCATCCTGACTATTGTGTAATGTGAAAGTTGAAATAGTTTTAATAAAGACTGTTGAGTGGTGGAGGTGGCAGTCAAGGACCTACTGCACTGCAGGGGCGGGGAAGGTAAGAAGGACTCGTCGGCAAGCAAATTATGAAGGGGGGGGGGGGGGGGGAATTAATTATCTTCCGAGCAGTGGTTCCCAAACTTGGGGGTAAATTATCTCACTGGGGTAATTTGACGTTTTTATTGGGGGGATAATTAGGTAGTCTGCCCTAAAAATAGGAAAGTACAGAGAGTGCATAAATAAACATAATTCTACGAGTCCTGATCTTCCTCCACATGAACACAGAGCCGGTACTGACTGGTGGTGTTCACTACTCCCCACCAGGTCCAGGATAGGGCGGATGGTTGTAACACAGCAAACATCATTAGTTACACTGATTATCAATGACAATAAATATGCTGGTAATTGTAACAGTAATAACTTATTTTACACAACAATACCTGTCCTTTACCAGGTTATCCGCCACCTGGATATTTTTCTACTGTATTACCAAAATTAAAATCTCTCGAGTATTACAAAAGTTATCCAAAGAACGTATAATTTTCATTTAGTACAAAAATTCACTGTCATATTACATTTAACCCTAACCTTTAAGTGTGGTTTTACTGTCCACTGTTTGGGGGTTTAAATACGATACCTCCTGGATACTACCCAAATCCTCGTTAATTTTTATTCTGTGATGCCCATACATATTACTCACAAGATTCATGCGTGAGAAACCTCAGTCTCCCGGCAACATACAGTAGTGGGTGTGGAGACGAGCACTACATAGCCAAGTACAGTAGTGTAATCCAGGAATCTTAAGACAACGATGACAACCATGTGGAAATTATTGTTGACAAGGGACGAGGTGGTGAGGACTGCAGTGGTGATCTCCACCCTGTAAACTTGGGAGAGGTTAAATTATAACAATTATACTGTTTATACGATACAAAAATGACCCTACCAAATAATTTAAAACGCCAGCAACACTGATTACCCTTACTTTCCCACACAAACTTGAAACACCTGTGGCAACCACAAGATTCTCGCATCAAATTTTCTTCATTATTTAAGCAAATATACAAACATTTGCCAGGTAAAATTGCAAGCACGAGACCCAGGGTGGGGTTAGTGCATTTCTGGCTGACTGTACAGTCAGCCAAAGATCCAGCGATCCTACCCTGACTTTCGTCCACTGGGAACACCAACCTTACACCACACTACTGGCCTAAGGATGTAATAACAAGATTCTGTCTACCTTACAGTATATTAGAGATTATTCACAGATATTAACACTAACCTACAGTTGTCCATTATCAATAGTTAACTCCATCGAAATACAGGTATTAATAAGAAAAATATCGTGTAATTTATTAGCGTCCTTTTTTTTTCATATCAAAATATCGTGTTCTTGCGTATTTTGGTGTTCTTAGGTTTCCTTAGTTATTTAAATTGAGATTTTTTTTAATTAATTCGACGAAAATTAATGCATTTCCTTCTAGAATGTGGCGACGGACTTTCGTTATTTACTTTATGTCACAAGAAAATTATTAAAATAACTTCACACGAAAGTCACTCGTCAGTGCTAAAGAACGTGTCATTAGGACCACGTGGCTGGCGATGTTGATATTCGAGTTTGACCTCAAGAGCATCTGGAAGTGAAAGTGGATCCCTTAAGCATTACTGCCCGCAAGAGTTGGGCCCACACCACCATCTGTACCTCCCCCCAACTGGTGTTCATTAACAGCTGGGTGGACTGGATGCTCACGTGATTGAACCAACGCCCTTCAACAGGAGGCGAATACTTTATCCACTCGACCGCTATATTATACTAGGTACACCGAAGAGTATTTAATCGATACAAATCAAAATCCCAGCTTTCAGGTTTTTAACCAAAGACGTCAGAAGATAACGTGATCAAAGAATTAGAACCAACTGAACTTTAACCAATGAATACTTATCCAGTCATCACTCTACCTCTCTCTCTTCCAGAACTCACCCCCCCCCCCCCCCAACACACGAGAGAAAATGCACATCTCCTGACCATGAAGATCCTACAGGCAGCACATCATTAGCAGGCAGGAGACCAAAAGTGGCCAATTAACCGACTCCTACACACACTGGTTCATGGTCAAGGGTACACACGAGGGAGAGGGAATGAGTTTAATGATACTTTAAAACATTTACTGACCACAACTCAAGGTACAGTACTTGCTTCCGCCCTACCTGACGGACACCACTCGGTAGACGAAGGTTGGCGACTAATAACAGCCTACGGTATTTACTTGTGAAACTATTTGTGTTTATTTATTAAGGTGATAAACATTTTGATATTAGGACATCAATACATTCAGAACAAGAGCCAGAAACTCGTATAATTATGCGGTGGTACAGATTATATTGACCTTGAGACTCGCAAGTTAAAGGTTGTTACTTATAATAAAGGTATTTTGTTTTATTTAAGTAATAATTCTCTCTAGACAAACATGAAACTGCAGGAAAAATACAAGTTTGTCTGGATTACAAAAGCTTTCATGTCGTAAGGTATTGTTGGATGTGAATACTGGGCTGTTAGTGCGTGTGTGTGTGTATTCCCCGTCTGTTTATCCATCACAGGTATATTTCTTGTTCTGTAAATATGTATTGTTTATGACAAGCATCGTGTGTATAATTGTATAAATAAATGACAGACAAAAGTACAAATGTGTGTGTGCGTGTGTGTGTGTGCGTGCGTGTGTGTGTGTGGTGTGTGTGTGCGTGTTAGCATAATCCACTTTAAGGACATAACCGTTTCAAGGTAAGTTGTAAATTACCTCAGTCTTAGCCAAACAAGTTCACTTTCGATTAAAATATTCATGATAACAATGTCAAAGTTTCCCAGCTCTCACTCGCCTCTAGACACGACTGACTCGCCTCGCCCAGTACTCGTCATGAAGGTCAATCACTGCAGTACGTGTGATCACCCTTCAAGCATAGTGTCAAAATTGTCAGCAATAATCACAATAAACTAAGCATTGTGGTCTAGTGAGAAAAGGTGAACTGTGCTTATAGATCTGGGCCATTAAAATCGTTTGGTAATTTAAATTTTATAAGCATCGTTCTCTTGAAACTAAAAATGAAAACTGTTGACATCTCAAGTACGACCTAAAATGTTTATCGCTATTACTAGATTACTAAATTATATTGCCATATTATAGTATTCATCGAAATTACTCCTCCATTACTAAAAATGTTAGATGAAAGTTTATTATTGTAAAGTCCTCGGGTTACTGGCTTGCTCAGTTATAACAACTTGGCAAATTCGACTTTTTGACTCTTACCGTCAGTCAAGCTCTGGCCTCCAAATCGCGGTGTAAAGTGTTTTGCAAGTCTTGTTTACTTTTACTCTTATGCAAATCATCGTACCATATATGAAGTAAATATATTCACTTGTACATCTGGCATCGTAATGTACAAAATATATACAATGACGTAGAAAATATCACGCACATGCAAGTAGTAGTTCCAACACTTACTTAAATGGTGATTATCTTTGACATAGTAATCAAACCCAATGACCGCCCATGAATATTCCTCTAACCAAATCTTTCCCTTATTAATATACCTCTAACACTTACCACTTTATTATTTATGCCACCTTAAGCTCATCCAATCATACCTGGTCTCCTAAACACCTGTTGTGGCACTCTGGGAAGGATCGAGTGGTTTTCCTTGAGCAGTCCTCCCAGTGGCTTTCCTTCAGCAGTCCTCCCAGTGGCTTTCCTTGGGAGAACAGCTTCACCAGTCGCAATGCCTCCGGGAGCACTGACCCTAAGGCGTATATATGATCCTCTTGGCTGGGATGATGTGCTCTTTCCCAGCTTCTATGACGGTCTTTTCTCAACACTGGTTCCATCACTGACCTATTGGCGTGTCAGGTAGAACTCGTCAACCTTCCCGCCATGGACTCGTATTCTGTCTGTATCTCTACTCGAAATTACATTCTTGATTGATTGATTATGAAACGATCCTAGCAGCCAAGGATTACATTCTTCAACTCCCTTCCATTTTCTATATAGTAATTCTACCTGCCAATTCTTTTGTTTTTGTTATTACTGCGCTTCAACAACCAAGGTGTTTAAATGCGTAACAAGGTTAGTTATTAAACTAATCCAAAAACATTTTAAAATTATGAGAGAACTCTCCTTGTTTCTAATTCTTTGTATTTTACTCTAGTTTCTGTATAACCTTCCAAATTTAATTATATCCCAACATAAAATCTGTTTCCCAAAAGTTGAGTAGGTTGTATAATGCCGCAATTATTTCTCTCTCTAATATCTTTTTCATTAACAAGGACCGCATGCTTCCTCTATTTAGTTTAAAAAAATACATTAATTTTATTATTCACTTAACTCTGGTTTCATAGTTACAACGAACACAAATAATAAAAGCAAGTTAATAATTAATAGTATTTATTTCTGTCATACACATTGTTCAGGAAAAAAAATATATATACAATTCTCCCTGATAAGCTCCGGGTAAATCATTACATATTTTTTTATTGACATACGTAACTGGTTTTCTTACATGTGTTTATCGGAATAAATCTTCACTAACAAAGTAAAATCGTTCATGCAAGTAATCAGGACATATACTGGTACACATAATCTTAACCCGATAAAAAAAAAATCTGGAAAACCTTACAACAGGACCTGGAAGACCATGCCATCAAACCCCCCACCCTCCTCTTTTTCGTCTGGCGCCAGCGCTTTCACGGCCACAGGATATTTTACAACCTGGTTACTGCAAGCGAGTCCAAGGTATTTCCGCACTTACAACACAGTACGGAGGGGCTCCACTATCACCGGGAAACGACATGAAATTGGAGCTTCTATCGATCATTATAGGTTATGAAAGTGATCGACAGTAGCTGGGGAACGGAAGTCTATTCAGTCCCTCATTCTTGCGTTGGTTATACGTAACAACTTTCACAACGTTCCACCTAGCTCGTTAAGATAACCAATGACTTAAAATTGTTATACAGTTTGGCAAAAAATGATATCTACTACAACACAGTACAGATGAACTTAAAATAAAACCGAACTCGGATACGTGGCCAAATTATGTAGGCAAGTTTATGTACCATAAGAGGCGAGGCATCCTTAAATGTTCTGTTTTTTAGCATCCTGTGAATAGAAGGTGCGCTCAAGCGTTCAAGTATATCCCTATGGAAGCACGCTTGAGTGGGATTACCCACTGAATCGCAGAGGTCACCCTGGATTGCATCACACCCGGCGACTAAAGCGAGGAACGTTACAGTACAATACTCTTATATATGGCAACTTAATTATCTTAAAGTAAAAAAAAATATATTCTGTCGTAATTAAAACTCTTTTGAGGGATTAACGACAAACTAAAATAACCGCACCAGCAAAGAGAACGGAATGGGGAGAAGCGAGCGCAGTAATGTTGACGCGGAAATACTGTATTCATTAACGTATGTATGAGGATGTTCTATTGTACTGTGCTTATTATCATGTTTGGTAGTAATGGCACAGCCTCCAGAGTTGAGAAGCCTTAAATTTGAACGGAAGTTACAAGATCATCTGGAGATCCCACCACTTGAGTTGGATGGCCGGCTTGCCTGCAGACACAACCAAGGTCAGTAACAAGTGACCCGCCAGCACCCAACCTTACAACAGCTCAGATCGGTGTGGGACCTCGTGCTGGCAACAACGCGCAATATTATTTGCTGTGTACTCGCTACGAATCTCAAAAGGTTACTGCAGTGTAACATTTGTACTCTTGAACTGGTGTGGGATCCGTCGTATTTTCAAAAACAAACATGAAAGTGTATAACCAGAAAGCTTACATATCTAGATAGACTTGTGATATACAAACCGAAATTGAGTTTTTTTCCCACCGGGTAAGTTTTAACAACACGATATGATAAATCTTGTATGCGTTGTGATCAATTACGTATAATAAGAAACTGTTAATTCTACCATCCATTTGAACGTGGATGTACTGTACTAGTCTGACGTCTGTTTGTGTAAAGTAGATTGTTTACAAGAAGGTCAGTTTTCTGGTGGGCGTTAAAGCATCTTGGGCGTTCAGGACGTCCTCTTACGGTTGTCTTTACTGTAAACTATATGTAACATGTGTACTACAATACCTATTTTCACACTGTCAGTATAGTTGGATGAACACGAGTGAATTGTTACAGACGTGGTGATGAAGGACACGGTGGAGAGAGCAGTGCTACGGGTCGCCTTGATCCTCCTCCTCGGTACCGTCGCTCAACCAGTCAGTCGAAAGTTAGAAGGTAAGTGATCTGTACCTCTGGGTGTGTTGTAGTCTCCCACACAGTATCGTGCTATGGTTTAAATGACCTGAATTGTGTCGAGAGTTTGAAACACAGGACAAAATATCATTACTTCTTACGGATTGTTTTCAGGTATTGTTTATAGTTTATTTATAATAGAAACCCTTGGGCCCAGTTCTCGGTAACTTACCATAACAATAATACCGTACAATGTGACTGAAATTCGTAACTAAGAAAGTCTATTTTACAGGATACAACTTTTGGGTTTGAGGATGTTAAGGACTTCCTTGTTATGCTGTATATGGGGGATGAACGAGAGACAGAACCTGTAGGCAGTGAGCATCGGAAGGCTAGACTGTAATAACAACACCTGACCAGCTGTAGTGAACCCCCAGCAATGTTTTCTCTCACGGCCTCAATTGTCGTATTAGGATCTGTTGTTGTAAACGTTTCTGTACGATGCACCTTGGTCACACTCTAGTATCTCCCCAGTACCAGTAATTCATTAGGATTCTTGTGTAGGTTTTGACATCAGTGACTAGGGTATTCAAGCACCGCTTCATTACTTCGTTTGTACACAAAACAACTTGTGTAAATTAATAAATGCATTGGGTTTTCTAAAGAGGCTTCCTCCCCTGACGTCTTCCAGCCCGCCAACACTGGTGGGACCTTGCTCAGAATGAGTTGGCGGCCGCCCTCAACGTGCGCGACAACTGGAATGTGGCCAAGAACGTCATCATGTTCCTAGGTGACGGTATGGGCATCACCGCCAACACCGCCGCCAGGATCTTCAAGGGGCAGAAGATGGGCATGAATGGAGAGGAAGGATACCTCACGTGGGAAAGGTTCCCCAACGCAGCCTTGCTCAAGGTTAGTTCACGCTACACTGATCTGGCAAGAGAACATATCTCCGTTGGACCTGGTGCTGATAGCCCCTATCGTAGGTGTTACATTTGTATTAATTGAACTTGCAGATTAGACGATAATGTAATACACAGTAAACGTCTTACAATAAACAGTCTGGTCTGGTTCTTCAGGTCTATGGCGAGGTACAGCACAGCACCTGGGTATGACCGACGATGTTGACGTTTTTCTTCGTCGTTAAGAAAGTAGCTTCTGTAGTTATTGGCATGATAGCCTAGCAAGATTTTCCCCCAACTCTACTCTATAATTGGAAATTTGTTTTCAGTTTGACGTTTTCATAAAGCGAATTATGAAATATACTGAAGACCACCACCATGTTCACTTTTATTGTATAAACAAATAATGTACTTCTTATCAGACCTATTTTTCTGAATCAAAGATGTAATGCCCTCCTAGCCTCCGATACACCCCTCCATATCATTATCTTCAACTACAGGCAGCCTTCATCTGGGTGTATACAGCACCCACATGAGGACTGCCCGTCGTTGTAAGCAGAAGAAACGGAGTAAAACGGCGGTAAAGCACGAAAAAGCGTCCAAAGGCAATACTTTTTTTTACCTACATAGTGTTCCTCCGCCAGACATACAACGTGGACAAACAGGTGCCAGACAGCGCGGCGACGGCTACCGCTTACCTGTGTGGGATCAAGACCAACTACTACACACTGGGAGTCGACCCCATGGTGACCCTTGGCGACTGTGCTGCCGGTAGGAACCCCCTCTACCACACCCCCTCCATCCTGCAGTGGGCTCAGGAGGCTGGCAAGGACACCGGTTAGTCACCAAGGGATTACAGCTATGATAGACAGATGTGATTTTTGAGTGTAGGAAGGGATTTAATCTGTAATATAAACTTCTTATAGACGTCAATAAGTTAATTGTACAGTGTAAACCAGTGATTTCTTTATTTTTTTTTTTTTTTTTGCTTCGTGTCCATCTACTAGTTGACCTAAATCTCACTCTGATGTGTGCACTAGAAACATTTCATCCGTAACATCACTGTAACATGGACTCAATAACACCTACATTATGCTAGAATTTCAGATTTATTCAGTGGGTCATATCAGTAAGCCTATCTACATTTGGGGTGATCGATGAATCTCAGAATGAATACCGTGATTCCTGTTGTCTCGGTATGGTTGCCAAAATCCTTCGTCCGTTATATTTTCTCGACACAATTTTGTATAGATAATTTTTTTGAGTGACTTTACATAATCTTTAAACGTTTAACAATTCCTGAAACTTAAACTTCTCCTTTCAAATGAGACGAAATCTATAAATTAATGAGTAATTTATACGTGAAGTGACGAGAGGTAACTGCGAATATCACTCACACTGATCACATGGTAAGAAGCTCCGTGCTGTTGTAAAGTTTATAACTGGAGTAAATATTTGAGCTGAACAAAATATAACCTCCGAAACTTTCTTCAGTATAATGTATAATACTTTTGTTTACTGCCAACGCTGTCTACATTCAGAGCTCAACCAAAGTAATCATAATGTTTTCTATCTTCATTTAATCTAACCTCCTGAGTTGCGTAAATATTAACCTCTCGCGAGCAGCATCAGTTTTACTGGTAGAGATATAATCAACAATCAATCCCCTATAGACAATGTACTGAAAATTTTTATGGTGTATAGTAACTGTTTTTTTGTTATTGTAGGTATCGTGACAACCACAAGAATCACTCACGCCACTCCCGGGGCCACTTACGCCCACTCCGCCCATCGCGATTGGGAGTGTGACGGTAACCTGGGAACTATGGGTATCGGCTGTAAGGACATTGCTGATCAACTCGTGCACGATAATCCCGGCAAATATATCAAGGTGAGACGTGAGACCAGTGAGAGATCCTCTTGAAAGAATTAAGTCTCGCATGATTCTCTTGGTTCGAGAGAGGGAGGGAGAGAGAGAGAGAGAGAGATAACTTCTTCTTGGCATGATGTCACTATACTGATGGATGTCCACGGAGAATTTGGTATTTAATTCAAATGTGTGAAGTTAGATTTTAGTTGTACAAGTAGTATGTTAAACAAAGTAGAATAAGAGAACTCAAATAAAGGCACAGTGCGTGGTTCTGGCTGCAGTCTCGGTAATTCAATAACAAAATTATCTTGTGTGCAGGTGATCCTGGGTGGCGGCCGGCAGGCGTTCGGGGCAGGTCTTGGCAATGAACTTAACACCACCTGCATTCGCAAAGACGGCCGTAACCTGACCCAGGAATGGCTTGATGACAAGAAGTTAAGGGGAGCGTCTGCTAGCTACGTCACCAACTACGGGGAACTGAGCGACATTGATTCTGATGAGACGGACTACCTCTTGGGTGTGTAGCGCTGTTTATTATTCAGACGTCTTGTGTTTTGGTGGTGCACTGAGCTGATAGTTGGCCTTTCCTGAACCTTTCCTTTTGTGGATCATAACTTATGAATGGATGTAGATATTTTTGCGGAAATTCAGTGATGATCCTCGTCCCTACACAGTTCATATAGAATACTAAAGTGTTTCGGGGTGAAAGTTATAGGTCACAGCGAGATGTCCGACTCGGGTTACAAGGAGCGTGGGACCGACTTTTGTGTTCTCACGTTATTGTTTGATTATTACTTTTATTCTAATCCTCTTGGCCACTGATCGGCTCGTTAGCCACTTGGACGGTCGGTCACGTCTCTGTTTCTCATTGTTGACAAGTACTGGGCATGCACCGGCTCTGAATGTATCTGAACCTGCTCCAGTGTTGGTCAAGTCTGGTCTTAAAACCGCTCACACTCGGTGCTGTCACAACACACACTGGCAGATTGTTCCAAGAGTTCACAATTCTCACTCTGAAAAAGTTTGCCCTCAGTTCTCTGGACTTGTGGCACCAACTTTGAGCTGTGACCCCTTGTAGGGCGGGCGTCCGGCAGCTCCAGGTATGGACACTTGACCGAGTAGGGACCTCAGATATTTATAAACTTTAATTAGGTCACCTCTTGCCCGTCTGTAGCGTAAGCTAGGAAGTTGCAGGCGTTCTAATCTCTCAGGGTAGCTGAGGTGCCGTGCCGTAGTGCAGGCACCAGTCTGGTGGCCCTCCTTTGGACATTTTCGATCAACTGACAGTCTCTAGTCAATGAGTTCAATACTGTGTGTACTACGTTATGATTTGGATCCTGAATGATGAAGTAATTAAGTCTTTGGTCGAATAATAATGGCGTAAATACAAACTTTTTAAACACACAGAAACTAGGATAGTTTGTGAGATATAAACAATCAGTCCTCCGCCGGCTGTACCATGAGGGACCAGATGCCCTTAGAATCAGAGTCCATAGTTTCTCTTGGTTGTGTGTGATAGTTACTTCATGTTCCCGGTGTTTGCGGGTCACTTGGTAAAACGTGTCTAGTAATGAGTTCAAGGGTCAGCAGCGGGAGTTAAGGTTACGGTAAATTTTAGCCATTAATGGTATAGTAGCTTAAATGGTTCTCTTCGGTATTTCAGTGTACGCTATAGTATAACCTGTCGCTGCTGTAATACTTGGTCTATGGTTAGTTTATGGATATGCGAGTGTAATAATCTGAACTAATATGGTTATCACAGGCTTGAACTGTTAACTCGGAAATTGAGTCGAATGTGCTACCACTATGCAGTACATTGGGGGACATCGAGTAGATTTATCATGTGGTTACTAGACCTAATAAAAAGTTGTTGCTGGGTACCAGGGTTGACGGCAATGGAAACCCACAAGGCCTGAAGGAGGTCGAAGGGTTCTTGTTTATCATCGAATAGGTCAGTTGTTTTAAACTCCCGGCAGCTGAGTGGTAAAGCGTCCGTCACTTACTCGTATAGGTTGACTGTTCTAAATTATAACCTGTGAGAGAAAACGGTTGTAAGACCATCGTTGAAGCGTAATACACATAATAACGTCAACATATTTGTGAAAGTTTAACATTAACCCCGTTATGACCGTGGCTGGTAGTTCATGGTAATAAATACTGGGAATAAACTAACATAACTTGGTGTAATTCAACTTTCGGTCTTCCTCCAGGACTGTTTGCTGACTCGCATAATCCCTTCGAGGTGGACCGCCTGGTGGGGCCTAATGGATCTCCCTCAATCAAGGACATGGCCCTCAAGGCTCTCAAATTGTTGAAGAAGAGCGAGAATGGGTTCTTCCTCCTGGTCAGTATTATTACAGCTCAAAGTTGGTCATTATTATGTTATTTCTTGAGGTTCAACAAAGTGTCTAGTAAAAATGTAACTGAATACAATAGTTTGAACCTTTTACAATTACAGTATGGTATAAAGTATTACTGCACTATAACAAGTAGGGTCTAAAGGAACATATTCTACACTAAATTCAACACTAGACATCAACAGTATATCTTTGTTTCACTCTTATAAGCGATAAGTATTCAACACTAGCTGGGGGTATACCAACGTTACCCTGGTTTAGGTCAGTCATGTTGACCAGATTGGGTATTTACCCCCTAGAGTTAGAGGGGCAACTCATAGCTCACACACACACACACAGCTTTTTATATACCAATATGTATTTTGTTCAGTTCATTTATAATTTAAGTGTCCATAAAAATAATCGTGTATGAAAAATTTTGAGGCACTGGGAAATAAATTTTAGATACCATTTCTATACTCTTAATATTTAATTTTTATTTATGTGGACAGGTTGAGGGAGGACGCATTGATCACGCCCTACATGATAACCTGCCTCACCGCGCCCTGGAGGAGACGATTGCTTTGGACAGTGCAGTGGCGGCGGTGCTTAAGGTATGAGGTCACCCCCCCTACAAAAAAGTTCTTTTTTGTGTTCTTAACTGGGAATAAACTGTTCTTCTTTGTGTTCTTAACTGGGAATAAACTGTTCTTCTTTGTGTTCCTAACTGGGAATAAACTGTTCTTCTTTGTGTTCCTAACTGGGAATAAACTGTTCTTCTTTGTGTTCCTAACTGGGAATAAACTGTTCTTCTTTGTGTTCCTAACTGGGAATAAACTGTTCTTCTTTGTGTTCTTAACTGGGAATAAACTGTTCTTTGTGTTCTTAACTGGGAATAAACTGTTCTTCTTTGTGTTCTTAACTGGGAATAAAATAACCCATCTTCAAGAATCAAAACAAAACTTAAAAGCTATATTTATATAACATCAAACTTTGTATCGCATTTCAGTTGAACTTGAGAATATCTTTTGAGAATTTTATGACACATGATAACTTCCCTGGTATAATGTTATGGTCATATTATTTGTGGACCATAAAGGGTAGTTTGTATTCCGTACCAAACAGTGAAGTCTCATAATGTTTATAACGGTTTTAAAATTAGTGAGTGTTTTATAGAATGTTTCTTTTTATAATGGCTTGATGTTTATATAAAGTTCCTCCTCTTGAGTGAGTTAGTAATAGCGGGTTGGTGTTGCAGGAGGTAGACATGGAGGAGACGCTTGTGGTGGTGACGGCGGATCACTCTCACGTCATGACCATGAACGGTTACCCGGACCGAGGCAACGACATTCTCGGTGAGGTTTATATCCATTATCTCTGTTGTCGTGTAGGAGTCCTGACAACACTTTAACACTACAACTGTCAGACATAATTCTACAACTCTGATGAATCAAATGAGCTTTTTTGTTTTGGTTTTACTTTCCATCAGTAAATACGAAATCTTTTGTTATTTTGCTGCGTTTACAAACTTAATTTTCACCAGTATAATATTTTACAATTTATAGTATTTATATATCTCGTAATTGTTGATTAGTGTAATTATATTAAACTTTAAGTGCGACAGTGTACACCTGGAACACACTTAACGTTACTCTATGATGAGTGGTGACTTTTTCCACAGGTTTGGTGGGTGACCTATCTAAAATTGACAACCTTCCCTACACTACCCTCATGTTCACCAACGGCCCCGGCTACAACTATTCCGTCGTTGAGGATAAGGTAATACATCTGAAAAGAAACAAAACAGAGAAAGTGAAACTAATCATTAAATGTCTAATGTTTCGATCAGTCTTGGTTTTAGGTTAATGTTATGAATCATTTCGATGTTAAACACTAAATATTTATGTTTAAGGTTTAGAGTACAACTTGTAGAAATTACAGGTTTAGAATAAAGGACATCTGGTACCAAACCCACAATCTTATTTAACATTGTCAGTTACGTCCGAGTTTCTAGACAACAGCTAGTGTAGTGCAGAGTAGATTAACTATAATAGTTTGTTCTGTCGGGCAGGTGGTTCGTCACGACCCCAGCACCGTCAACACGAAGCATATAGACTACCGCTCCCAGGCCGCCGTTCCTACTCCTCCTATCTCGGAGACCCACGGCGGGGAGGACGTAGCTATCTGGGCCGTAGGTAAGTTGACGGCGGTGATGCTAAATCTACTTCACCCACACTACAACTGCTGCCTCTAAGGTCCTTCACCTGTGTTTTTAATCAATTTCTCTGGTCTGTCTTAGATCGCAATACCTCTTAACCCTTTAGACTCGGTCAGAGGTTCGCAAACTGGGTTCGCGAACCCCCAGGGGCACGCAGGAGGGTTTCCAGGGGATACATGAGGGCTGGCGAAAATCGGCATAGAATATACTAATTTCACCAGATTTAATTCATGGTGATATAAATTTAATGTTTCATTTACAATATGGAAAGTAGTTTCTCTCAAAGCACCAAACATGTTTTAACACGACTATTCTATATTGAATTAAGTGTAAATTTAGTACCATTCTATATTCAGTGTTTCAGAAATGGTGGTGCAGGTCGATGGTCTGATAACTCTGGGGTACATGGTGAGAAACCGTTTGAGAACCCCTGAGGGCAGAAGTTGCTTTTAGCTGAAGAAAACAGTCTGGTGTTAGCTAGAATGAAATAACCTAAGATAGGGACTGCTCTCTAAAGAGTTAAAGACCCTGAAATAAAAAGTTCATATTGAATTTGAAAAAAAATCAAATGATGGTGATCGAACGACACGATTATATAAGGTTTAACATGACACGAGATTAACATCTTCATTTTTCACCTCGCAGGACCGATGGCTCACTTGTTCCACCGCACCCACGAACAGAACTACGTGGCTCACGCTATGGCCTACTCGGCGTGCATTGGTCCCAGCGCCAAAAATTGTCAGAGACCCAGCCATGCGACCTTCACTCGGGGGCCTTTAGCCAAACCATCAGTGAGGGAGCCAGGAAGTGGTCGTGGTTCAGGCGAGCCCAAGTTCCCCACTTTGTCACCAGTCCTACAACAGCTGCTTGACGACAACCAACAGAAGGTGAGTAACCTACAGAATAAATATTCCCAATTACAGCCACAGGTTTACCCATAATTAAGGCTATGGTGGTTTGTCGGTCCTCTGTGTTTTAAACTTTACAATAGATAACACCGGTCAACGCAATTTTTCTGGCACAAGGTTTTTAAACGGATTTTAAGTTAATTTGGGGTGCAGAATCCAAATATGACATTGGTTTTTGTCTATCACATCAGGTTTTTGAGATATACCATATTGCACTTTTGCTGGGAAACGTAAACTTTTGGATCAAAATTGACGGTTTAAACATGCAAACATAAATTTTTTCAGCATTATAATTTGTATTTTTCTATAACCAAAAATTGTTAATATCAAATTGGAAAGTTAATGCACATATAATATTTAAATGTAACATTGAAGGGTGAAAAAAAACAATTAATGTACGGTAGAAATAGCGCAAGTATTAAGATCAAGTTACAGTTACACAAACTTCCTCTTTTTGGCCGATCTCTTGTGTACAGCTTCTGGAATGTCTCTCATCAAACTCCAGCGGTAGTCCGCCATCATGTTCGAGTCCCATCGACCTTGGTAACGTTCTTCCATTACTTTAATGTCTTGATGAAAGCGCTCCCCTTGTTCCTCGCTCACTTCTCCCAGATTTTCTGGAAACTCGTCCAAGTGACTGTGTAAGTAGTGAACCTTGATACTCATTCTGCATCCAAGTGCTTGTAAACTCAAGAGCAGCTCTTCCAAAATTTCTTGATGGTTGTCCGCTTTCTTGTTCCCTAAGAATTCCGCACCACATTAGAGAAAGCATTCCAAGTTCTTGCCTGTGCCTCAGTCATTGTTGCAAGGAAGTGTGGATCTCTGAGTAGTGTTCTTATTTGAGGTCCATCAAAAATCCCTGCCTTTTTCTTCTCGTCTCTAAGACTTGGAAAGGTTGAGCATATATATCTGAAACACTCTCCACTATGATCAAGAGCCTTGACGAATTGCTTCATGATACCAAGTTTTATGTGCAGAGGAGGAAGGACAATGTTTTTCCTGTCAACCAGAGGATCGTTAATGATATTCTTGTCACCAGGCGTCAAACTATGTCTTGGTGGCCAATTCTTTTTCACCCAATGGTCTGCTGTAACCCTGCTGTCCCAGTAGCACAGAAAACAGGGGTATTTTGTGTACCCTCCTTGCTGGCCCAATAGAAAGTTTACCATTTTCAAGTCCACACAAATTAACCATTCATGAGCATGGTATTGCAACCTCTCTAGAACAGTCTTAATGTTTTCTTACTCTTCTTTAATTTGTACAGAATGTCCGATTGGAATTGAACCATACTTGTTTCCGTTATGAAGAAGAACACATTTCAAGCTCCTTTTAGAACTGTCAATAAAAAGTCTCCAATCCTTACTATCATATGCTGGTAGTCCCATGGAGAGAAGAAGTCCTTCTACATCATTACAAAAAACAAGCTGGTCATATGAATGAAAGTACTTCCGCAGTTGCTCTTCTCTGTTGCGATAAAAGGAGACACTCGTGCCGGGTTTTAAGAGTCGTTTCTCTTGAAGCCTGGAAGCTAACAATTCAGCAGACTGTTTTGGCAAATTTAGATCTCTGACCAGATCATTCAATTCTGACTGAGTAAACAACGTTGGCTTTTCACAATCTTCACCAGATGGCTTGAAAAGATCAGTCTCTTCATCTTCATCAGTAGAAACAGGTGAATTCCGGTCTATATCCTCAATCTCTGGTAGCTCAGTAAATTCTGGCACGTTACGTGATGGAGCAAATCTGAGATCAGATTTGGATTCAGCACCTTAAAGTTAGTAAAAAACAGTTAAAAGGTTTCATGCCAGAAAAAAATATATGTTTTGTAGACCAGTGTAATGAAACTTAAAAAAATAGATGAAGCAAAGCCTAAAGTGTATTGCGTACTATAAAGTTTGGGGTATTATGTACTATATACTTCATAATGAGTATTTTACTAGGTTAGAAAGCACTTTTAACAAGGGGCATCATTATTGTGTTACGGCTCCACTATTTAGTTTATCCAGGGTAAAGGTAAAGTTGGTTGTTGCGAAAGTTTCTATTGGGAGTCACGGATGTTGTCATAATAATTTAAAATAATCACTCGCACCAAACTTCGGTAAATTCTTAAGAGTATTTGGTTCTTTCTTAATTGTATAATAAGTAAATGATTTTCCTTATCACCCATTGTTAATAATTTGTCCTTAAGTAATTTTTAGTATGAAGTTAGTTTAGTATAGTTCATTAATTTCTTCTTTACACCCCTAAAAGAAAATGCATAACATACTTAGTCCTGGGGGAGGCTACACTCGGTACAAGACGATTTAGTCTTGTTATGAATCTTCTTTATTTTCTGTGTTTTTCTTACACAAGTTTGTCAATAACAAACAAGTCTTCAGTTACCAATTATTTATTCCAGATCGTGACCGCTCTTGGTACAGAGACAGTGAAGAGCTTCTCCAACACGGCTGACGTCCAGGAGTTGCTTGGTCGTAGTGCGCTTCCTCACAGCATGTAAAACAACACTCCTGTACATGAGGTGAGTCAGTGTCATCTCCCTTAACTCATTTAATTGATTCTTCATGACAAACGTTACAGTGTGTTATGGTTTTTATAGCAATAAAAACAATTTGAATATAAGCAAAACTATTGAAATTAAAGTCCATTGTATTTATATAGTAACATTGGTGATTAACATACACACAACCACGAACATATTGGTATCAAAATGCAGATAGTGGAGCCAGAATTATTCCCAGTTCTAGGTCGTCTTCAGGCTGTATTGGGACTCGGTTGGACACAAATATTCAGGGATAAACAGCTGACCGCAGGACCTAATACTTGGTCTCCCTGTCAGTCTCTCTGGATGTGACCTCACAATATCTAGGACTGAAGATCTAGATGACTTTCCAAGACATCTTAATGGCGTCTTGGCATCTGGACGTCGTCTTCTGAGCATCTTCGGTGGATATCCTTTTGGAATAACTTGGTCAAGTGTCTGCAGGGTCTCCAGTTATGTTACTTGATCTTGAAACAGTTTGTCGCCTTAGTACCAAGTTTACCAAATTTTCACTAGATTGTATTAGGATTTTTCTTCGCGTTAAGACTACGTATGATTGGTCAATACAGTAGTTTTGTTGATTGTAGATAATGTCTGTAAATAGTTAGCTAGTTAGTTAGCGTCTGATAAAGTTTTTTAGTCCCATACATTTAGTTTTGGCTATATTACTGTTCTGTAAATTAAGAGTACAAGAATGTGTTTTTAAGTGTCTGCGGATCGTTTGTGATGTCTATGAATTTTCTTAATGTTAAGGAAGGCTCTACGTTACACCAAGGAGGTCCTCCGTCAGTTTTTTCAGTCGGGAGGAATTTTATATAATGTAAAGATGCCACTTACAGGACGTCTTTATATTTAGCTGTAATGTACACATGTGGAAGGATATTTTAAACGCTTTCCACCACAACGCCCAGGTATAAATGTGCTAATTGTCTTTTAGCCATTACAAGATCGTCGTTGTCAGGAAGAGTTAGGAATGTTTGTACACCTGTATACGAGTTTTTACTCTTAAATGGAATACATAGAACATTACACCTCAAGTTTTACCTCATATGTTCACAATAATAACAAGTTCGAGTTATCAGCCATAATCTTTGTCTGCTTAAAAATAGTTCTATTTATTTATTTACCTGCTGAAGTATTGTTTACCCTCTGGATATCTTGTGCATATTTGAGATTTGTGTTTTAAATGTGATGTGACTCTTGATTTTACTTGTATTATAAACACTATTGGTAGTTCAGTGTCTCGAGATGCAACGGATATTATTGTATGGTATCACAGTGTCATGGAGTTTGTAGATATTTTTATTGAGAAATTATTATATTTGATAGAATAAATTTACCTTACTAGTTTATATTTTCATTTGGTCCTGTTGGTCTTGCGTGCAGGTTTGCCTTTTCCACAACCCCCCATTTATCCGGTCACATACACCCGGAAAACGGTACTTATGCGGCCGGTTGAATGACATCTAAATTTCGGGGTCTGTGTCCGGTAAGGCTGTTATTATTCCTTATATTTTGGGTGAAAATAATAAGCAGGGAAATAGATATATTGTTGTGAGCAGACGTTGTGTGTTTACCTTTGTGAAGAACAAGTACCGTTCTAAACTCACAAGCAGTCACACCACAGAACTTGTGAAGGTTGCTGTAACACTCACATCAACGTCTATCACGTCACGAATAGCTTCTGGACGCAGCCAATAGATGACGCTATTATTGAGGTATCTGGCAACTGTGCCGTACACATTTCATATATTTTAGCTGGAGTTTCCCATCTTGAGTAGAGTATCTTTGCTCAGGAAATTGAAATGGCCCATTTGCAAGATGGTGTCTGTCTGTCTGAAGGTTGCTCCGTGGTGGATTGAATATTCAGCGAGTTTTTGAGAAAGAAGCCGCAGCTCTTTACATCTTAAGGGCTCCTGGTGTTCTCCCTTCTTCAGGTGTGACTCCCAACTGTCAGTATCTTGAAGATCGGCATACTTGGTATTGCAGTAAGAGACAGACACTGCCCAAGGTTAGTTTGTTTTATTTACACACCAGGGTTATTAGTGGGGGTTCCCCTGGCAAGGTGGTTAGGTCCGGTCTTTCTGGTTTCTCGGGTTGGGAGGTTTCCGATAACAGCTTTTTTCTTCACGTTTTTACCCCTCAATTTCCCTCTACTTCAAAGCACTTGATTGATAATTAATACATGTCGTAAGCTTCAAGTTGTAACAACGTAATAATTCACAACTTTTCTCATTTCTAAGAGGCGAACTACCGTACAGGGAGAAACAGAGTAACTGGTACATGTACACTCGGGGACAACCGTTCAATCCTCTAGGTGAAGCTGAGTCACGGGGATGAGTCTCCGAATTGACTTACCCTGACTGTTGTATCTCGTTTGGGGTCGATGCTGCTTCATTTTGGGAGGAAGCGAACTTTTGATCCCCGACTGTACAGTACACCAGATCGCAACAGACGCACGACCCCTGAGGGAAACAAACAACCCCTACTCTCAGTAAAGGGGTGGATAAGGATATGTACTGTAGAGCTCACGGCGGAGAGGGTGAGGATAGCCGTGAACACAAGGGGAAGTATGTGTGTAAAACCTGCCTCTCAAACTCGATTACAGTAACAGGGTACCATTATTTTTTTCACTATTTCTCAGCTAACTATCCGGTGAGGTTCTTAAGTGCATTTGGGTTTTGTTTCCACCTTTATTTGTCGATTGTTTAGTACCGAAGAAAATCCTATATCCCGGAGAAAACCCGCGATGTTTGGTCGGGTAACACTAACACCCGTCTCACATGCAACACGAGGCTCATTTCCAGGACGCAGGTGTTAGACATCCCACTACCACATGCCGGAAGTTCAACACCCTCCCCCACTTCCGTTTGGGTGACAATTCAGTATTAAATATCAGAATTAATTATAAAAAAAGTGATTGAATAAACACTTTGGCTGCTGGCTTATACATTTTTTTTTTTACCTTTTCCGAAATGAAAAAGTAGAGAGAAAAAATAAGATAGAGGGTAAGAAGGGGACTTATAACCTTGTTGACTTGAGGTTTGAGACACTGTAGTAATTATTATCTCCGCCACCCTGTCATAGCACCTGCCGGAAATTCAACACCTCTATGGCACTGTCATTCACCTGGTTAATTTGTAACACGACAGGTGAGTGTTCACTGATGAATACAGGAGGTACAGTTTCCCGTTCAGACTCAAACCTTCACCCACTTTACCCAAATTCTTCGTCATTGGTTTCTGAACACAACGCTAAGGGGTGTAACGCGACTTATTTATTTGACAGTAAAGCGTAAAAAAAAAAAGACCAAAATGTCGTTTTTAAACAACAACAACTGTCAAATGTCTATGATAGTCAGAATAGATCTTAATTCCTATAATGGGCAATGTAGGAATACTTACCTTCATTATGAGTTAAAAGCTCGTGTTGACTAGTGTTGGTTCAGAAGGTCGGGAACCGTAAGATAAGGTATAACAAATACAACCATTATAGAACTGGATCCTCTCTATTAACATTTAGTGTAACAATACCAGACGCCACCCAACATCACCAACAGCTCTTAAGTACGTTGAAAAAGACAAGATAAAGTACAAAGTCATTCCTAGCTAAGACATAACCAGGTCAGCGCAGTTATTGCGTTCGTAAATCATAATATATCTAACCGCAAAACAATAAATTATGTCATACGGTGTAAGTCGCTAAAAAAAAAAACTAACTTTACCAAATTGTGTTGAAAAAATGACACAACGTACGAAAGATTTTGATAAACCCTACAGAGACAACAGGAGTCTTAAGTGTTCATTCTGGCATTTATCGGTCTTCCCTCCTCTCTCAAATAAAGATATATATATATATATTTTTAAGTGACTGATACAAAGCGAATACCTAACTAATTTGTAATGGTAGTCCAAGGGATATTATACATTAACAAGTATACATAATTCGTGATATAAGCCTTAAGATTATCTAACTCACTGGACTAACATTATTACTGGCACGTATACGTAACTTAACCAACTAGTAAATATCACAGGACAATATTAGTGTAGGTTAAGTTGACAGACTCAAATAAAAGGACCAACTACAAAATAAACGAAAATATAGACACAACGACGCTAAAAAAATGACTTAAGAAATTATATAAACATTTTTTAATCCTAGTAAGCCTTCAGATTTCAGATATAAACATAGACAAGCTCGGCACTATAATTTATTTGTATTTATCTCCAGACATGTTCCTTGTTTCTATTTTACCACACATGGAATTAACCACTACATAACCCTCACTACAAAACCCTCGCCTCCACTACATAACCCTCGCCTCCACTACATTACCCTCGCCTCCACTACATAACCCTCGCCTCCACTACATTACCCTCGCCTCCACTACATAACCCTCGCCTCCACTACATAACCCTCGCCTCCACTACATTACCCTCGCCTCCACTACATAACCCTCGCCTCCACTACATAACCCTCGCCTCCACTACATTACCCTCGCCTCCACTACATTACCCTCGCCTCCACTAAATTACCCTCGCCTCCACTACATAACCCTCGCCTCCACTACATTACCCTCGCCTCCACTAAATTACCCTCGCCTCCACTACATAACCCTCGCCTCCACTACATTACCCTCGCCTCCACTACATTACCCTCGCCTCCACTACATAACCCTCGCCTCCACTACATTACCCTCGCCTCCACTACATTACCCTCGCCTCCCTGTGACCTATACAACATTGGTGAGAACTGGAGGAACTGTAAACTACAAAACGCTTCCCAAGACAGAAAAAATAAATAAAACGTTTGAACAAGATAATGAAAACTAGACAAAAAAAAAGTAAGATAATATTTGTTTAAAGTAATAGTAATTAAAATTGAACAGCTCAAACAGAAATGTCGGTCAATTGTAGTCTTTTCCTAGTTGTTTTTTTAATGTTACCGTCAATATAACTGGTTTCTGACTGATACTATAGTTTTTTTTAGTGTTATTCTCACTATAACTGGTATGCGACTTGCCATAGTTGGTTTCCGACTCATTATAACTTGGTTTCTAATGGTTCCTCTCTTCATCAATGGTCTCTGGTTGTCGTGGTGTTGATGGTCTCTGGCACCTGTATAACCTCCACAGTTGACGTATGATTGACGTCCTTATAGGTCTCTTGAGTACACAAAAACACCATCTGACAAACATAGCTCACTTTATCTGAAAAACAAGAGGAAAATATGAAACGTGATCTAACAGTGTTTGTGTTTTAGGTTAAGGTGGGAAAGGATGGAAGGCGTGCTGGGGCTTAAGGCACAGCCAGACATGAGGGATGGAGAAGTCACAACATGTAGTCGTGGGGGGAAAGGTTGGAAAAGAAGTTTAATGAGTTAAACAGAGGGGGACGACACCCCTTGTTTTACATATTACAGAGTTTGTTGGCTAACTAAGTTAACCTAGGATGAGGTTGCACAATGGTTACTTTGGTTGGCTATGACTAGTTTGATTTTACAATTACATGTTTATCAAAATCTTATACTGTATTACGTTATGGACTCACTAGATTGTGACTGGTTAAATGTGATCTTATATCATCTGAGTTTTAATCTAAGGTGGATCACTGTGGCGGACGTAGATGGGTCGCGGGTTGGGTTGTTGTAGTGCGGGCAGACTCGGTGGCCACCAGGCGTGGGGTCGCCCTCTGTTGATGTCTTCCCCGCAAAGGTGGTCTGGGCTGTGAGGGTCGTCCAGGAGCTTGTCCCAAACCTTCTTCCCTAAGCGATGGAACCTGACGTTGAGGGCCTTTGTTTTATTGTCTCCTGGTAGGGTGGCGCTTGGCCACTGGCTGACCTCAAACACTTGTTTTGGAAGCTCTGTAGTTGTTGTAGTCTGGTCTTCCGAGTGTGATAAGTGGTACGTTGTGGGTGCTCCAACACAGGCCTCACCAGCGCCTTGTACAGGTCAATCTCTTCGTCGTCGATCATCAATGGCGCCAGCTTGAATTTGGCTGTGGGTGTGACCTCGAATTTTGTTTTGTTTGTTTATATTTTCCATTTATTTTCATACTCCGAGATATCCTCTGTTGCCCGAGCAGTGAGTCGCGCCATCCTTGCCGTGGACCTTCCTGGGCAGGTGACGATCTGTGTTACATCGTCGGCATACATGACGTACTCGCTGCCGACGATTGGGGGTGGCAGGTCAGCCGTGTAGAGCGTGTAAAGGGTTGGTGAGAGACAAGAGCCCTGAGGCACGCCGCTCGAGAGTCAGAATCCCTCCCCACAATGTTCTTGCAGTTTGATTTTGGCTCTGCGGTCGTTAATGAAATTGCACAGCAGGCGCGTCAGGTTTTCGGGTAGCTCCAGTTGTATGATCTTATACTGCAGCCCCGCGTGCCAAACTTTGTCAAACGCCTTGCTGACGTCCCTCAGTACTACGTTGTACTGCAGGCGACCAGTCATGGTGTTGGCGATCTGCTCGTAGGCCTGGGCTATGGCGGTGGATGTGAATCGGTACTGGTGGAAGCCGAACTGACGGGGATTTTGCACCTCTTGGTACATCCGCAACCGCTTGTTTACTATTTTTTTCGAGGATTTTGGCAGGTACCTCTAGCAGTGATATTGGTCGAAAGTTTTCGACTTTGTTTGGAGGCTTCCCTGCTTTTGGTTTGAGGCGAATAACGGCGATTTTGAACATCTTAGGAAAGTATCCAGAGGCGAGGCAGGCGTTGCATATATGAGCAAATCTCTCCATCATGTTGTCGGGGAGTTGGGCCAGGATCTTCTTATTAATATGGCTTTGCCCAGGTGATTTGTTTTTAAACCCTTTTTTGACGGCTGACACATCTGCAGGAACTATGCGTTCCGTCAGGTAGCTTCCGTCCCCCAGTCTAGTGAAGTCAGTCCGTGGGAGCGACTGGAGCAGGTGCTGATGGTCCTGCAACTGACCTAAAATGTCCTCCTCAAACTCCCTGTCGAAGCCCTCGTTCTCCTGTTCACTAATGGTAAAGATCTTTAAATATCGCCGATGTAGTTGTTCTTGGTTTTCTCCTCGAATATTTTCACGTTGTTTTGGTCGAGCAGGTAAGGGACCGTGCTAGAGGTGGAACCCATCAGTCGTTTGATCCCTTTCCAGAATGCAACATAATCGCGGTAATTGTTGGCTGCCTCCCACACCAGGGCGGCCCACTTTTGTTCATGTAGACGTTTGCTCTCGTGCTGGATGACCGTCTGTAGCTCTCGGTACCGGTCTCTCAGCTCTTGCGTCCACCCGTTGATACTGGCTAGCTGTCTCACGTGATCGTACTGGACACTAAGCTGCTTCAACTGGTGACTAGTGTGAGGGTGGGGAATGGTCCTGTGGGTGGTGGTCGGGATGTTGTTGTCCTGTATATGTATAGTTTCATCTTTATAGCCCCGACACAGGTGAGATGTTTATATAATGGGAGTAGGAAGCCCATGGGAAGGAGGGAGGGAGCGAGTTGATGTATTTCGCCTGGGGAGTCAGCACCAATCCCTCCCACTCAATGCTCGTACCTTTAAAATGTTAACCTAACCCTAAAAAAAATTATAACGGTGTTTGATTTAGGTTAAGAAAAGTTAAATATTGCAGATTATTATATTAAGAAAACTGAAATGACATTACCTAGAGCTTGTGTGATGAGTTTGGGTTTGGTGGCGTTCCTGAGGATGAGCCAGTAGACAAACAAACCAATGCTTACGACAACCAGGGCGAAAGCGATCTCTATTGGCTTCGTGATCACAGGGATCACCGCCACGAGCATCCCGAGTATCGTGTACAGTATCGGGAACCCCAACCACACCTGCCGCGCGCCAGAGGGACAGGTGTGAATGACCCCCAAAAATTCAGGTGTGTAGTGGATGGTGTGTGTGTAGTGGATGGTGTGTGTGTAGTGGATGGTGTGTGTGTAGTGGATTGTATGTGTGTAGTAGATTGTGTGTGTGGGGGGGGGGGGGGTGTTCTATAATCACGTTGAAAATATTCAAACATAAGTAAAAAATTAAAACGAAAGGAAGTCGAGCAAATAAGTCAGTGAAAAAAACAAAAACAAAAAAACATGTAACTTGCCTTGATGGGTCTGGGTTTGTCGGGTTCCTTATAGCGAAGCCACAAGAGACCCAACACGGGGATGAGGGTGACGAAACTGGTGACGAAGGCGGAGTAGGCCAGGAGCCACCCAACGTCAGGAGCCATAAGCATCACTAGCGGCAATATCACCTGTGGTAGTGGCATATCAGCCATACGTATTATGTATAAGTAACTCCAGGTGCCTTATGTATAAATCTGATTATTTAAACAAGTTCTTAGTATTAACAGCAACCAACATTTGACAATAAGCGAATATCAGCCTTATGCATTTTTATTAATTAAATCCTAAGTCATATAAAAAACCAAGAGGGAGAGAGAGATCAAGCAAGAATAATACATAAAGGTACAGTAAAATGAATTTCTTAAGAGTTTTTGCTTTTCAAGGGGAATATCCAATACAATGCCTCGGATAGTTCAGGTTAAAAATATTAGATGAGGGATGTAAGAATCTCTGTCAGACTTAAATTCAGCCACACAGCATCGGAGAGGAAGAGGTGTTTGTAATTATGGAAATAAAATAAATAAAACATGTGATTAATACTCCATAAATATTTACTTTACTGTAAAAAAAAAAATCGACGGTAAAACATAAAATAATTTGAGGAGTAATACGGACTGTAAATATGACGGCAGGGATGGGTGTACATCTGTCCACCTGTATAAAGGACAGGAAGTGTGGAAAGTGACCCTCTCGAGCCGCAGAGTGCACTAAGCGAGAGTCGACGAAGACGGCTCCGTTAATGTAGCCACAGGTAGAGCAGGCGACGAAAAAGGCGATTATCCAACCCATCACCCCCAACACCTGCTGGCCGAACGTCTGCAAAATAGAGACAGATTGTAATGTATGTGTGGAGTATAAAGATCGTGGTAAGTTGTTTGAGAATAAAAAAGAATCACGAAATGAGAATGGTTTATTGGATGTGAACCTGAGAGCACAGCTACCCACCACAGCCACAGCACCATAGGACAGCACAACTACCCACCACAGCCACAGCACCATAGGGCAGCACAACTACCCACCACAGCCACAGCACCATAGGACAGCACAACTACCCACCACAGCCACAGCACCATAGGACAGCACAACTACCCACCACAGCCACAGCACCATAGGACAGCACAACTACCCACCACAGCCACAGCACCATAGGACAGCACAACTACCCACCACAGCCACAGCACCATAGGACAGCACAACTACCCACCACAGTCACAGAGGACAGCACAACTATCCACCACAGCCACAGCACCATAGGGCAGCACAACTACCCATCACAGCCACAGCACCAGAGGACAGCACAACTACCCACCACAGTCACAGAGGACAGCACAACTACCCACCACAGCCACAGCACCATAGGACAGCACAACTACCCACCACAGCCACAGCACCATAGGACAGCACAACTACCCACCACAGCCACAGCACTGGAGGACAGGATCTCAGCAGGTGTCAATACCGCGTAGTAGGCGACGTTGGTCAACACGTATATCACAGTCACTAGGGTGAGGGAGATGGCTATGGCTCGTGGCAGGTTCCTGGAAAGTGTTTGTTGGGAATTTAATCTTGTGAAAATAAAAAAAATCCTAGATGCTGTGTTCTGGGAGGTTAACGCTTATCTTCGTCCACTAAGAACAGTATTAAAACATGAGAGTCTTCAAAGGATTACCTAAACAAAAACACTTGAATTAGATTCGTAGCCCTTCAATGTACACAAGTTAGTCAACCATCTCCGAGAATCTTTGTGGAGTAGCGCCAAGTCCTACAATAGTGATATCCTACACCTACACTGACTTACGTACCTCCACCTACACTGACTTACGTACCTATACCTACACTGACTTACGTACCTCCACCTACACTGACTTACGTACCTATACCTACACTGACTTAAGTACCTCCACCTACACGGACTTACGTACCTATACCTACACTGACTTACGTACCTAACCAACACTGACTTACGTACTTGTTTGGTTCCTTCAGCTCCTGCATCACGTAGTTGAGTGAGTACCTGCAACGAAAACAATACATTATTACAGTGTACCACGGAAACGCTCGAGTGAAACCTGCGAGTTAAACTTTTCTTCAAAACATTTCTAATAATATTTTTTTTTTTATAACTTGATATACAGAGATCTTCCCCCTTAGTATTATTGTCAGTAGTGATTGTGTAAAGTAAAAGGAGGTCCCATAGGCAGCACGACCGGTACTTCACTGAACCTCACGAGGAATGTGTTCTGGCGGCAGCGTAGAAGATAAGGTGGGGTGAGATTACCTTCATCACATCGAGTCGGTTTCTATTGGTATATCAAAAAGTGGTGTAATTCCCGGCATACATCTCTGCTAGTTATTTTATGCTGTATTGTCTTTGATCTAATGACGTCAGTACTAACATGGAACCATGATTATAACGACAACAACAATAACAATAATACCTTTGAGTCAGCACAAGCAGCGGGATAAACGTTTTTCTCTCTCTTTCTTGTCTAATTTTTCATCTATTTTCTCTCTCTCTTTCTTGTTCAGGTTTATATTTCATCATTCTCGGAAAAAATAAAACTCCCCACAAGTTTTACGGTATACACGTGGAAGCAGATTTGTGGTTATCGTGCTTTTGGTATTCTGTCGGCGGGGTAACCAGTACTGACATGAAACCTACATGATGGGGAAAAAAATATATTGTCATAAAAAGTACCGTTGATGAGAGATGAGCTGTAGAGCTGCACCGGGGTTTGGTTTGCAAGGTTTACAGTCCAACATACAGTACTGACCATCCACTGTAGGAGTAGAGGGTAGAGTAGAAGGCGGTGGCGATGGAAGACACGTCCCACATGGTCCCTTCCATGGGGTTGCGGAAGTGGTCGGTGTTACCAATAGCCAGGTGGTGTACTCCGGCCACGATGATGACGATCAGCGCCAACACCTTCGTCTGGGTAAAGACGCCCTGAATTATGGCTCCTATCTTTACCCCGAGGCAGTTTATATACGCCATTAAACCTGTTGAAAGGTGTGATATATTCATCATCGACCATTAAAATGTGAAGGGCACACATGAACTGAAGCATAAATATTTTAATAATTGTTATTAAGATGTAATTTTGTGTCTTAGAAACTGCCAGGGAGCGAGAAATGAGGACTGTTTGTCTAGTTGTCAGTGATACAAGTTTCAAGAGTATACACGTCTAGTACCTGTGATATGTGTCCCTTTATGACCTACCTCTCAACTGCCTGTGCCCATTCACTCTACTCCTGGCAGGTCAGGTTTTATATGTACATTATGTGTATTTACTGAACAACCAAAACTTTTAACAATATAATTTCTCACACTTACAAATCAAGGCCGCAGCTATGAGTCTGATGGTAAAATATGGCGGTGAGAAGCAGTCCGGGAAGAGAGGCTGCAAGACATAATTGGCGAAGGTGAGGGCTACGATGGCGATGCTGCTGGGCTCTATTATGATGTAAGTGGTCCACAGTACGAGGAACGCTGGCACGGGTCCAAATATCTCCAGCACGTATATGTAGGTACCACCGTTCTTCGGGATCATTGTGCCTGTTGGACCAAGCAGTTTTAAAACGTTCCGGCAAGATTAAATAGTAAGTGGAAGGAACAATTCCGTCAATAAATCTTAACCATTGATAAATAAGTCACATCATTGTTGGTCTAATTGTGGCGACCTGTGGTGTAATGGTCAGCATGGTCAACATTAGTACCGTAATACTGACCGAGCTCAGCATAGCAGAAGCCGCCCATCATGGACATGATGCCCGTGGCCACCCACACTGTCAGCGACATACCCACGCTGCCAGTATACTGCACCACCATCGTAGGGGACACGAAGATGCCAGCTCCGATAATGAAGCCCACGATCAAGGCCACTCCGTGCCCGAGCCCCAAGACCTTCTTCAGCTGTACGTCTGTGTCTGTACATTGATCAGCGTTACTGGAATCTGCGGAGAGGTAATTCGTCTCTGTTGAAGTTTGTCCAGACTGTCTTTTACTGCCAGAGTCACCGGAAGGTGCTGATGGGCTTCCTGCTGTAGACCTCAGTCGTGGCACCTGGGAGGATGTGTGGCCAAGTTCGTCACTTGTCATCGTTGACTCGGAGGTAGTGGCCGCAGCCATGGTGCCTCTGTTAAGGTGATTAATGAAGGTATAGTAAATGAATAATCGGGGTGGAATTATTACACAGTTACATTATTCATTTACCGTACAGCTCGACAGGACCAGTCTTTGTTTCTGTGTCCGTCTGCAGTAAGTTCACAGACACTCCTGACGTTTGTTTAAATCTAAGTCTCTAACATGGCTGCTGTGGGTAGCTGTCGTGTATGGTACTACTGAAGGCTGAGGTAAAGGTTCAGTGTCTACTTTTCTGAACACTGATGAACACTTATGAGGTGAAACGTAATGAAGTAATACTCTTGTTAACTGAAATAAATGATGTGTGGTTAGGTTAGGTTAGTTAAAAATGGATATCGCCACCCACACAACCTACACCACCATTCACACAACCCACATCACCCAGGCCCCCCCACCACCCAGGCCACCCACACTATCCAAACCACCCAAGCCACCCACACTATCCACACCACCCAGGCCAACCCACACTATCCACACCACCCAGGCCACCCACACCACCCAGGCCACCCACACCACCCAGGCGATCCACACAACCCAGGCCACCCACACTATCCGCACAACCCAGGCCACCCATACTATGCACACCATCCAAGCCAACCACAACACTATCCACACAACCCAGGCACACCCACACTATCCACACCACCCAGGCCATCCACACCACCCAGGCCACCCACACTATCCGCACAACCCAGGCCACCCACACTATCCGCACAACCCAGGCCACCCACACTATCCGCACAACCCAGGCCACCCACACTATCCACACAACCCAGGCCACCCACACTATCCGCACAACCCATGCCACCCACACTCTCCACACAACCCAGGCCACCCACACTATCCATACCATCCAAGCCAATGTAATGAGACAAATCTCACATGAAGATGATTAATATATATAGGTAGAATATTGATAGTATAAGAGTATAAAAGAGAGGCAGATTTTGGTAGCATGGCCGTGATAGATATTTACACTGTCAGTACACTTATCGTATCTTATACGTCAATACACATCTATTAACGTTTTAAGGGCGACTTCTCAAGCACTGCTTCGTTACAACTCTTTATTAATTACGAACATGACATGGACACATTCTATTGAAGTTACTAGGACATTATATTTACGTTACAAGGACATCATATTTCGTTACTAGACACTGATTCTCGGACACGAACATGAAATGAATACACTTCCCACGTAGGTAACTCATCCCATGGAAAGCTCTGACAAAAACTCACGTGACCTGGGGAAGGCCTAGCAGGGAGACTGCTTAGCTGGAACACTGGTGTCGGGAGGGCGACTGCTTAGCTGGGACACTGGTGTCGGGAGGGCGACTGCTTAGCTGGGACACCGGAGGGAAGTCGGGGAGGGAAGTCCTGCATGACTCTCCTCCCGTGAGCGGGACTCGGCTGAGGTGGACCTCCTCCTCCGATCCCTGTGTGTCTCTCTGTCTGACTCTCTGTCTGCGAATGTCCGAGGGAGGACTAGGACGTCCTATATATTGGGAGGCGAGCCGTCAGGTTGAGCTGATCGGGGGGGGGGGGGGGCGGCGGCGAAGGGCCTCCTTTCATTTGCCCTCGCTAATGTAGGGTCAGGTCTGGACTTTTTCAGAGACTATAAGTTATATCTTCTGGAAAAGTTATCAGATGGGGCCGTGTGACATGAGAGGCCCTGGTTGATTTGTGGCCCCTTGAGTTGGGCTCCGAGGGTTACATTTGACCTGGCTAATGTGAGGTCAGGTCTGGACTTCTTTCTGTGGTGTAGGATATTGTGTATATTTGGAGAGAGTCGGCTGGTGCCTTCTTACATGTTTGTTGGCCGTGTGACATGGGAAGGGGACCTAGTTGATTTGTAACACCCTTGAGCAACCGTGAGAGTTACCCTACACTTGACCTCCCTAATGTCGGGTCAAGTCTGGAGTTTCTGAGATGTAAGTTGTGGTCTGACAACCCATCACTGCACCTCCCGCCAAGACCAAAGCTTTCATGCTCAGAGAACTGATGACACATTTAAAGTAGACAGTAACATCATGTGCAGTATCTAATATAGTCCCTGAGGCAATAATGCATCCTTACATTTTACAAATTATAACCCAAGAGATGTATGTTTTTCTACTGGCATAGTTTGATCTGACAAAGCTTAGTATACCTCTCGCCAAGATTAAAGCTTCTATGACAGGAGAAAAAAAATAAAATACATACACAGTAAGTGAACATAGAGTGATATAAAGATCCTTCATATCTAGCATAGTGTCCGAGGCAAACTTGCAAATCACATTCTACAAACAAAATCATGTGTTACATCGCCTAACCTGGCCGTGTCAAAATAAGAATTCGTCCCACTTAGTAGTATGTCTACAACATTGCATTTGGTAATACAAAACATTGATCAAATGAACTCGTAGAAAAAGTGACTAATCTTTTTAAAAAAAACATTCTTTGTAGTACATGTTAACAAAAATCAGAGAATTATATACAAAATACAAAATGCTCCTGCTTCACATGTTAGGGTGTTATATCTTTTTATTACACATCAGCAACATCAACAACATCAGTACATTTGTTGGGTTCAGCATGGCTCAAGTCCTCCATCCAGCTGGTATCTGAAAATAAGGAATGCTGGCAGCACAACAGCGGTAGTCGGTTGGTCCTTCTGATGATCCACCTTGTCATCGTCGACTTTCTTCTGATGTCAGCACAGCGTCTCTTCTGTCTTCACATAGCACGTTTTTCTTTCTTCAATACCGCACTTTGTAGGCCGTGTCACCACATCTGACTTCTTCTCACTTCCTCCTGGTTTCTATAATATTCCAGATGATTTTTCTGTTCACCTGCGCTTCCTCTACGTGTAGAGCATTTTCATATTCCAGATGAATTTTTCTGTTCATCTGCGTTTCTTTATACATCTTCATTTTCATATTCCAGACGATTTTTCTGTTCGTCTGCGTTTCTTTATACATCTTCGTTTTCCGTCATATTCCAGATGAATTTTTCTGCTCCATCTGTATTTCTTCTCTGCAACATCATCATTTTCAACGTATTCCAGACGATTTTCTGTTCATCTGCCGTCGGCCCCCTCCGGCCGGGATGAAAGCCGGTCCACTGCTTGGGCTGTGGTCTCCTTAGATGACTGTAAGGCAGGTTCCGCGGACCAGGGCTCGCCCTCCGTACGTGAGTGTCGGCGAGACCAAAGACCGTCCTATCTTACACCTTCCACGGTGGTGAATCCCTCCCTGGCTGGGCTCACCAGGGTTCGTTGTGTGGCTCTGCATTCCACACTCCTTAACTTCCTACAGTAGAAAAATATAAAATCTTCTTAATCCTAGATCAGGTAGGACTTGAAAGAAGTGGGGTGGTGCGTGGCGGGTGTGGTGCTGCATTCATCACGCTGCATTCCTCACGCTGCTTCTTCTCTTCTTATATGTGCTGTGGTCGGATTCCGGCTAGCCATGGGGCGGTACTGTGTGTGACATTTGACAGAAACAATCCGAAAGGGATGATGGATTAGTTGGAAGTGCATTCGCAGAAAAAAAAATTACTTTATAAGTTACGTCAATGTTTGGTAACTATTATTTCCGTCACGACAATGTTCTCATTAGGCTGGGTCGGGGAGTGAAGCTCTGCTCACTACATTGAATATTATTTATCACTACGTGTCAGAGTACACTACAAATCATACTAGCATAAAAACACACTGAGTGAAGCTCTGTAATTATCGCAATATTAAGTAACACTAACCACCGATTTCGAAGCATAACTCACAGGACAAAACGTTGGTGGTCACACGGGCGGGGCGAGAAGCATTCGGGCATGATGCGCGCCTGGTGGGGTGAGGTGTAGAGTGGCGTAACCGGGACGGGGCGGGGCGGAGCGGGGCGGAGCGGAACGGGGCGGAGCGGGGTAGGGCAGGGCAGAGCAGAGCAGGGCAGGGCAGGGCAGGGCAGGGCGGAGCAGGGCAGGGCAGGGCGGAGCGAGGCGGGAACAGATAGGTACGGAGGGTGAGGTGAGGATTAGGACAAGGAGGAGGATGTAGGTTGTAAGACATGTTAAGTTATAACAGTTAGTATAGACACAGCTTCTATCACTAAAACACAATGGGTACATTTAACACTGACCGACAATTAAAATGCACCTGGGATACTGAGAACTTCACAGAACGTGGGGGACACTGAGAAATTATATTAAGCACTGAGCATATTCTGGGAGTGTTTTGCTAGTAACAATTCGCGTATACCACAACGAGAGACATTGACTTGAGCTGTAAAGATGACACACTAGGACACTTTTCACGCTACGACGCTATGACACAGCAATTACTTATTACACAATTGTAGACAATACTTAGACTGAATCAAATGAAGGATGAGACGAGCCAGGTGTTATGGCTAACCGAGGGAAGGCGTGAGTTTACGTTAAGTTCTCTGCTACCATTATAATAACTAAACGAGGAGGGCGTGGATTAACGTATATAGTTGGCTGTCACCTATAACAGACGGATCTTGCATGAAAAATATTTATATATGTATAGGAAGAATATTTAGTAAGAGAGTAAAAGAGAGAGGAACTTTGGTAGCGTGGCCGTGATAGTTATTTGCACTGTCAATACACTTATCTTACGTCCTTAAAGGCGACTTCTCAAACACTGCTTCATTACAACTCTTTATTAATTACGAACATGACATGGACACATTAATAACACCTTCTATTGAAGTTACTAGGACATTATATTTACGTTACAAGGACATCATATTACGTTACTAGACACTGATTCTCGGACACGAACATGAAATGAATACACTTCCCACGTAGGTAACTCATCCCATGGAAAGCTCTGACAAAAACTCACGTGACCTGGGGAAGGCCTAGCAGGGAGACTGCTTAGCTGGAACACTGGTGTCGGGAGGGCGACTGCTTAGCTAGGACACTGGTGTCGGGAGGGCGACTGCTTAGCTGGGACACTGGTGTCGGGAGGGCGACTGCTTAGCTGGGACACCGGAGGGAAGTCCTGCATGACTCTCCTCCCGTGAGCGGGACTCGGCTGAGGTGGACCTCCTCCTCCGATCCCTGTGTGTCTCTCTGTCTGACTCTCTGTCTGCGAATGTCCGAGGGAGGACTAGGACGTCCTATATATTGGGAGGCGAGCCGTCAGGTTGAGCTGATCGGGGGGGGGGGGGGGGCGGCGGCGAAGGGTCTCCTTTCATTTGCCCTCGCTAATGTAGGGTCAGGTCTGGACTTTTTCAGAGACTATAAGTTATTTCTTCTGGAAAAGTCATCAGATGGGGCCGTGTGACATGAGAGGCCCTGGTTGATTTGTGGCCCCTTGAGTTGGGCTCTGAGGGTTACATTTGACCTGGCTAATGTGAGGTCAGGTCTGGACTTCTTTCTGCGGTGTAGGATATTGTGTATATTGGGAGAGAGTCGGCTGGTGCCTTCTTACATGTCTGTTGACCGTGTGACATGGGAAGGGGACCTAGTTGATTTGTAACACCCTTGAGCAACCGTGAGAGTTACCCTACACTTGACCTCCCTAATGTCGGGTCAAGTCTGGAGTTTCTGAGATGTAAGTTGTGGTCTGACAACCCATCACTACACCAACCAAAACACTATCCACACAACCCAGGCCACCCACACTATCCACACCATCCAAGCCACCCACAACATTATCCACACCATCCAACACAACACTATCCACACCATCCAAGCTACCTACACTATCCACACCATCCAAGCCACCCACAACACTATCCACACCATCCAAGCCACCCACAACGCTATCCGCACAACCCAGGTCACCCACACTATCCACACCACCCAGGCCACCCACAACACTATCCACACAACCCAGGCCACCCACAACACTATCCACACAACCCAGGCCACCCACACTATCCACACAACCCAGGTCACCCACACTATCCACACAACCCAGGCGACCCACAACACTATCCACACAACCAGGCCACCCACACTATCCACACCACCCAAGCCACCCACAACACTATCCACACAACCCAGGCCACCCAGACTATCCACACCACCCAGGCCACCCACAACACTATCCACACAACCCAGGCCACCCACACTATCCACACAACCCAGGCCACCCACAACACTATCCACACAACCCAGGCCACCCACAACACTATCCACACAACCCAGGCCACCCACAACATTATCGACACAACCCAGGCCACCCACAACACTATCCACACAACCATGGCCACCCACACTATCCACACCACCCAGGTCACCCACAACACTATCCACACAACCCAGTCCACCCACAACACTATCCACACCACCCAGGCCACCCAGACTATCCACACCACCCAGGCCACCCACACTATCCACACAACCCAGGCCAACCACACTATCCACACTATCCACACCACCCAGGCCACCCACACTATCCACACAACACAGGCCACCCACAACACTAACCACACAACCATGGCCACCCACACTATCCACACCACCCAGGTCACCCAAAACACTATCCACACAACCCAGGCCACCCACAACACTATCCACACCACCCAGGCCACCCAGACTATCCACACCACCCAGGCCACCCAGACTATCCACACAACCCAGGCCACCCACACTATCCACACAACCCAGGCCACCCACAACACTATCCACACCACCCAGGCCACCCAGACTATCCACACCACCCAGGCCACCCACACTATCCATACATCCCAGGCCACCCACAACACTATCCACACAACCCAGGCCACCCACAACACTATCCACACAACCCAGGCCACCCACAACACTATCCACACAACCCAGGCCACCCACAACACTATCCACACAACCCAGGCCACCCACACTATCCACACCACCCAGGTCACCCACACTATCCACACCACCCAGGCCACCCACAACACTATCCACACAACCAAGGCCACCCACAACACTACCCACACAACCAAGGCCACCCATAACACTATCCACACAACCCAGGCCACCCACACTATCCACACCACCCAGGCCACCCACAACACTATCCACACAACCCAGGCCACCCACACTATCCACACCACCCAGGCCACCCACACTATCCACACCACCCAGGCCACCCACACTATCCACACCACCCAGGCCACCCACAACACTATCCACACAACCCAGGCCACCCACACTATCCACACCACCCAGGCCACCCACAACACTATCCACACAACCCAGGCCACCCACAACACTATCCACACAACCCATGCCACCCAGAACACTATCCACACAACCCAGGCCACCCACAACACTATCCACACAACCCAGGCCACCCACACCACTATCCACACAACCCAGGCCACCCACACTATCCACACAACCCAGGCCACCCACACTATCCACACCACCCAGGTCACCCACACTATCCACACCACCCAGGCCACCCACAGTAGTATCCACACAATCAAGGCCACCCACAACACTATCCACACAACCAGGCCACCCACAACACTATCCACACAACCCAGGCCACCCACACTATCCACACCACCCAGGCCACCCACAACACTATCCACACCACCCAGGCCACCCACAACACTATCCACACAACCCAGGCCACCCACAACACTATCCACACCACCCAGGCCACCCACACTATCCACACCACTCAGGCCACCCACAACACTATCCACACAACCCAGGCCATCCACACTATCCACACCACCCAGGCCACCCACAACACTATCCACACAACCCATGCCACCCAGAACACTATCCACACAACCCAGGCCACCCACAACACTATCCACACAACCCAGGCCACCCACACTATCCACACCACCCAGGTCACCCACACTATCCACACCACCCAGGCCACCCACAGTAGTATCCACACAATCAAGGCCACCCACAACACTATCCACACAACCAAGGCCAACCACAACACTCTCCACACAACCCAGGCCACCCACACTATCCACACCACCCAGGCCACCCACAACACTATCCACACCACCCAGGCCACCCACAACACTATCCACACCACCCAGGCCACCCACAACACTATCCACACCACCCAGGCCACCCACACTATCCACACCACCAGGCCACCCACAACACTATCCACACAACCCAGGCCACCCACAACACTATCCACACAACCCAGGCCACCCACACTATCCACACCACCCAGGTCACCCACACTATCCACACAACCCAGGCCACCCAGAACACTATCCACACAACCCAGGCCACCCACAACACTATCCACAAAACCCAGGCCACCCACACTATCCACACCACCCAGGTCACCCACACTATCCACACCACCCAGGCCACCCACAACACTATCCACACCACCCAGGCCACCCACAACACTATCCACACCACCCAGGCCACCCACAACACTATCCACACCACCCAGGCCACCCACACTATCCACACCACTCAGGCCACCCACAACACTATCCACACAACCCAGGCCATCCACACTATCCACACCACCCAGGCCACCCACAACACTATCCACACAACCCAGGCCACCCACAACACTATCCACACGGACTTTCGGTTAACGGATTATCTACTGCATTTCCACTTCTTAGGATAATTTTGAACGGCCTTTTAGGGAATGGATCAGATTAATGCAAACTAATTACACACTTTATCTTAATTTTTTCTCTAAATTTGTAACGTAAACACTTTGGAATCCATATATCAACCTTTGGATATAATAAAAGTAAATGTTTATACATTGTCCTACATATTTGAAACAGATCCATAAGCCGTGAGAGCATTCAGACGACTCATTTTATATACCTGCAATGTTGTATAAGTTTTACTGGGGAAGTTTCAGTGGGCATGTGTGGGTAGCGATATACATTTTTGACTAACCTAACCTAACCTAATAGGAGGATTTAAATAAAGAGCAGGAGTGGTCAGAAAAATGGCAAATGATATTCAACACCAGCAAGTGCAGCGTACTTAATATTGGAAGAACAAATACTGTCAATGTATACAGCCTTAACAACATCAACCTAGAGAAGTCGACTTGTTAAAGAGACTGAGGGGTACAGTACTTGTAAGCCCGGACCAATGGCCTAGAAAACAGTGCGTTAATGTTCGAAATAAGGCAAACAGAGTATTAGTTTTTATATCTGGAAGTGTAAATAATAAGAGTGCAGAGGTCTTATTGAAATTATATCTTGCGCTGTTCAGTTCTGGTGCCCCTATTATAGAATGGATATCAATTCACTAGAGTCGGTGCAGCGAAGAATGACGAAAATGATTCCGCGACTTAGAAACCTTCCTTTTAGGATAGGTTGAAGAAACTTAACTTGCATTCCCTAGAAAGACGAAGAGTGCGGGGAGATATGATAAAAGTATTTAAGTGGGTGAAAGGAATCAATAAAGGGGATATAAATAAAGTTCTTATAATATCCGAGCAGGATAGGACTCGAAGCAACGGATTTAAGTTGGATAAGTTTAGGTTTAGGAGGGAGATAGGAAGGAACTGGTTCACGAATAGGGTGGTGGACGAGTGGAACAAGCTTAGCAACTTTGTAGTAAGTGCTGGGACGCTGGAAAGTTTTAAATGGAGGCTAGATAGATTCATGGACGATGGAATGTGGTTGCAACTCTCGACAGGAGCTGCCATGCACAAGCCAACCAGCCTATTGCAGACTCCTTATGTTCTTATGTCCTAAGTATAGGCTTCCCTGAGGTGCAAGATACGCCTAGACTTATTATTGTGATTAGCCAAAAAGTGCTTCTGCATTGTTATGTGATATCTGGTGATGAGGCATTTTAAACGCGACGCTTCTGCTCCGCTGATTTAGTTGATAATGGGTATGCATTTGCACCTTCATATCCTGACAGGTTCCAGCATCTGGCCAAAATACAGAAGATGAACTCCATCTATTATACAAGCATTTGGTGCATCAGAGCACTTACAAACCCACAGCTTCCTCCTCCAACACTGCCGCATCCACACCCGACCTCACCCAGTCACCCGACCTCACCCAGTCACCCGCTACCACCAACACCCAGACACCCAGCAACCCAAGGAACAGAAAACAAACCTCGCCCTCACTACTCCTGACAAGAAGTGACACATAATAGCAATCAAAATATCCCACAACATTACTTGAAGTCAACCAACACGATCCCTAACCTCAGCCCATCTCCCACAATGTCCACCTACAAGCACATCCCTTGCACAAACACCCACCTCCCTGAACAGATCACGATCGGTTCTGGCCAATCTTCACGGTGACACCTGATTCAGATGCTGAACACTACCTCCCGCATATGAGGGAACCGCCGGACCAGTTCACCATTTCAGATATTAAAATCTGAAAGAAACTTGAGAAAAATAATCATCACCTGCACACCAAAGTACCCTGGAGGTAATGTACGGTAGAGAAAAGACTGAACAAGCATTGGGCAGATGTCATGTTTGGTTGCAGGTCATTAAATTATTTTGTTTAGTCACTCCCTCATCTGCTATGATGTCAAATAACATCAGAACTGGTCACACACGAGAACAGTCTTCCTCCATTAAACCATGAATGACTTGGGAGAGGGTGAGAATGTGTTACAACAATGGAAGAGCTTCAGTTAATGTATGTTTTAGCTTCACAGTGAATGCTTGTAGCTTTACCGTCTCCTTCATAGTAAGGAACGTGATTCTGACTATAAACTGTTGCCGTGGTGCTCACTAACACTGACGGACCCTAGTGAACATAACTAATACTGCTTTGGGTTCTGTCACACTCCATGACGCCAGGGCGCTACCCACAGCTACCAAGTAACTACAATAATGAGATAATAATATAAACACAATGTTTTATATTTACACTAATATAATAAAAGAAGTTAAACTACGAATGAGAATTAATTAATGCAACAATATCGTAAGTTTTCCTCTTAAGTTAACAAGCAACTCGGTTAGTGGCAGGTGTGGGACAGGTAACTCACCTTATTGACGGCACTCAACTGTGAACGACTCGCTCGCTGTTCATCAACAGACTCACTTTCCACAGACTTCTGCCAATGTAGTATTTCTAAATTATTATAAAAGTCAACAGTCTTCGTCACAACTTCTCTCTCCATCACACACACAACAAGCTTACTCCCAGTCACTCCGCATACTGCCGAGTGGCGATTTTTGAAGAAAATAGCTGTGGTGGCCCCTGCGAATGCGCCGTGCATCATACTCACATCAGCTCACCTTAGGCTCGTCGAATGTACTGTACCACACAGCTCTCTTATACACCTGTTAATAAGCGCACCTATGTGATGGTCTGTTTGCTGGTTACCTTCCTATAGTGTGACACATAAAGAAAACTATTAACCTTTATATATAGTTCTGTGATACCTGTAAAAACTGTTGTCTTATCATTTGTATCTGTCCGGGGTCAGTTCAGGTGGACCTTGAAGTGCAGTTTAAGATTATCTGGGATGTTAATTCTGAGCTTAGGATGGGGTTCACACTTGACATCAGCCACAGATGGTATGCTGGATATACACCTGGGTCAGTGGATGAATTTTGCTGTGATCTTGTAAATGTCATTACCACATATTATACCACCTGGGTTAAGTCAAGGAGGAAGGGGGGCAGCACTAAACCACCTCTGTGGACACATGACCCCATCCTCACCAAAGAAGGAGAGAATGTAAAACAGCTTGCCAACACTTATAAGCAAAATAAAACTAGTGATAACCTTTTGGCATTCCTCAAAGCTAACAGAGAATTTCGTGAACTCAAAGGTCAGGTGAGAAACACCTATTGGGAACAATTCTTACAGGGGATTAATAGAACAACCACTCTAGCAGAAATGTGGAAGAAAATTAGAGCCATTACCAAGTCACCCACCCCAGTCCAGCTTCATCACAGCCCTGCAGAATATGCTGACATGCTATTAGACCAATGGTCTAGTGTGTCACGAATCACTTCCCTGCCTCCTGACATACAACAATATCTTAACACCTCACACATTAATAGGGGTTTCAATATTGAAATAGCCTGTTCCTCACCAGACCTTACCGACCAGTTTCCTATAACGCACCACGAACTAACAACAGCACTAATGAAAGGTGAGTCATCCTCCCCTGGTGAGGATGGCATAACCTATAACACCCTGAGATTGTTGAATGAGATCCCTAACCATCCACTGCTTGACCTGTATCAAATGAGCTTCACACAGGGTATTCTGCCTAAGACATGGACTCATGGAAACATAGTTCCAATCCCTAAAGCTAATTCTCCAAACTTCAGGCCAATTTCACTTACATCCTGTATGTGTAAAGTCCTTGAAAGAGTTGTTCTAAACCGTCTTATGTTTCAAGTCAAAGACAAACTCGCCCCTAATCTGTACGGGTTCATGCCCGGGCGTAGCACACAGACATGCTTTGCAGAATATCTTGTTCACTCAAAAGATAAGACACAAACAGCCTTCATAGACCTTAAATCAGCCTTTGATGTAGCTAATAGAGACATTATACTTGAGCAACTAGCTAATTTTGGCATACAAGGTAACCTCCTGACATGGATAAAGGGTTATCTGTCCAACAGGTATGCCAGTGTTCTGTTTAGGGGAGTTAAAAGTACCAGAATGAGATCATTTGAGCTGGGCACGCCTCAGGGAGGAGTGTTAAGTCCTATGCTCTTTAATATACTGATGCACAAGCTTATTGCTGACATTCCAGTTCAACCAAACGAAGCCGTAATATGCTATGCTGATGATATCTGCATTATGACACAAACCAAACTCAGGCTCCAAGCCTTGCTGGATGTATTTGCTCGGAGAACTGTTGAATGCGGTCTCATAATATCTGTTGACAAGACGAGGGTCCTCAATCCTCGTCCTGCTCACCCTCTGCCTCTTGACTATAACATTAACAGCATGCCCTTGGAACTATGTAGCTCCTATAAATATCTTGGAATTTGTGTGAATGATGCAAACTTTGTCAGCAACCTTCGTGACAAACTAATGCAGCGCATTAAACCCCTCAGAACCCTTGTTGGCAAGGGCTATGGAATTAACATCACCTATGCTCGTACTTTTTATCTTCACTTCATTCGTTCTGTAGTTGACTATCATGCTCTCCATCTTGTGACTATTCCGCCTAAACAACTCAACAGCCTTGAGGTAGTGCAAAATGAAGCCATGCGCATCATCCTAGGTTGCCCAAAATCAACCAGAATTGTAAATATGAGGAAAGAGCTCGGACTGCCCTCCCTATCTGAGAGGATAGCCCTACTTAATACCATGTTTTGTGTCAAAGTTTTGAAGAACAATAGTTCTCAAACTACAACTCAAACTGAGTTGATGTTCTATCTAAGTAATCCCGACCATCTCGCCAACCTTTCAAAAAAGACTCTCTTTGGGGCGTGGCTTCATAAAAGTGTTGCAGATCTCCTGAAACTGAATGTCCCAATCACCCCAGACGAACCTATTAATGCCATTCCTCCTTGGCTGGACATATCAGTTCCTATTAATTACACTCCTGTTGGTAGTAAGCAAATGTTAAACACCGATGTGGTGAGATGTGTCACACTAGAAACTATTAACAGACACATAGAGAGTATTAAATCAAGTGAATGTTATGCTTTTACTGATGGTTCTGTGCAGACAAACACAGGTAGAACAGGCTGTGCAATTGTAATATATAAAGAAAGAGAGATGATAGTGTCAAACAAGCAAAGGCTAAACAACTGGGCCAGCACAACACAAACTGAACTAACTGGAATCTACTTAGCCACAGACTACCTCAAAGAAAATGGAGGTGGGGTGATATTCTGTGACTCTCAAAGTGCTTTGAAATCAATGAACAGCCCGTCAGGTTCTATGTCTAAAGTTGCATGTGATATTAAAAGGAATGTGATAACTGCCAATGAGAACAACTTTCGTATCGAATTTGTGTGGATTCCGTCCCATGTTGGAATCAGGTATCATGACCGTGCTGATAGACTGGCCAATGAGGCGTGTAAGAAAGAAAATGTTGACCGTGACCTTGGTCTGTCCAATGCCGTAATTAAAAACATTCAAGTCAGAATCATGAACTCTGATCTAGAAGAAGTGAGAAATGCAGAGAGACCTGACAGTTGTAGCATTAGTAAATATGACAAATTTTGTAACAAGAGGTACCGGTATGGCCAGCATAAGGACAGAACCAGACAATGTGATGTAGTCGTGGCCAGAATTAGGCTAGGATACAGACACATCTGGCAAGTTAGTAACGCTGTACCCATACCGGAACACTCAGCATGTAAACTTTGTGATAAACCTTTAAAGCATACACTTGAACACTATATTATTGAATGTGACACTGTCAAAGACTTCAGGCCACCTGACTTACTGTATCTTGAACTATGTAATTACTTCATTGAATCAGGTGTGCTTGAGGACATTCTTGCTGCTTATCCCAAATTTGCTAGCCCACACTGATTAGTCTTCAACTAGAATATGACTCCAATGTATGTGATCCACTGACCCATATATGCTGCTGGTGAATGTGATGTATTTCCTTCTTTGTGTACGAACCTCTGTCCTGCGTGGCAGTGAACAGTGGCATTACCCACATGAATCTGACCTATATATAGTGTCAATGAATATGATGCATTCTTTGTGTACGAACCTCTGTCCTGTATGGCAGTGAAAAGTGACATTACCCACATGAATCTGACCGACGTATATGTATGTATGTGTGCGTGTGTGCATGTATATGTACGTGTACATGTATATGTGTATGTATATACGCATATGTATGTATATGTGTGTGTGTGTGTGTTTACATATATGTATATGTACTGTCAATGAATATGATGCAAATCTTTGTGTACGAACCTCTGTCCTGCATGGCAGTGAACAGTGACATTATCCATATGAATCTGACCTCTATACATTTATAGTTGTTAATGAATATGATGTATTTCTTTGTGTATGAACCTCTGTCCTGCGTGACAGTGAGAAGTGATACCACCCTCAGTGTCAAGACCTGACTGAATTACTCAGAATAGGCAAACTGTACTACAAGCTCTGCCAATAAATTTGTTAAACTTAAAAGTTCAGGTGGAGACCCTCACTGTCGGGGGGGGGGGGGGTCTGATCTACATGTTTTCATAGTTTTACACATTCATTCTCGTGCTATAACAAGCAGTCAACGCACCAAGTTTCATACATGTTTAGAATGTTTAAACTGGAAACGTTTGAACACATCCCCAGACGCCCAAACACATCCCAAAACGCCCGAACACATCCCCAGACGCCCGAACACATCCAAAAACGCCCGAACACATCCCCAGACGCCCAAACACATCCCCAGACGCCCGAACACATCCCCAGATACCTGAATACATTCCCAGATGTCCGATCACAGCCTCAGACGTTCTAACACATCCCCAGACGCCCGAACGCATCCCCAGACGCCCAAACACATCCCCAGACGCCCAAACACATCCCCAAATGCCCAAATTACTCCTGTTGTGCTACTGCGTCACCCTGAACAAGACATCCCGGGAAGAAGTTTTTTTACACAGTGTCAGGGCTCGAGCTCCTCCCAGTGTACCCAACCGTGTGGATAACAAAGTAGTCCCATAGTGGCTGACATACTAGCTATATTATTTCCCATCTTGTTACCTGACAGTCTTGGCAATACATTTTATTACCTTTAAATAATGAGGTAAATATTGTACACCTTTTGTTTTTATTGATATTTTGTGATGGGAATTAATGTGATAATGATAAATATTGGTTTGTTTCACTGGAGACGTCGTTTACCATCCCTAGACAACCCTCAGTACACCTCAGCTCCCCGATAGGTAGTTATAGATTGTTCTGTACCTAAATGGATAACTTCTTTTCTTTCGTCATTTATTTCTTAATCTCATAATACAGAAGACATATCAAACAAAGCCAACTTTAGATTCAGAAACATCAAATGCTAAATAGTCGACACAAGTTCAGGGTCACTTAGAACGTCAACCCTTAATTCCAGTTTTCCATGACAGGTCTTCTAGCGGGGCTGCTTGCAGACATAATGGGGAAGACAGATGTCACAGCAGCACTTCTCAACACCTGGGCAATCGTTGTCAGTATTACATATTTGAGGTAATTGATTGCGAAGGAAGTTTGGGCACTCAAGTCGCATTCTTGGGCATTGGTACTGTGGTTCTGTCAAGATGTTGGTGCATTAGTCGACGTATAAGGTTAATATCATCCTACATATGTGCATAAACAAAGTGTAATAACTCTTATGCAAATGTAAAATATATGAAATAGTTACCAAGGCTAAAATATTCCAATTTATTGTAGTCTAAAAAATTATGATTTTCAGACCGGAACTATATGTTTAACTCAAACAATTTTATTATTATTATTCGGAAGTTGTCTGTATATTGAACTACAGTAGACTGACTTTCACCAGTATGATTGGCAGAGTAGGAAAGATAATTTATGTCATTTACTAAGAAACACTCATTTACTGGTAGTTTACTGTACATACTGTAGAAGATAACACTTACTCTGGTTCCTGGAGCATAAGTAACGGTTGCTGTACTGGTCGTATTGGGAGTACCGGCACTGTTGAGTGATTGGGCTGAGACTGTCCGGCCGACAGTCTAGACCATCAGGGTGGACCGGCACGATTTCTGGGTGGACCACTCCACCTATCACGCCTCCATGACCTGCTCCAGTGCCATGACCAGGTATTCCACTTGTAAATCCAGGGAATAATCCTGTTCTAGGGACTACCGGCTCCTTTGTCTCCTGACCTTGTGCCCACACCGCCGCCACTACCACAGTCACCAGTACAACTTGTAGTCTCTGTAACAACAAATAATAAATGAGAATCTCACGGGAGGTGTCTTAAATCATGTGAGTTTGTTCTGACTACTACTATGGCTGTCGTACTCGATGTTATTACTGTGTCTGCACTGAACAAGGTGGTTCGTAAATCTCAGACCGCCTGTACAGCTACTGAAGCAGTAAGTCAGGCTTGCCCATCGCTGTCCTTCTGCAGGTGAAAAGTGACAGTCGGTGTGGCACAACAAGTGAGAGAGTAGGTGTTGTGAACACTCTGCCTAAGTTAAAGGCCAGTTTGCATACGTGTCTGCGTTATTTTCCTTTACTATAAAGTATGTACACACACACACACACAAGGTGGACCTCTAGCGGGCCACTACGGCCATGAGAAAAGATTTGGTTAAGGAAGTTGTGAACTGCTGGGGCGTAATGGGCTGGCACATCGTCTTGTTGGAATATGCTATAATGTTACCTGTCACACCTTTACAGTTGAGGTACAGGAATGATCCCTCAAAAAGGTCAGGCGATGAGCTGTAAGGTGGATGGAGTACAAACCCTGCCCGCGAACCGTTACTATGACCTGGTAAATATCGAAGTATTAACGGTGTTGCTGTATAACCGCTGGAGACTCTGATGTTAGTGTTAACGGGGCAAGAATGGTTCACGGGGCAAGAATGGTTTACGGGGCAAGAATGGTTCACGGGGTCAGAATGTTTCACGGGGCCAGAATGGTTCACGGGGCAAGAATGGTTCTCGGGGCCAGAATGGTTCTCAGGGCGGCTTAGTTCTGGATATTGTCTTTCCTGTAAACCAAGGTCGGTGTACACTGCCAGCTGGACACACCACATACTCAATAGCTTTACAATCCCCTTTTTCATGTGAGTCCTGACTAAGGGACCTCCTACTGTATGAACATGCCAGATATGTCATTATCTTTGAGATGTTCAGCCCACAGCAATAGAGTTCTTTGTCAGGGTCTCTTTGAAGAAGACTGGCTAATTATACGTTCAGTGATCGTCTGGAATCTTTTTGTAGTGGCTGTGACATTTCTTTCACTTATTTGCAGGACAACAGAGTCAAGTGATTATGTTTCATCAGATAGTCATATATTTATAATCCCCAATAAAGTAGGAGTCTTTTATTGTTGGGTGGAGAAAAAAAACAAGGTTACTGTTCTGTAAAACTGGGAGGTCACTGAACCGCCTCGTCGCTGATAGACACCACAGAGTCTCTGGGAGAAAACGAGGAAGTTGGTGCCGTTGTTCAACTCGTGAACTGTGTGAGGTGAAGGCAATAGAGGCCTACCCTGCGTCTTAAAATCTAATATGTTGACCCACTGATTTGTAAAGTGAAGAATTAATTACCGGCTGCCACTTTTGAATAAATTTCAAAACAATCAGAAATCACTTAAAACTATACAAAGCAGACTTGAGGGGCCACCTTACCTTCATCGTAGTAGTGAGAGCTGTGTGGGGACGCTGCGTTGCCTGGGTTTATATACCCACCACGCATACCCACGCTGCTCCTCTGTCTTCGCCTGAATTTCCACAGTAGCTAAAATCTCTTCATTCTTGGTCATGTCCCACATATTTCTTTAAAGTCAGTTGTAGATTAAGATGATCTATGATTTGATATTTAGGAGAAAATCGAAGCAGATGGCTTGTATTGTAGTCGTGGTGATATGTGCCAGTTGCCAGGGACACGTGCTGGGAACTACGCTACTAACCCAGCCAAATATTTTGTTTCCAAGACCGGTTCCTGCGAGGTAAAACCCAAAACAATGTGTTCCAGTAGGTGCATCCTAAGGCTCCATAACACTGCATCAACAACATAAACAAAACACAAGGAACAATGTGTTTCCTATAACTTCCTACAACTCTTTACTTTAAATTTCTTTCTTGTAATGTCAAAATAACAACGTATTTAACGACAAAAAGAAGATTTAGCTGTTATAATTTTTTCCATGATTAAAGTTCTCAGATGTTCGCGCTGTTTATTTATTCATTTATATTTGTGGGTGGAGAAGACCCAACACCGGCAAGAGACCATCACCTCACCTGGTGCTGGGTGGGGGAGGGGGGGGGGGTGGCTACTAATACACACGATTTCAACATTCGCCAGCCAGCCTTCGCCGTGAACGGACCTCTCTTCTCACCCTTCACTGCTAAAGCCTGCGAGCCTGTCTTTAACCGTTGACGAACCCGAACGAAAACGACCACCCCACCACCATTACTCACACACCCGGGAAGCTCGTTCCAGACAACGCCCTTTCTGTGCCTCCCCACTGATCAGGGGTGACCCCTGATCAGAGGCGGCCCTGATTGGGAGATCTGTAACGGCTTTCTGCAGCGGACTTGGGCCGCGATCCCACTGGTATCACTTGCACCTCTGGCTGTTTTACCTTGTTCTTCCTTCTTTATTCGCTCTGGCCTGGGGACCTGCACCCTAGAGGTGTATTCGTCCTTGGGTCCCCCCTGTAACTGTTCACCTCCACCGGTGGGGTTTGTGAACACGAAAGGGGGTAGGAGCAGAACCCACCCCTCCGCCGAGCCTTCCTGGGAAACCGTGATCGTGCGGGTCCACCTAGGAAGGGGGTCGCAATCCTTAATCCTCCACCCCTCCCCTGAATAGGTACACTTTAAGCTCACGCCTATAAGTGAGCACTTACCAAAAATAGGGATATAGGTTTCCCTAACGGGGCTCCTGGGTGAGTGACACAGGAACCACTCCACCACCACTCGACCAGCAAGTGGCGGTGGGGAGTGCTGTAATTCCTGTGTTTAGGTTGCTCGCCCGGAATAGGTAGGGTGCCTGTAACTTCCGTGAAACCACAACTAGACTGATGCCACGGAGAACGACCAAAGCAAATGACAAGGACAACTGGAAACAGGATACGGGTACGCTCCCTCCAGGGGGGCGTATCCGATAGACGCAAGGAGGAACTGGGCATACTGCTATGTGCCCAGCTAAACATCAAATTCGCCGCCTTGATCGAAACAAAGGACTCCTTCATAGTCCTGTGCCTGGAAGAAAAGGATGCAGATAATATGCTCTCTGCCGACTCAACAAAGAAATTAAAAGAACGGGGATTTGAAACAGTAATACCACCACAACTACGTGCAAAAAAATCCGTAGTAATTAAAAGGGTAGACAAAAATATACTGAAAGAAACACCAAGCTACATTGCTAACAATATAGAAGAGAAGAACCCATGGGCCAGAGTTGAGGAGGTGGTGCTAATGCCTGGTGCTTCCACCATGATGAAGGTCAGGTTTGGAGAGATCTCCATGGCACAGAAAGCCCTAGAGCGTGGCCTCTGTATCTCCCACAACCATCTGTCAAAACAACAAATTGAGCAGGAGGAATTTTACGCAATAACACCGTGTTGGAACTGCTATAAATACTATCATCTAGCCATAAACTATCGCCAAAAAGATAAGAAGTTCTGCTCTGAATGTGCAGCAGAGGGCCACACATTCAGAGAATGCAGCAATAAAGATAACCCCAAATGCCTGAACTGCAATGGGGACCACCGAACACTAGCAGCACGCTGTACCATAAGGAAAGAAATAATCAGGAATCTGAGAGAAAAAGAAAAGTCAAATAAGAAGATGGAAACAGACCCTAACAAGACATATGCAGCAATTGTAAAGCTGCAAGATACCACCTCCAAAGTCCTGAAGAAAGTCAAAGAAAATCCCCTAATGCAACCTACATACCTCAATCTGAGCGAAGGATTACCTTTCACAATTCTAACCAGTATTATTCATGCACACATCAACAACATTGCAAAACCAGGAGCCTTTGGAAAAACGATCAGGGAAATGTTTGCTGCAAACAATCTGCCGGAGGTGAAATTTCCAGACGACGCCCCCTCAACAGAAATATTTAAATTTGTCACTGAGAGTAGCCTGGGAATAACCAAACCACAGGAGCACATAACCAAACTAGGCACAGAAGAAAACGTCATGGAAATAGACCCTATCACCCAAGCAGTCACACCACACCGCAAATCATCAGATTCCACAACTCAGCAAACAGAGAAACCACAACCTGCAAAAGCTGACCCAACCAAAGCGAAATCAAGAAAAGAATCCCACTCTGGCCATCGTGCCCCCCCCCCCCCATCTTCACCAAGCCATGTGCAGGCAGCAGACCTAGGCAATGAGATCGGTATCCGCTTCTACTCAGTCAACACACCACCTACAATAACAAATGACAGACTTCTGCAGGAAATCAAGGAAGGCACAGTCAAATTCACCAACGAAGATGATAGGGTAGAAGAATCCTACATAGACCAGTTGATAAATGCAGGACTTATAAACACCAAATACAATAAAATTGAAAGAGTAGATATAACTAAGTTTAAGAAAATCAGAACGGGATTGAAGGAGGAAAGGAGTAGACGCTCGCCAGGAGATACACGAGCCAGCAAACACCCTACACCAAGTTCTCGGTTTAAGGTCTTCTTCTCGTCTGCTGGCGTTAAGGAAGGGTTCCGTTCCCGGAAATTGACCGTATCGCGAAATTCCGTAACGCGAAACCTATTTTCCCATTGACTTCCATTATAAAACTGGAGATGCGTTCCTAAGGAATATTTTTGGCCCCAAAAAAGTAATTCAAGGACTTTTATTAATGAAAATAAACATTTATAAGCACTTATAATACAGTACATTAAATAATTTATGATATACCTTCTTAAAATACCAATTTAGGGGTTAATATTGCATAATATTGCATTAAACAGCTATGTGTATGTTTATTTGAGTGCCCCGTCAGGGGAGTCCGTTTTCTCTCGCTTCAAGGCCGCCTGAGTCGTCCGTTTTCTCTTAATCTTAAGAGTGCACCAGGGATTACTGTACTATTTTTTAGTGGTGACACAGAATTTGATATTGCAACTGGGGTTGCAATTGTTGAGGCAACTTAGGTATGTCTGATTACAGTTGGAATATTCAAGATCCATTGCGAGTGATGTTTAAAGCTTCAACTGTCTTTATGGTTGGTAAAACTTGTCAAGTCTGTCAATCTGAATGGCATGTGTGAGGCCTTGTGTTTGTTAAAATTTACCCCAATTTCCATAAGGGCGGATTTACGGGCCGTAACGCGAAATTATTGGTCATAATTTGCAAATTCCGTAACGCCTTTATTGCTGTTTTTCTTATACAATGCTACATATTCTCGTTTGTGTGCGTGTGCAATCATGTGGGTGTCCCTGGTGTGTGTTCATTCTTATTATATGGGTGGATTGTTGCATACATTTATGTGTGGTTTGGTTTGATTTGTTTTTCCACAGACTCTGAGAAGGTGTCTCTCTGTAGGCTAATAATATACCAAATAATAAAAGCTAGTGAACGGCATGTAACCGCCCGCTGGAAGCATTTGGTAAGCACTCATGTTGTCGGTCACTAAAACGTATGTTACTCGTAGAGGCTCTCCAGTTATCTGCTGTTTTTTGACCTTTAATCTTTGGCCATAAGAAGAGAAGAACCTTGAGTGGTGAGTAGAGACAAATTAATGAGATATCTCTTCATGGCGTACAAAATGGTCGTCTGTTGTTAGACAGTAATATATTTAGTGATCAATGACGAAGTTGATGACGTTTTTATTACAATAGATCCCAAGGCAGGAGTTAATTGAACGTCATCTTTCATAGGTTGAACCCTGTTGGCTTCCACGTGTAAGGAATGGATTCAGAACGTAAACAGAAAACATTATCCTCAATGAAAGTTTCCTCCAAAAGGGTGTATCGTCTTGGTGTCGCTTTAAACACCTACGAGTAACTCTGCTAAAATATTGTTCACTTTTACTAAGGTTTGTCTGATGAACATTGCTAAACATCACGGTCACTATGAGTACGAAAATACTAAGCTCTAACTGTACCTCGTGTTAGTCGTCTAGTCGTTCATGTTTACGGCTCGCACAACAAATTTCCTGGTGACTTTTTGAACAGAAAGCTTCTGAAGAGGCTAAACTTGTGAACATTTTTGAGGGAATAATTTTCAATCTTGAATTTTTTCCTATTGCACTAAAGGTTTATAAGACACCTACAGTTTATTTATGATTTAGTCAGGTTATTCAGATGGGTCAGGTATTAAGGTTCAGTTAGCCAGGTGGTAGTCGAAGGTTGTGATGACCTTCAAGTAAAGGTCAGAGTTAATGAACCATCTACACACACACACACAAAACAACAACAAGTGACGACCCTTATCCCCCTTACCTAGTCCTCCCTTCCTTCTCATACCCCCTTCCTCATAACCCCCCTCCTCATACCCCACCCTCCTCATAACCCCCCTCCTCATACCCCACCCTCCTCATACCCACCCCTCCTCCTAATACTATGTAGCGGCTGCGAGGGTCTACAAGGCTCACCATTCTGAACTTCCCCGGTACTTCCCCCACACCTATTTCATGGTAGACCCGTGTTCTGGACGGCTTTTTTCTTCACTCTTCTGCCACCAGGAGAGAGAGAGAGAGAGAGAGAGAGAGAGAGAGCAGGGTACAAATCACAAGTAACTCCTCAACAGCCAGACATCCTCCTTGGAAATATCATCTCTTGTTACTTAAAAAAAAAAACAAACTTAGAAACATTACAAGAAACATTGGTCACGTGTCACAAACAGACGTCAAGGAGTTTTAATGGTTAGGTTAGGTTAGGTTAAGAGGAGCACTGGAGTGAGGGAGGTTAGGTTAGGTTAAGAGGAGCACTGGAGTGAGGGAGGTTAGGTTAGGTTAAGAGGAGCACTGGAGTGAGGGAGGTTAGGTTAGGTTAAGAGGAGCACTGGAGTGAGGGAGGTTAGGTTAGGTTAGGTTAGGTTAGGTTAAGAGGAGCACTGGAGTGAGGGAGGTTAGGTTAGGTTAGGTTAAGAGGAGCACTGGAGTGACGGAGGTTAGGTTAGGTTAGGTTAAGAGGAGCACTGGAGTGAGGGAGGTTAGGTTAGGTTAAGAGGAGCACTGGAGTGACGGAGGTTAGGTTAGGTTAAGAGGAGCACTGGAGTGACGGAGGTTAGGTTAGGTTAAGAGGAGCACTGGAGTGAGGGAGGTTAGGTTAGGTTAAGAGGAGCACTGGAGTGAGGGAGGTTAGGTTAGGTTAGGTTAAGAGGAGCACTGGAGTGACGGAGGTTAGGTTAGGTTAAGAGGAGCACTGGAGTGACGGAGGTTAGGTTAGGTTAGGTTAAGAGGAGCACTGGAGTGACGGAGGTTAGGTTAGGTTAGGTTAAGAGGAGCACTGGAGTGAGGGAGGTTAGGTTAGGTTAAGAGGAGCACTGGAGTGACGGAGGTTAGGTTAGGTTAGGTTAAGAGGAGCACTGGAGTGACGGAGGTTAGGTTAGGTTAGGTTAAGAGGAGCACTGGAGTGACGGAGGTTAGGTTAGGTTAAGAGGAGCACTGGAGTGAGGGAGGTTAGGTTAGGTTAGGTTAAGAGGAGCACTGGAGTGAGGGAGGTTAGGTTAGGTTAAGAGGAGCACTGGAGTGAGGGAGGTTAGGTTAGGTTAGGTTAAGAGGAGCACTGGAGTGAGGGAGGTTAGGTTAGGTTAAGAGGAGCACTGGAGTGAGGGAGGTTAGGTTAGGTTAAGAGGAGCACTGGAGTGACGGAGGTGAGGTTAGGTTAAGAGGAGCACTGGAGTGAGGGAGGTTAGGTTAGGTTAGGTTAAGAGGAGCACTGGAGTGAGGGAGGTGAGGTTAGGTTAAGAGGAGCACTGGAGTGAGGGAGGTTAGGTTAGGTTAAGAGGAGCACTGGAGTGACGGAGGTTAGGTTAGGTTAAGAGGAGCACTGGAGTGAGGGAGGTTAGGTTAGGTTAGGTTAAGAGGAGCACTGGAGTGAGGGAGGTGAGGTTAGGTTAAGAGGAGCACTGGAGTGAGGGAGGTTAGGTTAGGTTAGGTTAAGAGGAGCACTGGAGTGACGGAGGTGAGGTTAGGTTAAGAGGAGCACTGGAGTGAGGGAGGTTAGGTTAGGTTAGGTTAAGAGGAGCACTGGAGTGAGGGAGGTGAGGTTAGGTTAAGAGGAGCACTGGAGTGAGGGAGGTTAGGTTAGGTTAAGAGGAGCACTGGAGTGACGGAGGTGAGGTTAGGTTAAGAGGAGCACTGGAGTGAGGGAGGTTAGGTTAGGTTAAGAGGAGCACTGGAGTGAGGGAGGTGAGGTTAGGTTAAGAGGAGCACTGGAGTGAGGGAGGTGAGGTTAGGTTAAGAGGAGCACTGGAGTGACGGAGGTGAGGTTAGGTTAAGAGGAGCACTGGAGTGAGGGAGGTGAGGTTAGGTTAAGAGGAGCACTGGAGTGAGGGAGGTTAGGTTAGGTTAAGAGGAGCACTGGAGTGAGGGAGGTTAGGTTAGGTTAAGAGGAGCACTGGAGTGAGGGAGGTGAGGTTAGGTTAAGAGGAGCACTGGAGTGAGGGAGGTTAGGTTAGGTTAAGAGGAGCACTGGAGTGAGGGAGGTTAGGTTAGGTTAGGTTAAGAGGAGCACTGGAGTGAGGGAGGTGAGGTTAGGTTAAGAGGAGCACTGGAGTGAGGGAGGTGAGGTTAGGTTAAGAGGAGCACTGGAGTGAGGGAGGTTAGGTTAGGTTAAGAGGAGCACTGGAGTGAGGGAGGTGAGGTTAGGTTAAGAGGAGCACTGGAGTGAGGGAGGTGAGGTTAGGTTAAGAGGAGCACTGGAGTGAGGGAGGTTAGGTTAGGTTAAGAGGAGCACTGGAGTGAGGGAGGTGAGGTTAGGTTAAGAGGAGCACTGGAGTGAGGGAGGTTAGGTTAGGTTAAGAGGAGCACTGGAGTGAGGGAGGTTAGGTTAGGTTAAGAGGAGCACTGGAGTGAGGGAGGTGAGGTTAGGTTAGGTTAAGAGGAGCACTGGAGTGAGGGAGGTGAGGTTAGGTTAAGAGGAGCACTGGAGTGAGGGAGGTGAGGTTAGGTTAAGAGGAGCACTGGAGTGAGGGAGGTTAGGTTAGGTTAAGAGGAGCACTGGAGTGAGGGAGGTGAGGTTAGGTTAAGAGGAGCACTGGAGTGAGGGAGGTGAGGTTAGGTTAAGAGGAGCACTGGAGTGAGGGAGGTTAGGTTAGGTTAAGAGGAGCACTGGAGTGAGGGAGGTGAGGTTAGGTTAAGAGGAGCACTGGAGTGAGGGAGGTTAGGTTAGGTTAAGAGGAGCACTGGAGTGAGGGAGGTGAGGTTAGGTTAAGAGGAGCACTGGAGTGAGGGAGGTGAGGTTAGGTTAAGAGGAGCACTGGAGTGAGGGAGGTGAGGTTAGGTTAAGAGGAGCACTGGAGTGAGGGAGGTGAGGTTAGGTTAAGAGGAGCACTGGAGTGAGGGAGGTTAGGTTAGGTTAAGAGGAGCACTGGAGTGAGGGAGGTTAGGTTAGGTTAAGAGGAGCACTGGAGTGAGGGAGGTGAGGTTAGGTTAAGAGGAGCACTGGAGTGAGGGAGGTTAGGTTAGGTTAAGAGGAGCACTGGAGTGAGGGAGGTTAGGTTAGGTTAAGAGGAGCACTGGAGTGAGGGAGGTTAGGTTAGGTTAAGAGGAGCACTGGAGTGAGGGAGGTGAGGTTAGGTTAAGAGGAGCACTGGAGTGAGGGAGGTTAGGTTAGGTTAAGAGGAGCACTGGAGTGAGGGAGGTTAGGTTAGGTTAAGAGGAGCACTGGAGTGAGGGAGGTGAGGTTAGGTTAAGAGGAGCACTGGAGTGAGGGAGGTGAGATGAACGAGGATGAGGTATGCTTGCCCAGCCTCGCCTCTGGTCAGTACTTACAATAGGTCAGGTTTTTGCTGAACCGAATACAAGCACCCCATCTCGCCCTCCATTCCGCTCCCTGCTGCCCCTCCCCTGCCCCTCCATTCCTCCCCCCTGCCCCTCCATTCCGCTCCCTGCTCCTCCTCCCCTGCCCCTCCGTTCCTTCCCCTCCGTTCCTCCCCCCCGCCCCTCTGTTCCTCCTCCCTGCCCCTCTGTTCCTCCTCCCTGCCCCTCCGTTCCTCCCTCCCTGCCCCTCCGTTCCTCCCTCCCTGCCCCTCCCTTTCTCCCTCCTGCCCCTCCGTTCCTCCCTCCCTGCCCCTCCGTTCCTCCCTCCCTGCCCCTCCGTTCCTCCCTCCGTTCCTACCTCCCTGCCCCTCCCTTTCTCCCTCCTGCCCCTCCGTTCCTCCCCCCTGCCCCTCCGTTCCTCCCCCCTGCCCCTCCGTTCCTCCCTCCCTGCCCCTCCGTTCCTACCTCCCTGCCCCTCCCTTTCTCCCTCCTGCCCCTCCGTTCCTCCCTCCTGCCCCTCCGTTCCTCCCTCCCTGCCCCTCCCTTCCTCCCTCCCTGCCCCTCCCTTTCTCCCTCCTTTCTTCCCCTCCCACTCCGCCCCCTCCCCAGCTGTATCGCTGTGACCTCGAAATTCAGGCTGTTCCTTCTCACTAAACCTGTACCCTGGTCAGGTACAGTTCCTTTCAGAAGTTCGTGGTACACTGGCAGTGAAGGGTGCATTGCCTGTTGTACCCTTCCTGGACGACAGGTCACTGCGCCGACCCTCCCACCAACACACACAGTGGAACTGGCAACGGAGCAGTGTGATTCGAACTAATACTCACCAAAAGGAGATGGGAAGGATAATGATATGAATATCCTCCTGACGAGAGAAGAAAACTGTAGTGACAGGAGTATCCATTCGAATATCAGAATACAATAGAGAAATTGGTTTCGAATGAACACCATAAGAAGTAGGTGAACAGAGCCCATATATCAAGTGTCTTCAATGTATTCATTACTTCAAGTTTTTTGTATAATACTCTAGCTATATGCAAGTGATAGCGGGCCCTTCGTGCCTGGTGAAAGTTTGAACGCTCGTGACAGCGTTCAGCGAATGAGGGTGCGCCAAGTCCGTAAACTTGCATGGTTAATTAGGGTGCGCCAAGTCCGTAGATTTGCATCGTTTTGCATCGTAAATAAAATGGTTAATTAATGCCTTCCTAAAGAAACCATCGACATGGGACCAAGTTTGTTCCACTCTACGAATTTTTTTGCGATTTTTCCACCAAGTTGATGATAAACGATTGTGTCGTTTCGGCTGCCCAGAACAGACAGACAGACAGACACACGGCTATTCCTATAGTATATTAGATAACTGTCTCGGCAGAGGAGCGGACCATAGCAGCATTGATGAATGAAGGATAGAGAATGAGAGACCTGCATCACAGTCAAAGTTTAGGTAAAGATTCGGCAAAGCTCGACCACGGAACTATATATTAATATTTATATAGGTAGATAGAGGAATTCTAACCTAAGTTTATTAACAGCCAAATTCAGCATCACTATTTGTGGGTAGTTATGTATGGGCAAGGCTAAATTTTGATATTATTGAAATTGGTGATCTATCTGGAAATAATAATCACTGCTGTAACCTTCTTTTGATATTGAAACTATTGTGTAGATTATGTAGTAGAGTTATGGAAGCTGTCATATAAATTCTAACGATGTTTATATTTGAAATGATTTACAGTTAACGTAACCTAGAGTGTCAAAATTATTCTGAATATGGGTGTGTTGGTAGGGAGAGCAGGAGCATCTTGTAGGACCACCCCCGGCAGATGACGCTACAATTAATCCGGCTGCTCGAGGCAACAATGAGACAGCCTGCATACATAAGGTGATTGTTGCTATTAATCGTTTTCGTCGTTGTGCTACTGCGTCACCCTGAACAAGACATCCAGAGAAGAAGTTTTTTTACACAGTGTCAGGGCTCGAGCTCCTCCCAGTGTACCCAACCGTGTGGATAACAAAGTAGTCCCCTAGTGGCTGACATACTAGCTATATTATTTCCCATCTTGTTACCTGACAGTCTTGGCAATGCATTTTATTACCTTTAAATAATGAGGTAAATATTGTAAACCTTTTGTTTTTATTGATATTTTGTGATGGGAATTAATGTGATAATGATAAATATTGGTTTGTTTCACTGGAGACGTCGTTTACCATCATAAGATATCCAAATTTGATCTAAAGTTGGCTAGCAAGCGTTTGATGGGGTTTGGTTTGGTTTGGTTTGGTTAGGTTAGGTTAGGTTTAGGTTTAGGTTTAGGTTTGGTTAGGTTAGGTTAGGTTAGGTGAATGTAAGCATAATGGTGGCTGTTTTCACCTTAAAGTTCCGTTTGTCTCTCCGAACATTATTTGATCCATATAATTTTTTTCTTTATTCTTCTATCCCTCGTAATTCATAATTGTTGATGGTTACGTACTTAAAAACAAAACCTTAGCTGTTGAAGCGCAGTAATATAATATCAACACAAGTGACGTGAATGTAGCGGGAGTAACAATTTCATCACTACAGTCATGACGCCACTATAATGGACGAACTCCTAAGCTCCCCATTGACTTAAGTACGCGTGACGTCAAAGTGAGGTAAGGATGACCACATTAGTAACCGTTTGTGTTATAGTAGCTACACCTGACGACCAGTGTGTGTGTGTCAGTCAGTGTGTCCTCTGCTACCGTGAACTAAGCCGCTTCACCTCACGCTCCAGGAGAGGTTTGTTTTGGTGTATTGTAATTCCTTCAAACTACTGATATTCTCTGTCTCTCTCTCTGTCTCTCTCTCTCTCTCTCTCTCTCTGCCGTTCTGAGTTGAAAAATAATTCCGTAAATAACAACAAGTTTGATTTAATAGACCGGTGCACTATATCAACAAACTGTGACGTGTGTGTGCGTGACGAAGAGCCAGTGCTGACGTAGGGTGTGGACGAAAAAAGATTAAAGCTGAAGAAAAAAGAAGATAAGAGTTCTATATATGTGTTGTGGTGATGAGACAAAGCTGGGTAGGTGGGTGTGGGTGTAGTTGGGGTGTAGGTGTGGTGTAGAGATTATACTGTAGACATGTGATAATGATGGTGGGGTGTGGATGGGTCATTAAAGTCATCTTCCAGGTTAATTATACACGGGTAACACAGGTAAGATACGTGATAGTGATGTTATAGTGTGTTAATATCCAGTTCTCCGGATAAGGGTATGGGGGTAAGGGAGAACTGAGAGGTTAATGATGAATATAAGGCAGGATAAGAGAGATAAGGATAGGATGAGAGACCATTGTGATGTAAACAGACAAGGGGGGAAAGGGAGGGTGAACAAGGGTGAAGGAAGGGTGAACAAGGGTGAAGGAAGGGTGGACAAGAGTGAGAAGGGTGAAGGAAGGGTGAACAAGAGATGATGGGATAGAGAAAATTTTTGACATAGATTAAAAAAATTGGATCATCTGAAGATTCGTCTCCCAGTTTATTTCACCTTAAGATTAACTACTCTAATGCCATGCTAACCTAACCTAATCTAATCTAACTTCCTCAGGTCATATTAGGTTCTTTAATCATCAGACAGACAGATAGATAGATAGATTGAAACATAGGTTATTTTTAGATAAACCTAATGCAGAAGTGTGTAAAGAGAAAGAGAGTGAGAGAGAGAGAGAAAGAGGTGGGACGGCCGACATTGTTTTGGATACGGTTTCTGCTGCCACGAGCGACATTGATCACCTGAACACACACACACACACGCGCGCTAAAAATCGAGCATGTAAATAATAATAAGGTTCCATCTTGTAAGACTGGTGGTTACTAAAATATTCAAGCCAATAAAACACTCGTCTGAAAGTCTTTTACCAATATAACCATCAACGTTAATAAAGGTGATGAAAGGAATAGTAAGAGTCTCGTAATCAACCTAATACTCAGTTGTGTTCAGAGCGTTTGGTCGTTCCCCGTCTGTCACGATTACGACTTCGCTACTTCTCCCCTTTATATATTACGACCTCGCTACTTTTACTCGTTATATATTACGACTTCGCTACTTCTACTCGTTATATATTACGACTTCGCTACTTTTACTCGTTATATATTACGACCTCGCTACTTCTACTCGTTATATATTACGACCTTTTACTGATCACTTATTTTGATTTCCACTTTATATCAGAGATTCTAACCCCTTTACACACACGCATCACCATGTACCTTGATACTAGTAAACGATTAATGAATGGTAACACAGGGTGGATGACGAGTACGGATGATGACACAAATCTGCGAGGAAGAATGGGTAAGAATATAAAGAAAGGTGAAGTATGAGAATAAGAAGATAAGAATATAAATAAGGAAAAAAAAACAATTCTTACAATCGCACTAAAATTCTGAACCGAATTTAATACAGTGGTAGACTCAGTTAAGATACCAATACATGCGAGCACACACGCACACACACACCCCACACACACACCCACCCCCCCCCACACCCACACACCCACCCACACACACACCCACATACCCCCCCCACACACACACCCACCCACACACCCACCCCCCCCCCACCACACACACACACACACCCACACACACACACACCCACACACACCCACACACCCACACACACACACCCACATACCCCCCCCCCACACACACACCCACCCCCCCCCCACACACACACACACCCACACACACCCACCACCTGTATTATTAACAACACCTGGCCTCTTATGACCTTGACTCACGACACAGCTGTAGTTAGAAGGTCGCTCATGATGTTATTGCTTTGTGTAGCGTTTGTTTAATGTAGTCCTCAGCCAGCCTATTACTTTAGGGTAGGGTTTTGTCCCAGACTGGTTATGTACTCTTGTCTCAGCAAGGTTGTCAAAATCCTTCGTTCTTTGGGTCACTTTGCATAACACAAAATCGTTTAAGATACTTTTTTGAGTGAGTGTACAACGACGGCGGTTCTGCTGACACTCCTCCCCAGTGCTGGAAGAGAGACAGACAAGTGCTTCATTCCTCCTCAATATACTGTTGCACCACATCCTTCATCCTCCCTCTTGCCAACATCCTCTGACCAGCTAGACTAAGGGCGTCTCTGTTCCCCAGAATGCGCTAAACACCCCGAGATGGGCTCCTGCAACAGTAAAAATAGTGAGGACAGTTCCCTGCTGGAGACACTGGCGGACCACACCGACTCCATCAACTGCATGACCATAGCTGACGACGAGTCGGTCCTGGTGACGGGGTCTGAGGACAAGACTGCGAGGATGTGGACCACTCAAGACCCTGACGGCTCGGAGTGTCTGGGTACCCTGGAGTGAGTGTTCTCTTGTTGTATTACTGCACTTCAACAGCTAAAGTATTTAAACGTATTCTAGGTTAGTGCATAACACTAGTTAACAACAATTAAAATACTACAGTTTTCATTCTAAAGTTCATTACATATACTGTAAAAATTATTCACTATCACCAATTGCTCAGGAATAACAACCTTTTAAATTTTACCTGCGGGGTCCAGGTAAATACGAGTATAATTAATAATTAAACCAATTAAGGGTATGTTGTGTCACCTCAGAGGCCACACGGGGTACGTGACGACCGTACATGTGTTTGACACCATCATCATCACGGGGTCCAGCGACAAAACCATTAGGAAGTGGGACATGACGACGTGTGAGTGTGACTTCATCTATTCAGGTAAGTAACACCTGTCGCCGTCCGTCACACCTCACATGATCTCCACTACTCTCACTAACAGGACATATTACCCTGTCGTCTCTTACCGTGACTCATTAAACTACAACCAACAAGGAAATCAATGTTCATAAAATAATCGATATAGTGTCATAAGATCGCAATTCAGCGTCGTAAGAGAGTATCCACTTAGTCAAAATGTATCCAAATGATATTTTCGTATTCACACTGGGAACACTGCCCTCACTGAGCTCCTCTCAGTCCCAGACCTCCATAAAATATCTGTGTGAAGGTGTGGAACAACTTACCCCCACCCATCCCAGCAAAGACTACGCTCCTGTCCTTTAAATTATCTCTTAAAAAATATCTATTGTCTAAGTAACACCTACTTCATATTCTTACTTTTACTGTACCACCAAAACCATTATATCATATATTGTCATGTAAATAGATTAGAATTACCTTGACAATAATTATATATCTGCCGTCAGAACATGATATTGACTGCTTCTGTCCTCCTATTCCACCCATGTACTCCTTCCCTCCCTTATCATATTAATGTATATCAACTCCACTGTAAAATATGTATATATACTGTACTTATAAATGTAAAAAACAAAATAAATAACTAAGTGATAACCGTGGTAGCATTCCCATATGTTCTTATTACCACCATGCTGTGTGTACTATTCCAGATGATACTAAATGTTACATAATACTTCCTTGAGATAAATGTATTGTACACATCAGGTGCCACTAAGAGAGCTCAAGCTCCCAATTGGCTCAGCTAGGTTAATAGTGTTATTATTGATTCTGTATCTGTATTTTTCTGGCTAAATAAACTGTATCAATATCAGCAACAGCCATGACACACAGCCTTGGTCCCTCCCCCGACAGGTCACACAGCAGAGGTGATGCGAGTCATCTGTACCGGCGACTACATCATCAGCTCCGCCAAAGACAATACCGCCAAGATTTGGATCTTCGACACGGACGATCTAGAAGAGGGTGAGGAAGAGAAAGCCTGTATCCGTACCTTTAAGGTGAGTACTGTAATGTCTTGTGAGGCCTTAGTTTACTTTAGTATTTCCAAGCTAACCTGGCCCATAAGCCACGCCCCTCTTCTATACTAATTGCTGATTGGTTCATAGAAAATTCAAACTAAATGTGTTAACAATTGGTAAGCAGATCTGTTATTATCTAAAATAATGTTGAATATCTGAACTATCAAAATGCAAATGATTTAATGGCATTAGCACTTCAGAGAGGATGTTAGAAATTTGTAAATATTTATCATGAAAGGTCGATATAAATAGGCGCTTATACACGCGCAGTCCGGGGGGGGGGAAGTAAATCGCTCAGGGGAACCAATCAGTTATTTGTAGCTATAGAAGAGGGCGGGGCTTATGGGCCAGGTTACCGTGGAAAGGTAACACTCCCTCAACACTTTAAACCAACTATGCACAGGATCACCTCAAAACTGAATACAATCATCTCGTTAGAATCAACACATATTGGTACATGGAAGGCGTCATGTTGGCCCCCTACAAGACTAACATCACACAAGGTACCACGTTAACCCGACACTCCCCACACAGGGACACCTCAAGACGGTACACCCACTCATCTACATCCCCTCTGATCCTGAGAAGGGGGAGGAGGAACTGGTCATCACGGGCAGCACAGACCACACAGCTCGTTTATGGTCCATCGACAGCGGGTCTTGTCTTCAGGTTAGGTACTCGCTCACCTGGTCTACCTGTGTGAGTAATTAGTCTCGGTCAGTTATCAAAATCCTCAAAGTATTATGATTTAACTCCGTAAGTACGTTGGTGTTAGCCCCTTGAGTACGATGGCGTTAACCCCTTGAGTACGAGAGCATGTATACAAACTCTCAGTCACTCCAGAAGTTGTATGTCTAGCCAAAAAAATTTCACACCCCTCGAAACGCTGTTCACACGATGAGGGGGTAACATGGAGGCGATTTTACCTGAGTCATTATCGAGTGTGTGTGTGTGTGTGTGTTGCAGGTGTACAAGGGCCACACGGGATCTATTATGACCATGACGACGGACCTTGACGCCAGGATCCTCTTCACAGGCAGCACCGACTCTACCGTCAGGTCTTGGGACATCAGAAGCAGCAGGCTCTTGAAGGTGTGTGTGTGTGTGTGTACTGTAGCTATGTCAAGCAGTTCATTATCTTCATCATCATCATCCTTCTCTTTAACTTCATTATCATTTTATTCATTATCAACATTGTCATTATATTCATTATCAACATTGTCACCATCGGCTTTATCATCATCTTATCAATCAATATTCAACACATATAAATACATAAATGGAAAAGAATAATCAAATCAAGTGTGAGAAACGATATACGTATACAGTATGTTGTGTTATCAAAGTAAGAGAAACAATTGAGACCCTGCAATTGTGTGTAAATGAGGCAGAAAGTCAGATGAGTAACCCTATTTGATAGCTGCCTACTACCTACAACTTTCATGTCTTGAAAATCTGAAACTGTTATCTTATTGTTATTCTTTTGTTTACTTGTTATCTTGTTGTAGTTGTTCATTACTTTTATCTTGTTGTTTTATTGTTTAAGTTGTCATCTTTTTTTTATTGTTATCGTGTTCTTGTTTGTGTTGATAATTATTACTTATTCCTGTTATCCTGTTATTAGTGTTCTCATCTACTTGCTGCTGCTGCTGTTGTTATAATTATGACTCCCCCCCCCCCCCTTCCTCCTCACACAGATATTCTCGGGCCACACTACTCCCATCATGTGTCTGTCTGTGGTGAATAAACTCATGTACACTGGAGACACGGCAGGTGTAGCTAAGTGCTGGGCGTGGAACTTCGGCGACTGCACCAAGGAGTATAAAGGTCATAAACACTCTATCACCTGTCTCAAGTTCTTCAAGGGCATCTGTAAGTCCTGGTTATGTCTTTTTGATTCACGTGTAGTTCGAGGAAATGTTTTGATTATGGTCTTAAGCTAGTTTAATGTAATGTAACCTAACCTAACCAAATGAAATGAACTTGAGTGGCTAAAATCTTCAGGTGATTCTAAAAAAAAATAAAAATTATCAACACATCAAATTCAAATAAAAATTAAAGTATAACCAACAAATCTAGACGAATTTAATCACCAAATATCACAACTTTCTCAAAATATTCATAAGTTAAACGAATCCTCACCCAGCATCCCTCAAAAAAAAAAAAGTCAAATAATAATCACTTGTTTTCATCGTAGTGTATACTGGATGTGGTGATGGCGACGCTAGGGCCTTTGAAGCCAAGAGCGGGTTACTGACGAAGACCTTCAAAACTAAGGAATCAGCTGTCGTCATCAACTGCCTGGGTCTCTGTAACCACAAACTCTTTACGGGAGGCAGGGACGGCAAGCTCAGAGTCTGGGACATTACCAAGACTGAGTAAGTATGGGAGGCGTTGTGTAGTTGATGGATTGTGTGAGAGTTAAAGATGAGGTGAGTATATGTGATAGAGATAACGAAGGAATGATAAATGACAACACACGTAGAGAGAGAGGGAGAAGAGAGACTAGAACTAGGTAATATATTAGATCAGTCCTAACTATTAAAATATATTAACCATATTACATAGAGATATACCTTCCTTTATAAATTTTTTTTTAGATATATTAACACTAAGGAATTTTCTTTTTCAGTGGTGTTGAATGTTCCTAACCATCGAGTGAACAAGAAAAACCCGCAGACGTTCACATAAGGATGGAGAGATAAGTTTGTTTTTGTATTATTATCTCCACCTGTCTACTACATCTCCGCCCCCTAACTATTAACCAGGATAGTATTTATATATATATCCATCCTTCTCTCTCCTTACCTAACGCAGTATACCGACACCTCCCTCACTCTCCCTCGACTCCTTTGTTTCGTAACTGTGGTAATATTTACTCTTTTCTGTTGTTGATTAATGCTCAATATTACCCGGCAGTGATACTATATATACCGGTCCTGTACCGTAAGTCATGTGATATATATATATATATATATATATATATATATATATATATATATATATATATATATATATATATATATATATATATATATATATATATATATATATATATATACCGTGAGCTCAGTACTGTGGTGCCACCTAGATGATATGACTAGAGATCTTTGTGTTTTGTATATACAGTATTATAAATGTTTACAGTCAGCCACAGAAATAAGTACACATTTAAGGTTCGTGTTAGGGACAAATTATCTGGTAACACTGTCTTGAACAACACTGATAAAAATATAGTGACCAGTAATTTATGTTTTATATTTACATCTGTGTTATAAGTAATTTGTTGTGAATATTTTATAAGTGTCTTGTGTTTGTATTATAAATATATTGTGTCGAATGATATTAAGCTTGTTGCCGAATGGGATTGCAGTTGTCTTACGGCTCCTTCCTTTCCCTCCTCTAATTCTGTCTCCCCCCCCCCCCCCTCTCTTAACCTGCCCTACCTCCTTTCCCTTCCCTTATGAGAATGTGCTAGGGAGAATTGGAGATAGAAAAAGGAAGGGAGGTGAAGACTGGAGGAAAAAGAAAGGGGTGGGGGGTGGGTGCCGAATTCATCTGGCGTCTGGAAGCGCAGTTTCTTTTACCAGACCATTTACGGACCTTACAGCTACTTATTCCAGAGGCCGACTGTTCTCTATGTCTCAATGTTCCTTTGTTTTTGTTTTCTGATGACTTACTGTCTTGATGTAAGAATTACGTATATGTTACTTATTTATATTTTCTTTGTAGTGTAGCGAAACGTCTTATTCAATCATCATCATCTTGTTTTCTGTGAATATGTCTCTTGCTGTCTCATTTATATCGCAGGGTCATGAATAATCTTATAAACTACAGTATGTCATCGAAATTTCGCACCACTTTGACATCTCGTCTCGGAAATCAATACCATCCAATAATGAACCTCAAGTCACTATTATTACTACTATGAAGGTTTATAAAATTGACAAATTAGAAATGGTACTATTACCTTGAGTACGATGACTGTGTACTGTACTCTGGGGGTTAAGTCATCGTACTCATGTGGTTAACTAATAATTATATTAAAAACAAATGAAAATCTATTATTATTGTCATTTGTCGCTGTCTTTTTTTTCTCTAAATTACAGAAAAAGTTAAGTTTATTCAATGACAAACTGATCATCAGATTTTGTGAGGTATTGACACATATAATCTTGGCACCTGAAACACCTTTAATTTAAATCACACATATTTACACCAGAAATTTAATATATTTTAAAGGAATAGTAATAACCCAAGTCTTACAACTCTATCTAAAACAAGATTGAAAGTTAATGAGAAAGTTACTGCATAGCAATTGTGAAGTGTATCAGCGTTTCTTTAAGGCCAGTATTTTAACCATTGTCAATTTCATTAATATTCCTTATAAACAGCTTTGATATTTAACTATAACTTGGTGCTTTGTATCGTATCTTATTCTGTGCATCAGCCACGTCACTCACTCCCGTCCGTCCGTACCTTTAGTAATATACGAACAGTTTCATGGACTGAGGTGAACTATGGATGTGACTGACCAAAGCTCACGTTGATAATGATATTTTTATGTAAACATGACCCCTGTTCAAATTTTAAATATATCTAGTCAATAGATAATCACTAGAATCTAGTCCTAGTGTTTATTGAAGTAATAATCTAAAATTGTCATTTACGTGCAACCAAGACACACTTCAGATTCACGTACAGTAGCTTGATGGGTTACTGTGTACTGTAGGATCGATGTTTGGCCCACTTTTGTCTTACTTATGCAAGACGACAGTAACTTGACATACACTCAAGTGGACTAGGCTGGCCAATGGCCATAAGTGCCTCTGTTTATTATATATTCATTTTGTTGCAAATTATGTTATCTCATCGTTCCAAGTCTATTAGTCTTAGTCAATGATAATGTTGCTGTATCTGTGGTCAGTAAATATATTAATTTCTTAATGAAAATTTTATTTTCCTATACAGTGATGATATTAACATAATGGTTAGTTGTGTAGCGTGACCCATGATCGTATCTAAGCGTCCTAATATTGAAAAGTTAATAAAAATACTAATACTGTAATAATATTAAGATAAACTGAAATATATTTAAATAAATTTTTCAACTCAAGAGCAATTCCTCATATATTTTTAAAGTCTTTCAAAGTCCAGGCATAAAACCGTGCTGGCATTGCTTTACAAGGTAGTTTCGTGGTCTCAGTAAGTTGGTCAACCAAGGATAAACCAAGAAAGACCTTAAAAGCTTTTTATCTCCACTTGTATTAACAGTATGTGTGTGTACACGTGTAATATGGGAGATACAGCACATTAGGTTAGTCTCCCCTCCAACAACTGTTTTCGTTTTCTCTGGTTGCATTTTCCAAAATCTACTGGAATTGCAGGTCCGTGTTCCAGAACTTGTCATGTGAATGTGGCAAAAAATTTAATTTATTACAAAAGAAAATTTCCCGTCCCATGATCTTTATTTTAGTTATCTCTTAAAATGAAATATAGAAAGCGTAAACTTCTGAGAAAATCTTTTTGGGATAACTATCTTGTGTAGGCAGTTCTCGCAGAGGTAGATAGTGTAGTGGATTTCTCCCCTACAAACGCTGTTTGTCGCTGCGTAGCCGACCCCAAAAGTTCCCCAGTGTATGCCTCGTGGTCTGGGTCAGCCAGCGCCGCCTTGCATCACGGAGCGGGGGTCAACTACTAAGCCACGCCTACCCCCCCGCTATTTAAGACCTGACCTCGTGGTGACCTGCCTCTCTTCTACCCACACCAACCAGCCAGCAACACCTCCTCCTCCTCCTCCTCCGCCTGCCTGGCGGCCCTCGCTCCCGCCGGCGAGCATGGCGACCCACAAGCTGGTCCTCCTCTGAGCATCCTCACCAACCAGCTCTCTCTACATCACGCTTGTAACCATGCTGCCTTCCCAGCACCAAGCTGCATTGTACATCCAATACAACATGTATATAGAGAGCATATTGTGAGTTTCCTTTCTCCATTCCATCCTGAGTGTGAACCAAATGACTCGTACCCCACAAATGGTGACCCCGGAGATTCGCACTCACACAGGATGGAGGAGAAACAGATCACGTTCCCAGTCTTCAAGCAACATGGAAGACTGGCTTATCCACACAGAAGCAGCTCTCATCGGCTCTACAACTACTGTCTCTACACCGCAGGTTAGACACCCTAGAGCAGCACTGCTTCTCTAAGCAGACACCTCTTCTTAAAGATCTCGTGCCTTCTTGGTGATAGATCAACAAGCAGAGAACTTAGCTAACACGTTGTCATCTGAATCGGAGTCTTGAGAACACTGGTTGAAAAACAAGAAATCTTCATTGCATCTTGGGAGAGACTGAACCTGGTCGATCTTATAAAGGAAGAATCAGATACAGAAGACCTTAAGGCAAAAAGTTAAAGAAATCCTTGAGGCAGCGGTAGAGGAATGTTTACCCCGGAAGTCAAGGAAGAGAGAAAGTATTTCGAGATGGATGAATGACAAAAGCCAAGAGATCCACCAAAACACAACACCGCCGACGGGGAAACAAAAACAAAATCCAAGGCCAAAACGACTATGTGGAGTGTGTAGCATACAGAACCTTAAGGGTGTCCACACAACAAACTGTTAAAGAGACACCGAGAAAAATTTATCACACAATATAAAAAAGTACATCCTTTTATACATTTTATGATGGATGAAAACAACGAGTCTTTGAGGGATGACAAGCAGACAGCAGACGTCACATGATCACTTTGCATCAGAATTCATACAAGAGACGAGGATAACATGCCAGTGCTTAGACGAATGGATACCTCAAGCGGCTGATGATGAATTAATCTTGATAGTAGTCAGTAATCACAAACATAACATATCGGTAAAACCAGTGAACAATTTAAAAAAAAAAGTTTGGTAACCATGCGAGTGTAACCCATAAATAAGGGGAATGTCCGAGTGAATGAGAGCGGTGCAAGACGAGTTGACAAATGTACGTGATATACTGCACATATCAGAAGACCAAGCATGGGTGAATCGGGTTATGACTCAAGAACTTAAACACTGAAGAGAAAGGAAGAAAATTTAGTCATATTTGCTTAGAGACGAGAGATTATAATAACACGGAAGAAATGAAAACAGAAAATATTAATGATTTTATTAACCTTACCATCCACCAAATAATAAAAATAACACGAAAAGTTATACCATCAAAATAAGATCAACAACTAAAACTACACTGAAAATCCTTCTGAAATCTTGGCTCCAGTGAAGGAAAACAAAATCTCGTATACATAATGTAATGGTCTTAGCAGGCGCTGAGGCTCGTAGTGTTAATAAACTTTACGGTGGGAGAAAAAAAAATGTTGAGTTGTGGAAATTAAATAAGATATAGGAGTCAGTGTGTATGATGATGGATTGCAGAGATGGCGATGAACATTTGGTAAGAGAAGCAAAATAGATGAGAAGAGATGTATTACGAGTCTGCTTGTCTCAGTAGAGGGATGAAAGATGTGAGAGGAAGAAGACGTAGAGCAACACGCTGGAGAGATGTAAGTGACGACATAGGTTTGAATGAAGGACCAACAGTCTCCGCCCACACATCACCTCCACCAGCTGTTGACTATTAATACTCGGCTGTAATTTATGTTAATATGCGAATAAAAAAAGGTTATGAAGCAAGAGATAAGTTTTATTTATTTTATCTTATTTACATAATGTTCACCCAAACTAGAGTTGGTCACGCCGAGGGAAGAAGGTCAATGGTTGTGTAAGATCTCTCTATTGTTCTAAATGGTCTTGTGTGGGAGTGTTTTGAAGCCCAGTACTGTTCTCTTTCTTGAATTTTATATGTTGATGACTGGTGTATTTACTAACCTAGAATACGCTGTAAGAGACCTTAGTTGTTGAAGCGCAGTAATACATTATAAACATGAACAGTTGAGACGTACCCTGGCGGGAAGGTCATAAACTCAGCAGCGGGGGAAGAGTTACAACTGTCATCCAGCACACTCGCCAGGCCCGGGTGTGGTGGTGCCGGGACGTCTGTGTAGGAAATGCATTATGTTATGGCTGGACCTGGACCCACAGTGGAAGGGGACAAGATCCTTGTGAAAACAATTAACTTTACCAATCTCTTTACAACCAGGCAAAGTTAACGCAGGCAAGGAAAAATAGAAAGAATTGGTCTTTAATTTTTCCAGTTTATTTAGTAAAGACCTTAAGACTTAGTTAACGATACTTAAAGACCCTCGCAGCTGAAGCACCTACAACCCATTAAAACAACAACAACGAGAGACAATTGTCTGACAGTAATGGTCATTCATGAAACTGTTTCCTCTGGCGCAGTGAATGAGTTGAGTCTCCCCTTCTTTACATGTTGTTTTCTTTCCTCTTTCACTGTCTACACACCTCCCCGAGCACGAGTCCTCCTCTAGAACTACAATCTAAGTCTGGTGTAAGTCTAGACTAAGATGAGAGACACAATAAGTCCAGCTGCCAGTGTTCCCGGTGGCCAGGTCCCCCCCTCAACTGCTTGACTCTCTCCGGCAGCCTAGACCGGCTCGCGTGCCAACACCCGTCGATAAAACTGCGACGCTCCAGTTCATGTTACGGACTTTATACTTGAAGGGAGGAGAAAGTAAGATAGTGTTGTTAGTGGCGGAGGAGATGACTGAAAGCATCTAACACTTTGGCCTGAGATACACGTTGATCAGCCTCCAGCACCAGTGAACACATTAACTGTGCAGGTGTCAAGACATCAGCTCTCGTGGCAATATTGCAACAATAGTCGTGGTACGGGAACTGTTAGCTGGCCAATAGCTGTCTTCATTTTCATTGGCCAGGTGCACCTTATGCATGTTTCTGGCGAGTACCAAAGCACTGAACGTTGAGTTTATTGACCAGATTATTATTATTATTATTATTTATTTGATGAAGCGGAAGAATACAAAATAATATAAAAACTAATGATCTGTACAGTGTTCAATACATGGTTAGGAAAATACTGTGATGAAGTGACTAGCTGGTGATCAGGTGACGTGACAGCATGGCAAGTGACGTGACAGCCTGACAGGTGACAGTCTGATAGATCACATGACAGATGCGCCTGAAACTTTATTTTTTATCATGGTGGACGAGGATGACTCCGTCCTCAACAGAAGTGACAAGTTACCATCCATCACCTGTGAGTGACGGAGGTTGAGGTGATGACGTCCCTCAACTTTCCCTCAATAACAAGAACTTTTCCTCTTCTACAACAGTTCTGCAGACACTCGGCACTTGGGCGTCACTACAGGTGTGTTGTGTACCTGTGTGTATGGTGGCGAAATGCTCCGGGTGTACACAGTGGCTGGTGGGAAGGTCTCGCTCCAGTAGCCACGACCTTCTGTTATATCGTGAGGTTCTCTTATGACAGCAAGTTATCTTTACCTGTATATATGTGAGTGCGTGCGCAGGAAGTTAAAAGAATTATCCAAGAAGTTTACGTGAAGGTAAAAGTGTAAAGGAAAGATAGAAATGTCTAAATGTCCTCTTACTGTTTCAGGCATGTTAAGTAAATTATTCTGCTCGTAAAACTATATACAATTTGTGGTCAACAGTCATTCTCAGGCGCTGGGAGGGTGACGCTGAGGCTGACACGTCATGCTGACGTCATCACTGTAAACAGCAATAATGAATATGATTGGAAATTAATGTCCAGTGCAATCTGCATTTAGCCGCTAAATGGGCCGTAAAATGCGATTTACATCTCATTTGCATAATCACAGATGATATAATTAGGCTGCCTAATTCTTGAAAAGACATTTTCTTTAAAGACTTTTAAAGTGTGTCATTAATTCATTTAGTGGTACGCTGTCAAAGGCAGGTGACCCTTCTCCTGGCCTTACCTCTCGAGTCCTCACCCTCGCTGGGATGACGACTACACATTTTCTCGACTGATGACTAGTTTAAGCCCTTACTCCCGTGATCACAAGTACTGGTGGGTCGGGGTATGTTATTATTATATTGTGGAAGGTGTGAGTGACGGGGGGAGGACGGTGGGGAGGCAGGTGTGATTAATTTGGGTTTACATAATGGTGTAGTCATATACCTTGAGTTACCTGGGTGAGTAAAGGTGTGTGTGTGTAGAGGGTTCTGTGTGTCGTGTGAGTAGAAAGTATCAAAGTTTATATACTCACGCTGATATATTAAACCTGGAAACAATGTAAATGAAGAAATTCTATAATACCACATAAATCCGAAACATTGAATGAAATGCTAATTAAGGATGAAGTCAAAACTGAATAAGGATTTTTCATTTATTTTTCCTAAGTTCTCAGTCAATATCTAAGACTCATTATATCATCAAGAATCAACAACAATATCAACAGTGAGGAAATCCTTGAATGGAAGTCCCACAAAGTCCTGTAACGATGGCGTGAATCATTCCTCAACATGATAAGCTTTTCACAATAGTTCACGGAAGAGTTGATATTTGTGTACTGTTTTGAAGCTCCTTTTAAACAGGTAGAATGGAAGGTTGATGTTAAGTGTATTACATAGTAGAAGAATATATAATGAAAGACCCTAAGTTGTTGAGCCTAGTTCCTTGTACCAAGACTATCATTAACCATTACACGAGTTGAATAGCTTCTTTTTTTTTTCGTTTTCAGTTTTATCTTTGTTGGGAAGCTATGGTGGTATAAGACACCCAGTTAAGAGGGTTTATTTTCCTTGTGCATTGTAGCCTTTGAAGTGTTGCTGGTTGTCGCCTCCGTCATAATTGTCGTCGATGAAGTTGTTGTTTGGTCTCCCGATGTCGGCGTTGAATCCATAGAACTGAGGAGCTGAGGAACAGTCGACGTTGAACCACCAGTCACACACGAAGTACTGTTGGTTGAAGACGGTGCCGATGGGACAGAGGAAAGAGTCCATCCTGCCATCATCTTGACATACGTGGAACACCTGCACGAGAGAAGGAACTGGTTGTAATTGGTTAACTGATGAAGGAATGAGGCTACTCGACTCAGAGATAAATAGTCATTGAAGGTGATTCTTAGTTTTAAAACGTTTAGGTGAATAATGTTTACTGAAACTGTTTAATGGGTGATTAATATGAAGGTCTCCGAGTTTTGGATTATCACCTGACCACAGACTCACCTGACAGCGAGCAGAGGGGTCAGTGTCGGCGTAGTACCCCGGCAGAGAGTCACAGACGAAGCCAGTGAAGGGAACGGAGGCCAGCAAGAGGTAGTCCTGGCCGGGGGTCCCTGGGATGGCGTCCAGGTTGCTCTGTCCCCCGAAGTTGCCGTCGCCGCCACTGTACCCGCCTCCACCACCACCCCCGCCACCACTGTACCCGCCTCCACCACCACCACCACCACCACTACCTCTACCACTTGTACCGACCACTCCACTAGTAGTACTGTAACCACCACTGCCTGACCCTCTGTTACCGCTGAAGACACTGTCCCCTCTCGCTGTGTTGATCTGGAACTTCTTATCCCTTCTGCTACCACCACCACCACCGCTGCCCAACCCGCCTCCACCACCACCCCCGCCACCACTGTACCCGCCACCTGCACCACCACCACCGCTGCTCAACCCGCCTTTTGTGCCAAACTTAACACTTCCCCGGAAAGGTTTTTGGGTACTCTGATTAACTCCGTGACTATTGAACACACTCTTGTCTCCACTGGAATCAACAAAACCTCCACTGCCACTTCCAGAGTAACCTCCTCCACCGCCACCACTAAACACACTGCCACTACTGCCTCCACCGCTGACATATCCACCGTCTCCACCATCAACCACAGATCCACCAAAACTATTAATAATTCCACCATCACTGACTGTGTTTCTATTACCGTAACTACTACCACCACCTCCACTACCTCCTCCTCCGCCACCACCACCACCGCCACCACCTCCTCCATCACTGTGACTAAAGAAGACGTCACCACCTCCACTGCCATGGTCACTCTGACCCCCAGAGCCTCCACCACTTCCTACACTGTAAACATCAGAGCCACTACCACCACTACCACCACCTCCACCGTGACTACTAGAACCACCACCTCCACTATGACTACCAGAGCCAAAACTACCACCACTACCACCACTACCACTATAACTAACAGAGCCACCACTACCACCACCTCCACTATGAATCCTAGAACCAAAATTACCACCACTATGACTACCAGAGGCACTACCACCTCCTCCACTATGACTAACAGAGCCAAAGCTACCACTACTACCACCTCCACTATAACTACTAGAGCCAAAACTACCACCATCTCCACTATGACTACCAGAGCCAAAACTACCACCACTGCCAGAGCCAAAACTACCACCACTGCCACCACCTCCACTGTGACTACCAGAGCCAAAACTACCACCACTACCACCACCTCCACTATAACTACTAGAGCCAAAACTACCACCACTACCACCACCTCCACTATGACTACCAGAGCCAAAACTACCACCACTACCTGCAGAGCCAAAACTACCACCACTACCACCACCTCCACTATGACTACCAGAGCCAAAACTACCACCACTACCTGCAGAGCCAAAACTACCACCACTACCTGCAGAGCCAAAACTACCACCACTACCACCACCTCCACTATGACTACCAGAGCCAAAACTACCACCACTACCACCACCTCCACTATAACTACTAGAGCCAAAACTACCACCACTATCAATCCTAGAACCAAAATTACCACCGCTAATATGATTCACAAACCCTCCACTACCACCTCCTCCCCTCACGCTATTACTAAGGAAGCCTCTGGCGGTTCTCACAAGGTCCCCTGTACTGGCGGTGGCGATGTTGTCGTCGATGAAGCCCTTTCCTCCTCCAGTCATCCTGCTGACGGTGGTGAGTACCTGAGAACTCGCTTCCCCATCTAGGCTGACGAAAGCATTACCGTTGCTGCTGGTGCTGGTATGAGGAGTAACATTATGACTCTCTTCCTCCTTCAGGTTGACTCTGATTAGTACCTGTGAACTTTCTCCCTCCTCCAGGTCATCGTAGTCCTCGTCGTCAGTTATCTTGCTGACTGTGGCGGGGAGGACTGTGGTGCTCTCCTTTTCTCTCTGGCAGACGGGGAGGATGGCCTTGGTGGCGCCTTCCTCATCCTTCTTAGTCTTCAGGATATCTGCGCCGGCCCATCCTGCCAGTGCTCCTGTAGACCCAAGAGAGAGAACTCGGTGTTGGTGAAAAGAAGAAGAAGAAGAAGCAAAAGAAGAAGAAGACGAAGGAAGAAGAAGAAGAAGAAGTTCCTCCTCCTTTGTCACATTTACAGAACAAACACAAAGTAATACACACACACACACACACACTCACACACACACACAGGACTGTAACACCATCATAGAGTGGATCCCGACCACGTGTACCAGAACATATTTTTGTAATGATCCACTCTCCAGTATCACCAGGTGTAATATATGTTATCTCTCTTCATTGTCCTCAAGGGGTTAGGACAGTTCTAAAGGGGTTAAGTCGTCGTACTAAAAGGGTTAAGACGTCGTATTAAAGGGGTTAAGATCATCGTACTCTAGGGGTTAGGACAGTACTCAAGGGGGTAAGTCATCGTATTCAAGGGGTTAAGACATGGTACTCTAGGGGTTAGGACAGTACTCAAGGGGGTAAGTCATCGTATTCAAGGGGTCTTAAGCGAACGCCCTACATCTTGTCACCATCTTATATGAATTACGTTATGCATTGAAGGGTTTTTGAACCATGAATATACAGGACAAGTGAGTATGTACTGTATAGGTGAATTGTTAGATTACTTATACATAAATGGACTCCTAAACCATTCATGTAGAAGGTTTATAGTTCCTTATATACCGAAAAATAAAGGCTTAGTGTACAGTGTGCTATATCCGCACTGCCCCTTACATGTTTTTAGGTTATATAATTAAATTTATTCTTTAAAGTAGAGTAAGTGAACCTTTCTCTGGCTGGTAAATAAAGTGATTGGGTAAATTTATATGACGTCCATAGTGATACTTTCTTATCAGTAAATTACTCTTTGCATAAATAATATAGAGAGAGCAAAGTTCAATATACTTACCAGCGGTTGAAAAAAAAAGATTGAGTGAACGTTTACAACACAAAGTTCCTTAAGGGTGAGTGAGCGGGGGCAAGCGCGCCACATCCCCATACACGTAACACTGAGGCGTTCGTTACCTACCTCTCAGTCTCTACGTCATCACCACCACACTTACCCCGTCATCACCACCACACTTACCCCGTCATCACCACCACACTTACCCCGTCATCACCACCACATTTACCCCGTCATCACCACCACACTTACCCCGTCATCACCACCACATTTACCCCGTCATCACCACCACACTTACCCCGTCATCACCACCACACTTACCCCGTCATCACCACCACACTTACCCCGTCATCACCACCACACTTATCCTAACAACTTTTTTCTTCATACACTCCAAAGATCAGGTCAAGGGGGAAATACCAAGATGACTGCAGATCACTAGACCGGGGCGCCCCAGCAGTATAAGACCCCGTCGTGGGATGTTTTACCATGAGTATCGAACTCTGTTGACACTCGTAGTATCTGAGTGTTCTAGCATTCGGGATTGGCTGAGGGAAACGTAATCACCACTTCATATATCCAGTACTTATCGTGAGTATCGTGGGTTGTGATGTTCCTTGTAGTCTTATCTCTCACCCCCCTTACCAAGAACCACTAGCTTGATGGCTACGACCGTCATCCTGAAGCGTCTTGTCGACTCCTCCAAGCAGCTCCTATCTCCTGGTGCTGGGGATGACACTGTTGATGTGAAAGTTCTTACACAGACTCACGGCCTTTTATCACCACCGAAGTATAGGATGATGAGATACCAAGTACCTTTTTTTTTTAATGTTTTTTTTTTATCGAGTAACACATTCCAGTCTGTTTACTTATTAGAATATGACTCACTAAGAGATACACGTCAGACCGCTTGATAAGGGTACCCCAGGTGGTAGAGGAGGGATAGCCTTGTAAACAAACAGGTAAGGACAGGTGTGAAGGACCATTCCCCGTTTTTTGTTTCCTGGTATAAGTAAAAGTGTTAGTCATTGTCGTTAGCGAGCCATACAAAACATCTACTCATCCTCTACTTCAAACTGAGAAAGTAGAGAGCGTCTTGAGTTATATTATTCATGGTTAAGTAAATCATAACACAAATTGATAACATCCTGAGAGATATTGTTACGGATAATCAATGGATAATCCTAACATTATTTAACACAGTCTTAAGGAGTCCAAAATATCCGTAATCAAAATACACAACTCCAGAATCAACATCAATTAACCTTTTAGAAATTAAATTAGTAGTAATTTTATATTCCTCATAACAGAATATTCGTTATTATAGGTAAGTTGTCAGATAATTTAATTCATATAAGATGATATAAACTACGTAAGTACATAAATAACTATATTTTAATCCTACGAGAAAGACTCTGTACAATATAGTATTATTACTAAACGTCAACAACAAACGTATCTAAATGATTATCTTAAGTTAGTATGTATATTAAGTTATCAATAATACTTAACACTCAAGAGCTGTAGGTACTGTACTGTGTTGGTTAATGGGTCAAGTAACTAGTGAGTTTTATTGTGATCAGGAAACTTGATAGGTGATATATACAGTAACAGTACACCTTTAATTGTACAGGTAAATTATATTGTCTTTGATTACTTACCTGTTGCCTTATGACTAGTTACTTCCCTTGACTTGTGCGGTCATGAGTGTGTTGCATAAATGGTGTGCGGTCATGAGTGTGTTGCATAAATGGTGTGCGGTCATGAGTGTGTTGCATAAATGGTGTGCGGTCATGAGTGTGTTGCATAAATGGTGTGCGGTCATGAGTGTGTCGCATAAATGGTGTGTAATGTGCGATCAGTGCTGTAGGAAGTCTGTCTGTCTGTCTTAGAACCGTGAAGCGATAAGATTACTCTGTACTCCAAGACGTAACAAATATTCAGAACTAAGGTAGTGAAAGTGATTCTGTGGTCGTAACTTGTACTGCCACTTCCGTCATTTTTGCATATACCGTTGACTATGAACCGTAAGATAGCTACCGCAGTTACCGTTAACTATGAACCGTAAGATAGCTACCGTAGTTACCGTTGACTATGAACCATAAGATAGCTACCATAGTTACAATTGACTATGAACCGTAAGATAGCTACCGTAGTTACCGTTGACTATGAACCGTAAGATAGCTACCGTAGTTACCATTGACTATGAACCGTAAGATGGCTACCATAGTTACCATTGACTATAAACCGCAAAATAGCTACCGTAGTTACCATTGACTATGAACCGTAAGATAGCTACCGTAGTTACCATTGTCTATGAACCGTAAAATAGCTACCGTAGTTACCATTGACTATGAACCGTAAGATAGCTACCGTAGTTACCATTGACTATGAACCGTAAGATAGCTACCGTAGTTACCATTGTCTATGAACCGTAAAATAGCTACCGTAGTTACCATTGTCTATGAACCATAAAATAGCTACCGTAGTTACCATTGACTATGAACCGTAAGATAGCTACCGTAGTTACCATTGTCTATGAACCGTAAAATAGCTACCGTAGTTACCATTGACTATGAACCGTAAGATAGCTACCGTAGTTACTTATGGCTTAATACCCATATATTCTTTCTTTATATCTTAGTTCCTTTATCGATAAGAATCTTCTAGTCTTGGCACACAGTTGAGGCACTTCTGACATCCTTTGCCAGAGTGTTAAAATATTCTGTGCCACACCGCGCCATCGTGACTGACTTCCCTGAGTTCAGTGATTGGTGATGACGTAGAGAGTGTGGGAACAAGTGATGACGTGAGTGTGGGAACAAGTGATGACGTGAGTGAGGGGGGAACAAGTGATGACGTAAGTGAGGGAACAAGTGATGACGTGAGTGTGGGAACAAGTGATGACGTGAGTGAGGGAACAAGTGATGACGTGAGTGTGGGAACAAGTGATGACGTGAGTGTGGGAACAAGTGATGACGTGAGTGAGGGGGAACAAGTGATGACGTAAGTGAGGGAACAAGTGATGACGTGAGTGTGGGAACAAGTGATGACCTGAGTGTGGGAACAAGTGATGACGTGAGTGTGGGAACAAACACACCTTGAACATCCTCTTTTTTAGTGTCAAATGTACTTTTCCTTGTTGTGTCGACCAGGGACCAAATATGCCTGCGGAGTCCGGCTAGTGGAGACTGTGGTATATACAATTCCTGGGGTTATTTCCATCGTTGTCTGTCTCTCAGTTGTGGTGGTACGATTTTTATAAGAACACCAACGAAGTTTACATGATATACCGGGATTCTCTGTCTTATTTTTTCATCTATACTTCAGGAACTGCCTTGGAAAAATTATGCTTAATATTCATTTTCTATGTTTTCCCATCATGACGTCTGGGGAGCGTGTCAGTAAGGGGAAAGGAAGACTGGTCATCATTTATCAGTGTTGTATTGACGAGTACAGAGAGAATATGGCTATAGTAATTACGGGTTACAGTGTAAGACATTATCATAAACAGTAACTATGGTTATGGCACCTTCTGTATTGTTGCTTTAACCGATCTTATAAAACACTTCAAACAAGGAGAGATTATGTCCTGTAGACTAACCTAACCTAACTCTCAAATTAACAGCATTTACCTAAAATTATCAAGAGTAAATTTGTATTGAAGAAAGATTATCCCTTCATCACAACTCACAAGTAAACATTTAAGAAGATCTACTCATACAGTGTTAACAGAGACTTAACATAGGTAAAAAAAACATCTGGTTGTGAGAAAGAGGTGTTGTTGACCCAGGAGAATCAACACCCTGTACCCAGACCATTATGAGAGGTAACAACTACTTAATGGTTAGCTCTACACAACTCGTCCCAAAGACTAACACAAATATAATCACGTCTTGTCACCATTTCTCTACACATGTTCCTTCTAGTCCTGATCCTCGTGTTGCGTCACCCGGAAGATAATGAGGCTTATACTTGTTCCTAAACGTGAGGTCTTGTATCAGGCTCCAGGGGTGTAGTCTTGAGTTGGTCACACTACCTCCCAGTGTTCTGGTAGATGCTGTTACCACCTCCACCTCCTCCGGTACCGCCTACACCGCCTCCGCTGCCACTTCCACTCACTCGCCCGATCTCTGCGTTGAGGTTGTAGAACTGGTCGGCGTTGAAGCAGTCGAAGTTGTACCACCAGTCACAGACGAAGAACTGCTGGTTGAAGATGGTGCCGACGGGGCAGAGGAAGGAGTTGAGGCGGCCGTCCTGCTGACAGATGTGAAACACCTGCAGGGGAGACGGACATGGTAGAAGGTGGTGTGTGTGTGTGTGTGTGTGTGTGTGTTTGCTGAGAAAGTTTGAGTATATTGTCTTCTGTAAGGTATTAATGATAATATGATAATTACATACTGTATACCCAATGCATATATGCAGTACGTCTATGTGTACACTATAGAACATGAGAGAGGGAGAGTGACAGAAAATGGATCCGAGTATGAAGAGTGAGGAGAGTGAATTTGACCAAGATAGAATGATGGGGAGAAATTTTACTGAAGACACGTGAGGGAAAGAGACAGGGAACATAACCTGAACAAGAGATATCCTCCTTGTAGTACCTGACAGCCAGATTGAGTGTCGGCGTAGTACCCTGGCAGAAGACCCACACAAGTGAACCCTGTGTCGGGCACCTGGGCTAGCACGGGGTAGTCCTGACCAGGCACCCCCGGGATGATCTGGGCCAGCGTGGCGGGGGACGCTGCTCCACCTCCACCACCACCACCACCTCCACCACGACCACCACCTCCACCGCCTCCATCACGACCACCACCTCCACCACGACCACCACCTCCACCACGACCACCACCTCCACCGCCTCCATCACGACCACCACCTCCACCGCCTCCATCACGACCACCACCTCCACCGCGTCCACCACCACCACTTCCACCGGTGTTGTTGAAGTACTGGTTGCCACCGAAGCCTGCGTTATTGAGGAGGGTCCGGGAACCATCGTTAGGTGAAGCCATAGCCTGGTGTATGACGCTGCCAGCCATCACCACCAACAACACTGAGGAGAAAAGGGTGATAAGAGTACAGTGTGTGTGTGAGGGAGATGTGTACAGTGTGTGGTGTGTACAGTGTGTGGTGTGTGAGGGAGATGTGTACAGTGTGTGGTGTGTGAGGGAGGTGTGTACAGTGTGTGGTGTGTGAGGGAGATGTGTACAGTGTGTGGTGTGTACAGTGTGTGGTGTGTGAGGGAGATGTGTACAGTGTGTGGTGTGTGAGGGAGATGTGTACAGTGTGTGGTGTGTGAGGGAGATGTGTACAGTGTGTGGTGTGTGAGGGAGATGTGTACAGTGTGTGGTGTGTGAGGGAGATGTGTACAGTGTGTGGTGTGTACAGTGTGTGGTGTGTGAGGGAGATGTGTACAGTGTGTGGTGTGTACAGTGTGTGGTGTGTGATGGAGATGTGTACAGTGTGTGGTGTGTACAGTGTGTGGTGTGTGAGGGAGATGTGTACAGTGTGTGGTGTGTACAGTGTGTGGTGTGTCAGGGAGATGTGTACAGTGTGTGGTGTGTACAGTGTGTGGTGTGTCTTTCTGCCTCATTACACACAATTGCAGGGTCTCAATTGCTTCTCTTACTTGATAACACAACATACATATAGCGTTTCTCACTATTCATTTTTTTCTTAACTTTTGTATTTCTTTATAGTTCTTAATTATTATTAATATTATTATTATTATTATTATTATTATTATGATTATTATGATTATTATGATTATTATTATTATTATTATTATTATTATTATTATTATTATTATTATTATTATTACAGTGTTGTTCATATTATTATCATTATTATTTTATTTTACTTTTATTATAAATTTTATTTACTTTGAATAGTTATTACATTTTCGTCCCCCAGGCCTCGATAGGGGTCAGTGACCTGTGCCCGGATGTAACATGACAACAGTGAGGGTTATGACTGGTGGCGTACAGCACCGTGGATGGTTATCAAGTTCAGTGTTAAGGTGTGAGTATGATGTCGCTTTATTAAACACTACGAAAAAAAATCTATTAATCTTTGGCAACATGTCTTCGCTTAACTTTCTTGCTTGAAGTAATAACCTGTCCAGTAATAGTAATATAAACCCTTTATAAGCCGGACTGGATATACCGAACCCTATCCGGCCACAAGAGAGATATTCTTCCTGAATTTTCTAAACCTTCCAAGTAAGGCTACACTTGATCTTGATAATGTGCTTTATATACGAGTGTCTCCTCTTATAGCCTGGGACCCAGGGATCCCATTCAGATTAGCTCTCGGTCCCATTATTTTTTCTTCGGGTGAAAGTTAAAGTAGGTCCCTTAGGCCTGACAGTACCTCCCCAACTATAAAGTTAGGGTCTATTTATAGTTAACTGTACTAGGAGCTCCTCAGGATCGAACCAGCGACCATCAGGACAGGAGGGTGGTGTTGTGTCCACTCGGCCACCCTATCTAAGCTCTAATGGGCATAAACTTGGGTTTATTTGTTGACAGTTGTATCATTGAAATCTAAAAGCGATCATAAGTAAACAGAATTATCTTTAAATCAGACTGACCGTGCGTCAGTATATTATGTTTACTGTACAGTGTGTCCCTCTCCCCCCCCCCCCCCTCCCTTCTCCCTCCCTGGACAATTTTTCTGTCAAATTCGGATTTTCACAAAATCTGAACCCTCCGCCCCCCCAGTTAGTGAGCAGTTTGGTCGACATTGTACTAGTTGTGGTCATGCGGCAGCAGTGTGTGGAGTCAACACGTGTCTTGTTGATGTTATGTCCTCCTGGCAGCTGTTCCAGGTAAAGTTCTCTTACTGTTGGTAGTCAGATACTTAGCTTGTGTCAGTCGTCTGGTCTGGCGGTTGTGTCTTGTCTTACCCGGCACCACAACCCTGCCTGCTGCTCCACTCATTCTCTCTGTTACTGCTTTGGTGAGGTTCTTCCTCTGCTGACGGCGACTGACACTCCTGACACTGGCAAGACGTTCCTACAGCTTTATACTGTAAGAAGGAGAAAGTAGAGTTGTCAGACGTGGATTTTTTTTAAACCTAAAACCAAAACTTGATGACTGTAAAACTCTGTACAGGAACACTAAAGTTATCTAACAAGGCAAAGAAAACAGTGATGATCATACCAGTTGCATTAATATTTAGTTGTTAAGAAGAAGAATATCAAAATAAGACACTTGCTACCTCCACAACAACAGTGTCACAGCTGGTGGTGATGATCTCAAGCAGAGGAGAGACTAGTAGAGCTATTATCTGGCTCAAAGAGTTCCTCACCATGCTAGTATAATCAAAGAGTTTCTCACCATGCTAGTATAATCAAAGAGTTTCTCACCATGCTAGTATAATCAAAGAGTTTCTCACCATGCTAGTATAATCAAAGAGTTCCTCACCATGCTAGTATAATCAAAGAGTTTCTCACCATGCTAGTATAACCAAAGAGTTTCTCACCATGCTAGTATAATCAAAGAGTTCCTCACCATGCTAGTATAATCAAAGAGTTTCTCACCATGCTAGTATAATCAAAGAGTTTCTCACCATGCTAGTATAATCTATCATCTCCTTCACCTTCTTAAAATCTACACACACATAGTCATAGACATTTCTCTACATAAAGGAGAGAAAGTGAGGAATGAACAGAGACAAAGGAATATCATGTAGTAAATAAAGTAACATAGAAGATTCTTGGTGATAAATTTAACTGAGGGAAAAAATGAAAGCATAAAAATAAGTAACATTTGGTGGTGGTGTGTTTGGGAGAGAGCCATCACCGGCTGATTGAGGGTGTAACACTGGAGAGGGGTGTAGAATTAAGGGGTCCAGCCGCCTCACACACGCTTGGGCTCTGTCACGGAACGCCACAACTACTGGACGCTTTGCTTTGAATACACCAGAATTTATGATACTATTTTTATTTATATCTTCTTAGCATTAGGTTATGTTTGTGTTCTTAAGTAAAGTCTTTGGGTTATAACAATATAGAAAAAATAAAATACATACATACATAAATCAGAGTACCGTCTTATCTGAGGGTTGGTGATCACAGTCCTTCATTCTAAATATTCTCAGGCTGGTTTTTTTTTTACCAAGCCTCTAAGGTTTTGTATCTCTCTAGGGACCCATCCTTGTCTCTGCCTTCCCTTCAACTCTGTCAATTAATACTTCCGTTATTATTCCCCCATCCTATTTACATAACCAAAGTATATTATTTTTCTTTTTCTTGATAATCTTAGTACAATTCTTAACACTCGCCTATATCACATTTCAAAGGCCTCCACTCTCTTTCTGGTGTCTGTTGAAAGTGTCTACGCTTCTGACCCTTACATCAGTCCTTGCCATATAAACCCTTTTAACAGCACCTTTTCTCAAATTGAAGTTAATGTTTTATTTTTTCATTATGTGTTTTAGATAAAATTTCCACTCGTTTAAGTTCCCTGTTGCCAACCATAATTTTTATTTTATGATTTATCTTCAATTTCGAAACTACCATTACTTTTGTCTTTACAGAATTAACTCTTAAACCATATTTTCCCTGCTGAACTACGAACCCCGAGATTCAGACTCGTGAACCCAAAGCAGTAGACTGAATCTCTCGGGGGGGATCGTGGTTCAGAGAGACAGACAAACTGACTTCAGTAGTTAACCCATAGTAGAAGCAGGCCTTTAATTGACAACCACTTATAATATACTAAGTAATTTTCCTTAACTGGTACAAAAAAAAAAAATAAAATATACCTTAATTCACCAACTTTGTGAAAATAACATTAATAATTTTGTATACAAGAGGTCGATTTTTTTTAGTCAATAGTTTATCATTAATCGGTAACTTAGAAAGATCTTAAATAAGTTGTATGGTCTCCTGTAGTGCCTTTATAAGTAATGACGTCAGTGTCTGTCTTATTGTTCCTCGGTGTAGTTAAGAAAGGTAGAGAATGTTGGATGAGGAAGAGTCTTTAGTGAGGAGTATTATTGTTTTGTATTATATTTTATCTTCAACTTTTCAAGCACCTTTTGTTAGTAGCTTTTATTCAGTGTTGTGAGTGTGTTGTGTGACTTGTGTAGTGAGTGTGTTGTGTGTTGTGTAGTGAGTGTGTTGTGTGAGTTGTGTAGTGAGTGTGTTGTGTGTGTTGTGTAGTGAGTGTGTTGTGTAGTGAGTGTGTTGTGTAGTGAGTGTGTTGTGTGTGTTGTGTAGTGAGTGTGTTGTGTGAGTTGTGTAGTGAGTGTGTTGTGCAGTGAGTGTGTAGTGAGTGTGTTGTGTGTTGTGTAGTGAGTGTGTTGTGTGTTGCGTAGTGAGTGTGTTGTGTGAGTTGTGTAGTGAGTGTGTTGTGTAGTGAGTGTGTTGTGTAGTGAGTGTGTAGTGAGTGTGTTGTGTGTGTTGTGTAGTGAGTGTGTTGTGTGTGTTGTGTAGTGAGTGTGTTGTGTGTGTGTTGTGTAGTGAATGTGTTGTGTAGTGAGTGTGTTGTGTAGTGAGTGTGTTGTGTGTGTTGTGTAGTGAGTGTGTTGTGTAGTGAGTGTGTTGGTATTGTGTTGTGTAGTGAGTGTGTTGTGTAGTGAGTGTGTTGGTATTGTGTTGTGTGTGTTATGTAGTGAGTGTGTTGTGTGTGTTGTGTAAGTATTGTGTCAGTAGCAGGTTAATATAGAGCACCATATGTTATAATCATCTACCAAGAGTATTATAATAAGCATTTAGTATCGTAAAATAATAAACATTCTATAGTAATTTGTTTTATCATACAGTACATAAATCACCTATAACAAAAATATATATATATACACATTATATAAACTGACAATGACCTGCATGTGTCGTACAAAACAATAAATAATTAATGTTTACTATTAATGAGACAAGGACATAAACTATTTAAAGATATCTACATAAACTTATTTCTCTATATTAAAAAAAAAATCTACTATAACTTACCGTAAAAAAGAAAGTAATCAAAAGTAGAACATTCCAGTAGCTTCTTTTAGTGACTCTTTATGTTATTATCGATACGTTTAAATGTCTCAGACGATGATTAAAAACTTATTCATATACTTAAATTAAATTACACCGCCATAGTTCCCGCTACCGCCGTCATAGTTCCCGCCGCCACCGCCACTACCTCCTCCATAGTTCCCACCGCCACCACCACTACCTCCTCCATAGTTCCCGCCGCCACCGCCACTACCTCCATAGCTCCCGCCGCCACCACCTCCGGCGCCACCATCAATGCTGTTCCCGGAGAAGAAGTTGGTGTTGTCTGTTTTCCCGATGTCAGCGTTGAGGCCGTAGTACCGAGGAGCTGAAGAACAGTCGAAGTTGAACCACCAGTCACACACGAAGTACTCCTGGTTGAAGACGGTGCCGTTGGGACAGAGGAAAGAGTCCATCCTGCCGCCGTGTTGACAGATGTGGAACACCTGCATGATAAATAAGTGGAGTGAACATTATTTTTGGTGTAAAGTATCAGGAGACAAGATCTAGTTTAACTGTTACGGAGGTTGTTGTAGTTGCCATTTTAATGTATTAGAGTCTAGTTAGGTTAGGTTAAGTTTGGTTAGGTTAGGTTTAGGGTATTATCAATCACTCAGTTTATTTTAGATATAAGAAGAAAAAATGGGGTGGGGGGGGGGGTTAATGGTGGTTCATGGCGCTATTATAATATAGTAGAAGAATATTATATGACCTGATGATGGGGTAGTGGGTGTAGGAACTACTGTAAATCTGGACGCTGTTAAGTATTAGTAACGGGGAATAGTACACTGACCGAGGGCACACACTTACCTGGCTGGTGGTCCAGGGGGTTATTTGGCTACAGTCACCCTCCAGATGGCTTCAGTGTGAGAGCAATATCACAGAATAGGACCACAGACTCACCTGACAGCGAGCAGAGGGGTCAGTGTCGGCGAAGTAACCCGGCAGAGAGTCACAGACGAAGCCAGTGAAGGGAACGGAGGCCAGCAAGAGGTAGTCCTGGCCGGGGGTCCCTGGGATGGCGTCCAGGTTGTTGGTGGAGAACACGATCCCAAGGTTGTTCTGTCCTCCGAAGTTGCTGCCGCCGCCGCCACTGTACCCGCTGCCACCACCGCCGACCCCACTGTACCCGCTGCCACCACCGCCGACGCCACTGTACCCGCTGCCACCACCGCCGCCGCCACCTCCACTACCACCAACGCCACTGTACCTGCCACCACCTCCACTACCACCGCCACTACCACCGCCGCCACCACCACCACTACCACCGCTGAAAAGCCCCCCACTACCTTTGCTGCTAAACCCTCCACTGCCCGTCCCTACATCACTATAGCTGCTACCGCCTCCACTACCACCACCACTGACAAATCCACTTCCTCCTTTACTGCCACCACTACCACCACCACTGACAAATCCACTTCCTCCTTTACTGCCACCACTACCACCACCACTGACAAATCCACTTCCTCCTTTACTGCCACTAACACCACTACCACCACCACTGACAAATCCACCTCCTCCTTTACTGCCACCACTACCACCACCACTGACAAATCCACCTCCTCCTTTACTGCCACTAACACCACTACCACCACCACTGAAAAATCCACCCCCTCCTTTACTGCCACCACTAACACCACTACCACCACCACTGACAAATCCACTTCCTCCTTTACTGCCACCACTACCACCACCACTGACAAATCCACCTCCTCCTTTACTGCCACCACTACCACCACCACTGACAAATCCACCTCCTCCTTTACTGCCACTAACACCACTACCACCACCACTGATAAATCCACTTCCTCCTTTACTGCCACCACTACCACCACCACTGACAAATCCACCTCCTCCTTTACTGCCACCACTACTACCACCACTGACAAATCCACTTCCTCCTTTACTGCCACTAACACCACTACTACCACCACTGAAAAATCCACCCCCTCCTTTACTGCCACCACTACCACCACCACTGACAAATCCACCTCCTCCTTTACTGCCACCACTACCACCACCACTGACAAATCCACCTCCTCCTTTACTGCCACTAACACCACTACCACCACCACTGACAAATCCACCTCCTCCTTTACTGCCACTAACACCACTACCACCACCACTGATAAATCCACTTCCTCCTTTACTGCCACCACTACCACCACCACTGACAAATCCACCTCCTCCTTTACTGCCACCACTACTACCACCACTGACAAATCCACTTCCTCCTTTACTGCCACTAACACCACTACTACCACCACTGACAAATCCACCTCCTCCTTTACTGCCACCACTACCACCACCACCTGTACCACCACTACCTAACTTATTACCAAACCTCCTCGAACCTCTGCTACTGTGGGAGTTAGAATCAAACCTTCCCCTGCCACTGTTACTTGAGAACCCTCCTCCTCCGCCGCCTCCTCCTCCACTCACGGTAATCCTCACACCTCTACCTCCTCCACTGTTACTCAGGAAGCTGCCACCATTAAACACACTGTTGTCAATGTTGTAATTCCCCCCTCCACTACCTCCACTGCCACCACCGCCGTCACCAAACGTCGCCACGAACTGGTTAGTCTCCTGCCCTTCCAGATTTCCCGATTTTTTCAGATTTTCTAGAGTTTCCAGATTTTCGGGATCTTCTACATTTTCCAGTCTCTTCAGGTCCATGGTGGTGGCCAGGCTGACGAACACTGGAGGGAGGTGAGGGAGGTAGAGTGAGGGAGGCAGTGTGAGAGGAAGGGAGGCAGGCAGGGTGAGGAAGGGAGGGTAGGGTGAAGGGGAAAGAGACACAGGGTAATTAACATCTTGTAGTGATAATAATAATAATAATGTGTGATGGCTTCAGTCGCCTCTACCTTCACTAAACAATAATATATAAGGATAATTCTTCTCTATATTATTACCGAGTAGTGATGATATAACACCTTCTCACGCACTATATTAATCTATTTCTTGAATAATTTTTAAGATTTTTTTTTAATATTTAATTTGGTGGAAAAAAAAACGTGTAATTTAACAAGTGAGTCGGTATTAGTTATCGTTGATTGGTTCATGAAGTCGCTGTAGTTATCGTTGATTGGTTCATAGAGTCGCTATATTTATCGTTGATTTGTCCATACAGGCGCTATAGTCAATGTTGATTGGTCCATAAGAGTCACCATAGTCATCGTTGATTGGTCCTTCAAGAATATAGTCATCGCTAATTGGTCCCCCAGGAATCAGTATCGTTATCATTGGCTGATCTTATGTAGACAGTGCGCGCCTTACCCTCCAATAAGTGACGTCAGAGGAGTGGTGGTGTCCCCCTTACCTAACACCAGCAGGAGGGAGGTGAGTCTTGTGAACATCCTGCCGGTAGCTCTCCTCCCCTCTCTTATTTATATCCTCTTGGCACAGGAACGTAAAGCGGGATAGTTATAGCTGTGAAGATGGAGATGCTTCTAGGGGCTTCACGTGAACGATTCAGCAGTATATGTATGAAGGAGTGAGAGTTGAAATCCTCTAGTTGCCACACGCCTCTTACTGAACTTGAAGGCCTATTATTAGTTTTACTCCGCTGAGAAATTGGTGATTTTATATGATATGAAAACACGTATGTATTGATGTGATATTTAGATGATATAATGAATTTAATCTATAAAGAAGAGTTAAGGAAATGTATGTGTGTGTGTGTGTGTGTGAGCTGGGTGGCACCTGCTGGCGGCGACAAGGCTGCTTGGTCCTCACCGGGGGCGGCTCAAGCCAAGCGTCCCGCGGGCGTCTCCAGGAAGACACAACTGGAGCAAAGTTACACAAGACTTGTCTCCTGCCGTGCACAGCTTCCGGTACGTGTTGTTCATCTCCCGAAGCAGCTCCTCTGTACTCAACAACTGCTGCCACAACACGAGTAGTTACTTAACTTTTTATCTTATTTATGTTGTCGCCTCTATGGGAAGTTCCTCGTATCTCTTGTCCTTTGTGTAGATGTCATCAGTGTGTCGGAATAACAAAGAGTTCTATGACAGCTAGTGTAAGGTGTCCTCCTGCACCTGTGTGTAGCCCAGGTGATGGTGTGTTGGTCAGTTCAGAGAGAGAGAGAGAGAGAGAGAGAGAGAGAGGACAGGAACCAGTGTATCAAGATCCATCTCCTAAAGTGAATTTTCTTGCTGCTTTGTTGTTATGTATTTAGAGGCTTCACCTAACAGGTTCATGGACTTTTGGTGTCTCTTCTTGACAACATTAAACTTTTAATAATTCACAAATTAATTAGTTCTATTTGGGTTAAAAGAGTTAAACCTAAAGTACGTCTAGTTATTACATCGATAAGTTGTTGTTAAAACTAACTTTTATTTATCAACTGATGGTGTGAGGTGGCTCATCTACCATCACTGGCTCTCTACCATAACGTCACTCACCAACACCTTCCCACGCGTAACTGTTCACCTCGGTATAAGTCATCAAGGAAGTTGAGTGTGTCCGTACATGCAAAACTTTTATGCAACATCACGTCGCTTTCTGGCCGTGGAGATACAACCCTCCCTGCTCCCTCTTTCCCTCCGTCTCTCCTGCCACACTCCCTTCCTCCTCCCTCCCTCCCTCCTGCCACACTCCCTCCCTCCCTCCTGCCACACTCCCTCCCTCCCTCCTGCCACACTCCCTTCCTCCCTCCTGCCACACTCCCTTCTGCCACACTCCCTCCCTCCTGTCACACTCCTAGACCTCCACCACCCCTCCGCTAAGGAATACCTCTGTTTATAAAATATTCAAGCAATAAGTTTTAAAATATCTTCCCACGAAATCCTTCTTGAGTTTTCAGTCCGTATTTCAGTAAGAGGAAGGAAGGACTATGCTTACCGCAGCTGATCTAGTTCGTGGCTGCAGGAAGGCATAGCAGCTCCTGTACTGTACCTAACCTGGGTCATGGTCTGTGTCTGTCTCAGTATTGTATCACTCATCGATCATACAAGGACGCGTCTGTATAGTGAGTACACCCTGTGGTCTGTACACACGGTCATGGGGTAACCAAGGTCTTTGTTATCAGCTGGAACTATCTCTCTGTTCTAACTCATTACTGTCTGTCTGTGTCTGTGTCTTTCAAGTGGTTCCTAGAGTTCTCCGACGGGGGGAGGGGGGGGTGTAGTTCTCGGACTCCCCCTGTATGTAAATTAACTCAGTGTATACTACAACAAAGACTTCCTGTTGTTGTTCAGGTGACAGTAAATGGTTTCTTGTTAGGTAAAAATTCCCTTAAAGTTTTATAATTAGGACAACGGTGTTATATTAATGGTATTACTCAACCATTACCATTGACACGGTTTAGAACTGCTTGTACAGTCACTCATACAAAATATCTTTACAAAATTGTGTTGAGAAAATATGACACAACGGACGAAGGATTTTGACAACGGTACCGAGACAACAGGAGTCACAGTGTTCATTCTGAAATTCATCGATCACCCTAAGTACACATATTTTTTTGAATGATTGTACATGAAAACAACAAAATATATTACCTGTTTGTTCATTAGTTATTTTATCATTATAATTGGGTCAATATTTATTCTCACAAATATAACACAACGGGAGGTAAATTAATACACATTTATAAATAATAAAACTCTATTATTTCAACATATTTCTAAACAAACAATTACTTCATAGTTATAAATTGTCTTCTCTTAGCTTCAACGACTTAGTCTTTGAAGCTCACACACTATTAAGGTTATACACAAGATAACTATAGATAACAACTATTAATGATAAAACGATAACAATTCTTCCTGCTTCACATTAATGGCACCTAAAACTACCTAATATATCATACAGCAGTTAATAATATGCTACCTGACTCCGGGTACAACAACAACAGGCAATATACAAAACACAACAAACTATAGAGAGGTTAACTACACCTTGTAATAACTAGTCTAGGTGTGTGATTCAGTCCTATGTATAGCTTATCACATAATTCAACCCTGTCCTAATTTCAGTGTGGAGAGATGGTGGTTTATGTGTGAGATTTTACCAATGATTCGTCTGTGAAATAGTATGAATAATTGTGTATCAGTGTTAATAGTATGAACATATATTTTGCCCTGATAAGAAATGATTACTGAAGTGAGTAAGTGGTGTAGTTCCCTTGTGTCGTGTTATGTAGATGAGGAAAGAGAATTCTGACGACAACTATAGATTTTTGTCTTTTGTAATATAATATATACATTATGTAGTCAAGGTAAATACTGAAAGTTTTGAAGATGTGAGTAAAGAGATTTTTTTATTACATGGTTATTACAAGTCGCTTCTTCCTATAGTGTTTCTTGTGTGTTACCGTCCACGACTCTCAAGGCAGATGATATTATTATTGTCTTTCATGAATAACTAATAACGTTACAATATTAAATGACAAAGGTGATTATCTGTCAGTGTAGTTGGATCACACTGTAGTTACCGGGAGACGTGTTGAGAGTATTAGTCGTTCTCTCTCATCCTGACTGTACATGAACCGTTTCTGTGTTACCAGTGTTACCGGGTTGGTGCTCCGTACTGGTTACTGGGAGGACGAACACCTCCACCTCCAGCGTAACTCCCTCCTCCGCCTCCTCCTCCACTACCTCCACCACCTCCTCCTCCACCACCTCCTCCTCCTCCCCCTCTACTAGGTACTCTCCCAATCTCATTGTTGAGGTCGTAGAACTGATCAGCGGTGGTGCAGTCGAAGTTGAACCACCAGTCACACACGAAGAACTGCTGGTTGAAGATGGTGCCGTTTGGACACAGGAACGATGTCTTCCTCCCTCCTACCTGACAGATATGGAACACCTGCAAATAAACGGAAATAAAAAGAATTCTGAGCTTTTTTCATGATATACACTGGATGGTTGTGTATTCTGCATGTTAGTAGTGAACTATAGTGAGTAGTGATCATAAATATAGAAACGATGTATTTATTTATCTTTCATTTCTAGTGTAAAAAACTCTCTCTCTCTCTCTCTCTCTTACACTAAGCTTACGGACGAGAGCGATAAGTTACGATAATTACAAGTTAGGGTCGGAGGTCGCCTTTGAGGGCTGATTTTCTACATCTGCCCATTTCTTATCCAGTTGTCTCTCGTTGACTTTCTTTACCCACTCACCTTCCCCTCCTACCCTCCCTCTCCACCCACCCACCCTTCCCTACCCCTCCCACCCTCCCCTCCTACCCCACCATCAGGAAGGCTCATAAAGTTAAACTCACAACAGGAAGACTCATAAAACATCACTTATGAGACGAAGATTTAAATTACCTCAATGACTTACACATACACACTTACCTGATTTATGACTGAACATGACTGATGGTTCAAGTTAGTCAGTCAGCCATACAAGGGCGTCTTTACGGTCACCAGTACTTAGCTGTCAGGTCAACAGGTCATCTCACTGTCAGCCAATTGGGGGTTGAGGTCAGTATCAGGTCAGCAGGCTGGTAGAGGAGGTCACAGGGTCGAATGGTAATTTTTTGTGGGTAAGGTCGCATGTTAGTCCCAAAGATGTTTACTGTTGACATCACAGCACATCACTTGACACCTCTGCACATCACTTGACACCTCTGCACATCACCTGACAGTTTATACACATCACTTGACAGTTTATACACATCACTTGACAACTCTAGCACATCACTTGACAGCTCATCACATCGCCTGACAGTTTATACACATCACTTGACAACTCTGTGCATTACTTGACAACTTACCACGTACACTGACAACACTTTACAGTCACCTTCAGATACACATTACCAACAAAAAACATCACTTGACAGCATCTTGACATCTAATTTGACATCACCTGACATGACACAAAAGATTTATTCTATCTGAAATGACTACGTGACTTCATATTTACGCTGACATGACAATTAATGAAATCAAATCCAGTCTATCATCATATCTTGACGTTTAGTGACATCATCTGATATAACAGCTGACATCAATCATTCTCCCGACATCTATTAGCACCAGGTTACATCATTGAGGAGGTTTTTGACGTCATAGCAGAGGATATCACTTGACAGAGAGACACACACGACTCACCTGACAGCCGGCGTCTGGGGAGGTGTCCGCGTAATACCCCGGCACCTGACCAATGCAGGAGAACCCGGTGTTGGGCACTGAGGCGAGGATTGGGTAGTCTTGACCGGGTATTCCACCTCCAGCCACGGCAGATGCGAGACTCCAGCCCCCCCCTCCTCCTCCTCCACCACCGCTACCACCACCTCCTCCTCCACTGCCACCACCTCCACTACCCCCACCACTGCCACCTCCACTACCAACACTACCCCCACCACTGCCACCTCCACTACCCCCACCACCGCCCCCCGTGCCACCACCTCCACTGGCACCACCACCACCTCCACTACCATAGCCGCTCCTTCCAACAGCACCAGCTCGAATACTTCTGCCTTTGTTTTCTTCCACCAGCTGTTCTATACCATTACCACCAAAGGCTCTGTCACCATCACCTCTACTCTCCACACTCACGTCACTGTTGGCACTGGCTCTACTGTTGCCACCAAACCCTGTATTCTTTCTACTAAAGACTCGGACAGCATTGACACCACTTGAACCACTGAAGCCACTGCCAGTATTACCACCATTTGCACTACCGAAGCCTCTGACAGCAGTACTTGAACGGGTGTCAGAGTAGCTACTACCACCAGTGTCTCTTCTAGCACCATTACCAACACTTACAGTACTAAACCTTCTGCCAGCATTATCAAAACTTGCACCACTAAAGTCTCTACCAGCAGTACCAAAACTTGCACCACTAAAGTCTCTACCAGCAGCACCAAAACTTGCATCACCAAAGCCATTTCCGGCAGTACCAACACTTGCACTACTAAAGCCCCTGCCATCATTACCAACACTGGCGCCACCAAAGGTTCCATCAGCACTACTCTCCCTGCCTCTGACAGTCCTCACATCAGTGTCTCTGTTGGCATTTCTCACTCGGTTACTCCTCACGAAGCTGGGTCGTACACTGCTACCGACGTTGAAGCCTCTCCAAGCTAAGCTTCGTCTGTTACCTCCACCACTGCTTCCACTCCCACCACCGAAGCCTCCACCACCAGTGTTGCCATCACCACCAACTCCACTGTTAACATTTCTCATTCTGTTGCTGTTCCTGAATCCTTGTATCATGCCATCACCACCACCACGAACTGCCGCACTACCTATGTCTACCTTCCCAATACCAACAAATTCACCGCTGTCTATATCATCACCACTATCACCACCACTACTCTCGTCACCACCACCAACGCTGTCACTGATGCTTCCCTGGGTAGTTACAGGAACTGCCCCAGGGATCCCATTGTTGAAGTGGTTGAATTTGGAGAAGGTCCTGAGGAACTGGTTGAAGGCTTGAAGGTGGAGGATGGGATTAGCGGCCACGAAGACCAAAACTGTAGAGAAAGAGACGACTTATTAGACGCAGCAGCAGAAGAACATACCGTACATGATATACAGTAAAAACCTCCATTTAACGGACTATATACAGAGGAAAGTCCGTTATATCAAGGATTCTTTAGATGTAAACCCTCCTCCTTCCCCCTAACGTATTATAAGGAGAGCGAAGGAACATTTATTTAACCTTAAGACTCCGACGTGATTAAGGTATATAGTTAACCATGATCAGATTACCCAGGTATATTTTGTTTAAAGGTTAATGATAAGAGTCACCTGTGCCGTTTCTACATCAATATAGAGCTCTTTACTTTATAGACCCATAGGAAATAGAATGGTATAGAGTATAGAACACAAAGAACCACCCCACCCCCACCCCCCAAAAACACTCTATATTTTAACTCTATCTCTCACTTACAGCTCCCAGGAGAAAAGTTTGTTGAGAGGAAAACAAATGAGTTACTACTTACACCCAAGAGACAAGTTAGAAGGAATAAAAGTGATAATTATGATGAATGGGACGAATAATTGAGGCAAAATGCGATTAATTTGACAACCTCTGCTTGAAGGTAAATAACTGAATCTGAATACACACACACACACACACACACACAACACCCCCAACACACAACACCCCCCACACACAACACCCTCCTCCCACACCCACACACCCACAGCATCCTCCTCCCACACCCACACACTGTTGATAATAATATGAAGGAAATTCCAACACCACATTCATAAAACCATAAACAGTATAACAAACGTCTGGTTAGGTTAGGTTAGGTTTATGTTAGGTTAGGTTTATGTTAGGTTAGGTTTATGTTAGGTTAGGTTAGGTTAGGTTAGGTAGTTGGATTATCACACTTGATCATTATGTCAACACTGTTATCACCTGTCGCTGTTACCTGCATGTTAATTAAGTGCTACGTTCTCATGACTCATATGAACACTGCATCACCACCACACAAAGAAGCACTGATGTACTATACAGAGAAGCATTGCAGCACCACACAAGGAAGCATTGCACCACTATACAAGGAAGCACTGATGTACTATCGAGGACAAAAATTCGCTCCTTCCCAAACTGAAGCCGGATCGACCCGCACAGCACACCCGCACCAGATAACAATCAGGGTAAGTCAGTTCGGAGACTCGTTCCCGTGTCTCAGTTTCACTACAGGGAGCGAACTTTTGTCCACGATAGTACCACACGAAGAAGCACTGTAGCACTATACAAAGAAGCACTGATGTATCACACAAAGAAGCATTGCAGCACCACATAATGAAGCACTTCAGTACCACACAATGAAGCACTGCAGTACCACACAAAGAAGCAGTGCAGCACCACACAATGGAAGCACTGCAGCACCACACAATGGAAGCACTGCAATACCACACAAAGAAGCATTGATGTACCAAACAAAGAAGCACTGCAGCACCACACAAAGAAGCACTGCAGTACCATACAAAGAAGCATTGCAGCACCACACAAAGAAGCACTAATGCACCATACAAAGAAGCAGTGCAGCACCACACAAAGGAAGCAGTGCAGTACCACACAAAGGAAGCACTGCAGTACCACACAAAGGAAGCACTGCAGCACCACACAAAGAAGCATTGATGTACCACACAAAGAAGCATTGCAGCACCACACAAAGAAGCACTGATGTACCATACAAAGAAGCATTGCAGCACCACACAAAGAAGCACTGATGTACCATACAAAGAAGCAGTGCAGCACCACACAGAGGAAGCAGTGCAGCACCACACAATGGAAGCAGTGCAGCACCACACAAAGAAGCACTGATGTACCATACAAAGAAGCAGTGCAGCACCACACAAAGAAGCATTGATGTACCACACAAAGAAGCATTGCAGCACCACACAAAGAAGCACTGATGTACCATACAAAGAAGCATTGCAGCACCACACAATGAAGCACTAATGTACCACACAAAGAAGCATTGCAGCACCACACAAAGAAGCACTGCAGTACCACACAAAGAAGCATTGCGGCACCACACAAAGAAGCACTGATGTACCATACAAAGAAGCAGTGCAGCACCACACAATGAACCACTGCAGTACCACACAATGAAGCACTGCAGCACCACACAAAGAAGCACTGCAGTACCACACAAAGAAGCATTGCAGCACCACACAAAGAAGCACTGATGTACCATACAAAGAAGCATTGCAGCACCACACAATGAAGCACTGCAGTACCACACAAAGAAGTAGTGCAGCACCACACAATGGAAGTAGTGCAGCACCACACAATGGAAGCACTGCAGCACCACACAAATGAAGCACTGCAGCACCACAAAAGGAATCATGTGTCTATCTTTCTAACTCCATCTATGACACTATTTAACCCAGGTAATTTAACTCTTTGTACCTTCTATTAATCAACATAAGCTTCAATTACCACCTAACAATTCTAACTAGTCATATAGAAAGTTAATTAATTACCTACATCCTTGTCATTAACGTATCTAGAAAGTATTATTTTATATATTATCCAACTGATATTTAATACATTACTTTCAATTTTACTTATAATTACTATATATACTTTCAATTGTATTTATAATCACTTTATATATACTTTACTGTATTAAATCATCCGTTCTAATGACACACTATGAGGGAATGAGTCGCACAGTTTGGTCACGTCACTTGTTTAGGTAATTGCTCGCGTGATTATAAGGTGATATATGAGTTATTATACCCAGGTAATTGAGTGATTTACAACTGTTCGTGTGTGTGTGTGGGTGTGTGTGTGGGTGTTTCATACGTGGTACCTAAACACCTCTTGATTATCTACCTGAAATACTATAATTTACGAGGGTAGATTATATACCTCTTAAGCTTGGGATTATTTCCTTCATTTTCGTTATAATTTGGTGTGATTTTATTTTGGACTTGTTTTGATGCATGTGGAGGTGGGGGATGAGAGGGGGCAGTGTTGTAGTGGGAGGAGAGGTGTGGGAAGAGGCAGTGTTGTAGTGGGAGGAGAGGTGTGGGAGGAGGCAGTGTTGTAGTGGGAGGAGAGGTGTGGGAGGAGGCAGTGTTGTAGTGGGAGGAGAGGTGTGGGAGGGGGCAGTGTTGTAGTGGGAGGAGAGGTTGTGGGAGGGGGCAGTGTTGTAGTGGGAGGAGAGGTGTGGGAGGGGGCAGTGTTGTAGTGGGAGGAGAGGTGTGGGAGGGGGCAGTGTGGGTACAGAAAGGGTCTAGTGGGTTAGTCCGGGTATATTGATGACTGAGTCTACCCACGGTGGAATACATAGGCCGTGATGTACTTATTTCTTACTATTTCTATCTTATAATGGAACTGGTGAGGTTTTATGTAAAATTAAAATTTACTATTTAGAATACGATTGAACTGTTGCACTAATAAGAAAATGCAACAAGAACAGGTATAAATATTTGTCAAATTCATACTATACAAAAAAAACCCATTATTATGAAATGTAATGTTTGGCATCGAACTGCTGCCACATATTACTTAATCTATGAAAAGTACAATGATATATGAACAATATGTTATATGTACAGTACATACGTATGTATTTAATTAATTAATTAATTTATTTATTTGTTTTATTTATAATTGTATATATTTTAAGTCAAGCATAGAAAATTGAGTTAAGAAAAACATAGTCCCGTATTCCACAATCAAAATATTTACCCCCGCGGCCCGGCCACTAGTGTGTCCAGCGCCTGCCTCACCCTACACACAAGAAGGTTAATGTCTCCCGACTTTTGTCCCGTCACAAGAACCGCCGATTTCTCCATTTACAACTATTTGAGGTAAAAACTGTAAATTATTTAGCCCTTTGAGAGCTATCAGTCGTCACCAAGTTATGTATCGTTGTTATTGGAGCAGGTGAAGAAAGTACTGTATGAGTGTATGACCAAGTCCATGCTAGCACTCAACTTCACTGATCGGCGAGTTAGCCACTTGGGCTGCCGGTCACGTAAGACACACTTGCACATCTCAGTGTTATAGCAGTAACCTTGAGGACAAAGAACGTTAAGAAAATTGTGGACAAACATTTAATTGTAACGATTTGGTAAACTAATTTAAAATGTAAAGAATATGGGTTAGTGCCATCCCACCATGAAGACATTGACTGTAACGAGTGGAGAGGATACTGATACAGTGGTGTTATTATGAAGTATAAACAGTGTGGTGTAAGTACCTGTACAGAACTATAGCGGAGAGTATGAGAACACCGTTACTACCAGAAGGAATTGTTCGATTTCGTTCATTTTTCCCTAAATGTTCTGATCACTATAGTAAGTATTTTAAAAGAGCCGACAATTATTTATATTAATTATAAGTATTTTTTATTGCTTAGTTTTTCTCTATCTAGAATTCTAGATGATCACTAGTTGTGCATTGTTACCTTCCCCTAATTAGTTTTGTGTTACAGGTGTTGAAATAATCACAGAATATTTAAAACCAGGAAGGTCATTTGTAGGTTCATACAAAGTTGTTTTACAGTAGTGTTTGGTCTATAGGTTGAGAGTATGTGTTGTGTGTTGAGACTCGGTGGTGTAAAACAAACTATTGTCTTTAGTTTTGGGGATTAGTTGTGACACTTAACACCTCACCACTAGACGTACACTGAAAGCGTTTGTTATTAACATAAGAACATAAGAATGGAGGAAACTGCAGCGGGCCTATTGGCCCATAATGGGCAGTCCCGGTTACACCCAACCCCTATCGCTCATATATCCATCCAACCTATGTTTGAAGCTATCCAGCGGTTCGAGTTAATGATGATGTTTGGTAACTTGTTCCACTCATCCACTACTCTATTTCCAAACCAGTGTTTACCTACTTCACGCCAAAATCTAAATTTGTCTAATTTAAAACCATTGTTACGAGTTCGCTCCTGGTCGGATAATTTAAGTACCTTTATTATATCACCTTTATTAAACCTGACTTCCATTTATACACCTCGATCATATCGCCTCTCACTCTACGTCTCTCGAGGGAGTGCAGACTAACACTCATATTATTAAACAACATCTTCCCTTGAAGAGGGTCGTTGTGTTTCAACCCGAGTTTTAAACTAAAAGAGTCCCGAGGGACACCACAGGACAGTACTTAACGGGGTGGTGTGGCGGTAAAATTAACTAATTCTAATAAAATTAATTTATAATATTGGAATTAGTTAATTTTACCTCCACTCCTCGTTAGATTTAATTACACGCCCTATTTTAGTGTCGTCAGCAAATTTACCTATGTTGCTGTCTACGCCTATATCTATGTCGTTTATGTGTATAATAAATAGTAATGGTCCAAGGACTGAGCCTTGGGGTACTCCACTAGCGACGTTACCCCAATCAGATTTAGTGCCGTTAATGCTAGCTCTCTGTTTCTTGTCCCGTAACCACTCCCTAATCCAGCCTAGAATATTATCTCCTCCAATTCCAACCATTAGAGAATGTATATGGCACTAGGGCGTGGTTTTGGACTCTAATTTAAGGTTTATTACTGTACATAGTGGTTGGCCCCTTCCGTATGGCTGTCTCGGTGAAAAATGGCATAGTAAGCGAGGAATGATACTTGTTGATATCTCAGGTTTTTGTTGGTATACTCGTTGTGGTCCTTACACTGAGGAACATTTGGTGTTTATAGCAGCCTTTTTCTGGGTACACATTTACAAAAGCGTCTCACTGGCATCACCATAACAAAACGCGCGGCAAAATGTACAGTGTTGGGGAAGTTCCACGATCAAGAGAGCTCGATCATTTATTGTTTTGTTTTGAAAGTTGGCGACATGATCTAACCTATCCATATAAAGCTTAACCTAACCTATTATCTTAGGTTTGATAGGTTAGGATTTATATATTAGGTTTTTTAGGTTAGTTTTAGCTGTTTCGCAACTAAAAGCTAAATAATTCATTATCTACCCTGTTCGTGGTATTTTTTTCAACACTGTATTAAATCCTAGTGAGCCTCGTCCCTTCTATATAGTACAGACACTGACGACTCCACACTGTCACTCCCTATAGACAGTATAATAACGTTGGCACTTACCGAACACCAGAGCAGTACGAGGTAATCCACCCATGGCTGCGTCAGTGTCGAGTTACGGTAGTCCAGATAGAGAGATAGAGAGAGAGAGGCACACATTCACTAGGGGAGATCACAGTGTGTAGTCCTCATCACACCCCAGCCGCCTGTGACGAGTTAATTCCATTTCCCTCCATTTATAACTTACGGGGACGGGTGGGGGTGAGGGAGGAGGGGCGGGGTAAAGGAGGGAGGGGTAGGTGGGGTGAGGGATGAGAGGCGGGGTAAAGGAGGGAGGGGTAGGTGGGGTGAAGGATGAGGGGGGGATGAAGAATGATGTCACTTGTTACATGTTAAACTTTTTATTTCATTCGGTTGGAAAGTGCGAGGTATTTTGTTCTTTCGGAAATATAAATCATAAAAAAAAAAGATTAAATTAGTTTGATGGATAAGAAATGTTTATAAAGTTGCTTACATAGAGAATTATTGATGGGGTATTGTGTTAATGTAAAGAACACTCATTACATTACGCTTCATGATCTCAGTATTATAACGTAACATAACTCGGTAAGAATGTTAGATCAATGTTTACAGCGTTAGATTATACTGATCAAACGAATCAATAAATCCCAACATGATAATACAGTGAAAAAGTTATACTCTGATATCAAGAAAATCATAAGGAAATAATTATTGAACAAATCGATTTACTTTTATTAACACAAATATTAAAAAAATATATTTATTTATTATTTATTATTAACAAACCCTTAGAGAATATTGTTGTTTTTGTTGTTATTGTTGTGTTTGTTGCTGTTGTTGTTTATATTTGGGACTCCTCACAAGTCAGGTAATGAGACAAGATCACCTGTAAGTCCAGAAATTCTATAAGGTGTTCAGCTTTTAATGATGAGTTCTATTTATCACTACAGGGTGTGGTCGCCTCATGTCCTACTCCCCCCCAAGTCCACCCAGCTGTAAATGTGTACCTAAAATTTTACAGTGACGTAGGTGGTGTGTAGGTTGGGTTAGGTTGTGGTTGTGGATCAGGTTAGGTTAGGTTGTGGATCAGGTTAGGTTAGGTTGTGGATCAGGTTAGGTTAGGTTGTGGTTGTGGATCAGGTTAGGTTAGGTTGTGGTTGTGGATCAGGTTAGGTTAGGTTGTGGTTGTGGGTCAGGTTAGGTTAGGTTGTGGTTGTGGGTCAGGTTAGGTTAGGTTGTGGTTGTGGGTCAGGTTAGGTTAGGTTGTGGTTGGTTGTGGTTGTGGTCAGGTTAGGTAGTGTTGTGGTCGGTTGTTAGGTGTCAGTGGTCAGGTTAGGTTAGGTTGTGGTTGTGGGTCAGGTTAGGTTAGGTTGTGGTTGTGGATCAGGTTAGGTTAGGTTGTGGTTGTGGGTCAGGTTAGGTTAGGTTGTGGGTCAGGTACTGTAGGACCTTCCTCAAGCCCTCACGTCTCCACCACCGCCATCACTCTTGTCAGGGCCCCTCTACTCGCTCCTCTTGAGAATACTAAGAGTCTTTAACACCGTCTGAGTATCACCCTGGAGCAACGGGGTGTACCTTAAGCTCACACTCAGGTTGCCACACACACGCACACACACACACACACACACACATTTAAGGTTGGGTCACATATAGGTTGGGTCACAAATTAGTCTCCACTGTTGATTTTAAAACCATTATCTCTCTCTCTCTCTCTCTCTCTCTCCCTCTCCCTCTCCCTCTCCCTCTCCCTCCCTCCCTCCCTCCCTCCCTCCCTCCCTCCCTTGTTCATCCTTAATCCAACCATCCACTGTCCCCACCCCCACCTTCTCCACTTCCAACTCTTCTCCCACTTCCCCCCATATTCCCCTCTTCCTCTCCATCCCCTCCTCTTCCACCCCTCTTCCTTTCCCTCTCCCTTCCCCTTCCCCCTCTCCCTTCCCCCTCTCCCTTCCTCCACCCGCTCGTCAACACACAGTTAAGATGTGATCAGACTTGGGTTTTGTCGACTCGTTTTACTTGATGTAAAATTTACACCTCTGCTGGTAGTGGGTCCCAGGGCGAGGCTCCAGGGGCCGACGGTAACGTGCTGATGAAACCTTTTAAATCAAGATAGAATTGATAGATGGTAACTTGTTATTTATTTATTATTATTATTATTTGCTTCTGAAGATGAAGTGTACTGTTAACTACTAAAGTCCATTCGTATCTCCTCCCTGAACCACGAACTCCAGAGATTCAGATTCGTGAACCCGAAGCAGTACACTGATACATTATTCTGTACCATAAATGCTTCGGATTCATAAGTCTGAATCTCTCGGGGGTTCGTGGTTCAGGAGGAGTGACGGACGGTGTTTAGTAGGCCGACTGTATATCTCTCAGTGTAAGTCTGTATTTGATGACGTTTATGAATGAGGATTAAGTGTAAATCTGTAAATTGAAGATTGTTATTGTAAATATATTAGAGAAATGGGGATATTTTTTTTTTACGATGACTCAGTTTACAGTTACGAGTGTGAGTGTGACCAATAACCTCTTACAAGGGTCTAGTTGGTGAAGGCTCTTAAAATCCAAGTCCGTCCCTCCCTCCCTCCCCCTCACCCCTCCCCCCATTACGTCCCCCTCCCCTTCCCCCTCCCCCTCTAATCCCCCCCCCATTACTCTGGATGTTGTATTCTCTTTTAATGTTAGATGCTGTAAACAAATCTCAACTTGTATTATAAAAAAGAAGTTGTATTAATTTGATAGAATCTTTATTTATTAATATATAAGTCTTGTTGATATTTGTATGATATTGTATCCCTCCCCCCCTCCCCCCAGAAACTATAAATAGCTCAACGTATCTAAAATTACCTCTTGAGAAGTACTTTGATAATTGGCCATACACTCGTCAAAAGTTAGGTAAATTTGTAAAAGTATTATATTTCCCTCTCTAAAAGTATAAAAACTTTAATATTTTTCCCATTTATCAAGATGAAACTTTAAAGAAATTATATATTCATTGGTATAAATAAAAAAATGAATATATGTCTTTTGAACAAACTCAATAGTGAAATAGAAAACGGAATTCTAACCAGAACGCGATGATTCTGAGTACAAGCGACGTAAACACTAACTCCCGCCATCCCAGCGTTTATACTCCAGGCCGCCACTACATAACACACACAGTGAACCCTTCCAGTGCGCTCATACCCAATTAACACAGGTACAGGTGTCTATGATTATATATATGGAAACAGCTGCATCCAACTTGGCGTGTGTTGATAGTGAAGAGTAATGATGTGAATGACTACGAGGGTCGGGAGGGCAGACGGGTGTTACTCAGTGTCTGTGTGTGTGACAGAAATGAAGAGAATGACATTGAAATAGACAACAGACAGACAGACAGACAGACAGACAGAGAGAGATATCTCGTTCTGGTCACCATTTAAGGACAGCAGAAACATTTGTCCACCCTTTCTTTGTGTCCAATGCCCCTACAACTCAGTATACCAGCTCGCTCTTTAGGAAGGGGAGTGGAGCATCTCTTGACTGCATCTCTATATTGACGAGAATGATTATTAAACACCTCGGCGATATAGTAGTAGTCCTGGCATCTTCAATGAGTTAGGATTTAATATTATTCTTCACAATATCATCCAAATTGTATTCAGGATCATATTGGGGCGAACCATTGGTAACATTGTCGCCTTGGGTACATAGGTAGGAAAATCACTGTTATAACATCTCTAGATTTATTCTTCTCTCCTTGACATGATAACGATACATTTAGCTACCTCGTTCTGTGTGTTTTTTCAGGCCATCATGTTGTGTTCAAGGTGGAATTGATTACACAGTCGGTTTATTAATTATTAGCATTTAGGTTAAGTTAAGAATATACTGATAGATATTAATTTTAACATCTGTAGGAAGGTGACAGAGTGTAGCTTATTTTACAGTCCAGGGAATTTAAGTTTTATCATCGCCCCCACCCTGGCAACAGCTAAGTTACCTTGTGTAAAATTGTTCTAATAGTCAAGATTTCTAGCATAACTTAATACGATTTTTTTTAATAGTCATTTAAAACTCTTGCGTTACCGTGATACTCTCAGCATATAATTGAAGGGGTATATAAGCTCAAATAGGTAACTAAGAGAGAATACCTGAGAACCTATTCACTCATAAGAACCATTAATTAGTGTACATTTATATCCAGTTCATTAGCTCACCTTCCTACACCTTGTGAATCAGAGACCAGGTGATGGGGTTATAGCTGTTGTGGAAAAGACTGGAATAGGATCTAGATCCAGTAGATTCTTCACGGATTATTATTATTGTTGTTGAGGTCAAATATCCGACACTAGGATTATGTAAAATTTTCAAACTAGACGAAACGGGAATAAAAGAGCATAAAATGTGTGGTAGGCTAGTAGGGGTGTGTGGTAGGCTAGTAGGGGTGTGTGGTAGGCTAGTAGGGGGTGTGTGGTAGACTAGTAGGGGTGTGTGGTAGACTAGTAGGGGTGTGTGGTAGGCTAGTAGGGGTGTGTGGTGGGCTAGTAGGGGTGTGTGGTAGGCTAGTAGGGGTGTGTGGTAGGATAGTAAGGGGTGTGTGGTAGGCTAGTAGGGGGTGTGTGGTAGGCTAGTAGGGGTGTGTGGTAGGCTAGTAGGGGTGTGTGGTAGGCTAGTAGGGGATGTGTGATAGACTAGTAGGGGTGTGTGGTAGACTAGTAGGGGTGTGTGGTAGGCTAGTAGGGGATGTGTGATAGACTAGTAGGGGTGTGTGGTAGACTAGTAGGGGTGTGTGGTAGGACCATCAATACAGGCCACACACACATGCAAACGCACACATACACACACTCATAAAAACGTACACAAACACACATTCACAAAAACGTACACACACACACACAGACAGACACACATACAGACACTGATCGTAACCTGGCTCAGTACCACACCCCCGCCACACTGTCTCTCTCGTTGACGCCTCTCTGTCTGTGTGTCTGTCTCGTTGTCTGTGTGTCTGTCTCGTTGTCTGTGTGTCTGTCTTATTGTCTGTGTGTCTGTCTTATTGTCTGTGTGTCTGTCTCGTTGTCTGTGTGTCTGTCTCGTTGTCTGTGTATCTGTCTTATTGTCTGTGTGTCTGTCTTATTGTCTGTGTGTCTGTCTTATTGTCTGTGTGTCTGTCTCGTTGTCTGTGTGTCTGTCTTATTGTCTGTGTGTCTGTCTTATTGTCTGTGTGTCTGTCTCGTTGTCTGTGTGTCTGTCTTATTGTCTGTGTGTCTGTCTTATTGTCTGTGTGTCTGTCTCGTTGTCTGTGTGTCTGTCTCGTTGTCTGTGTATCTGTCTCGTTGTCTGTGTATCTGTCTTATTGTCTGTGTGTCTGTCTTATTGTCTGTGTGTCTGTCTTATTGTCTGTGTGTCTGTCTCGTTGTCTGTGTGTCTGTCTTATTGTCTGTGTGTCTGTCTTATTGTCTGTGTGTCTGTCTTATTGTCTGTGTGTCTGTCTTATTGTCTGTGTGTCTGTCTTATTGTCTGTGTGTCTGTCTTATTGTCTGTGTGTCTGTCTTATTGTCTGTGTGTCTGTCTTATTGTCTGTGTGTCTGTCTCGTTGTCTGTGTGTCTGTCTCGTTGTCTGTGTGTCTGTCTTATTGTCTGTGTGTCTGTCTTATTGTCTGTGTGTCTGTCTTATTGTCTGTGTGTCTGTCTCGTTGTCTGTGTGTCTGTCTTATTGTCTGTGTCTGTCTCGTTGTCTGTGTGTCTGTCTTATTGTCTGTGTGTCTGTCTTATTGTCTGTGTGTCTGTCTCGTTGTCTGTGTGTCTGTCTTATTGTCTGTGTCTGTCTCGTTGTCTGTGTGTCTGTCTTATTGTCTGTGTGTCTGTCTTATTGTCTGTGTGTCTGTCTTATTGTCTGTGTGTCTGTCTCGTTGTCTGTGTGTCTGTCTTATTGTCTGTGTGTCTGTCTTATTGTCTGTGTGTCTGTCTTATTGTCTGTGTGTCTGTCTCGTTGTCTGTGTGTCTGTCTTATTGTCTGTGTGTCTGTCTCGTTGTCTGTGTGTCTGTCTCGTTGTCTGTGTGTCTGTCTTATTGTCTGTGTGTCTGTCTCGTTGTCTGTGTGTCTGTCTCGTTGTCTGTGTGTCTGTCTTATTGTCTGTGTGTCTGTCTTGATGTCTACCTCATTGTCTGTTTGTTGAGTGTCGGTATGTCTGTTTAATATGTATGTCACTGTCAGTGTGTTGTGTCACTGTTAGTGTGTTGTGTCACTGTCAGTGTGTTGTGTCACTGTCAGTGTGTTGTGTCACTGTTAGTATGTTGTGTCACTGTCAGTGTGTTGTGTCACTGTCAGTGTGTTGTGTCACTGTCAGTATGTTGTGTCACTGTTAGTGTGTTGTGTCACTGTTAGTGTGTTGTGTCACTGTCAGTGTGTTGTGTCACTGTTAGTGTGTTGTGTCACTGTTAGTGTGTTGTGTCACTGTCAGTGTGTTGTGTCCCTGTTAGTGTGTTGTGTCACTGTTAGTGTGTTGTGTCACTGTCAGTGTGTTGTGTCACTGTTAGTGTGTTGTGTCACTGTCAGTGTGTTGTGTCACTGTTAGTGTGTTGTGTCACTGTCAGTGTGTTGTGTCCCTGTTAGTGTGTTGTGTCACTGTCAGTGTGTTGTGTCGCTGTCAGTGTGTTGTGTCACTGTCAGTGTGTTGTGTCACTGTCAGTGTGTTGTGTCACTGTCAGTGTGTTGTGTCACTGTCAGTGTGTTGTGTCACTGTCAGTGTGTTGTGTCACTGTTAGTGTGTTGTCACTGTCAGTGTGTTGTGTCACTGTTAGTGTGTTGTCACTGTCAGTATGTTGTGTCACTGTTAGTGTGTTGTGTCACTGTCAGTGTGTTGTGTCACTGTCAGTGTGTTGTGTCACTGTTAGTGTGTTGTGTCACTGTCAGTGTGTTGTGTCACTGTCAGTGTGTTGTGTCACTGTCAGTGTGTTGTGTCACTGTTAGTGTGTTGTCACTGTTAGTGTGTTGTGTCCCTGTTAGTGTGTTGTGTCAATGTTAGTGTGTTGTGTCACTGTTAGTGTGTTGTGTCACTGTCAGTGTGTTGTGTCACTGTCAGTGTGTTGTGTCACTGTTAGTATGTTGTGTCACTGTCAGTGTGTTGTGTCACTGTCAGTGTGTTGTGTCACTGTCAGTGTGTTGTGTCACTGTTAGTGTGTTGTGTCACTGTCAGTGTGTTGTGTCACTGTCAGTGTGTTGTGTCAATGTTAGTGTGTTGTGTCAATGTTAGTGTGTTGTGTCACTGTCAGTGTGTTGTGTCACTGTTAGTGTGTTGTGTCACTGTCAGTGTGTTGTGTCACTGTCAGTGTGTTGTGTCACTGTCAGTGTGTTGTGTCACTGTCAGGTGACCCCCCTGGTTGTTAGGGTGTAGTCTTCAGCTCCACCACAGTGACGCAACATCTTTCGTGTCTCGCCCGAAAAGGAAAGTTGTGGTGGTGGTGATGACGGTGGTGGTGGTGATGACGGTGGTGGTGGTGGAGGGAGTGACAGCGACCGCCCCGTCACCTGCGCCAACACTGACATCTTCACGTGTAAACACTGGAACACCCGCACGGACTTGCACGGATTCGCACCCGCCAGCCCGCCCACACACACTGAGGCGTGAAGCAGTTTCACGGGCGTGCACGACTGCGTTGATGCACGCGCCAGGATATCATGAATGCCGACATTCATGCATACGCATACGTATACTGGTATATTAGAAGCTGCCAGTCACGTTTGGTATATTTGCATATTTAATGTATAAAAGGGAGCGGAGAATGTAGTAATATGTGCATCATGTAAACAATGTTTGTTATTTACGTGTTGAGTACAGTAGAGAGAGTACAAGTGTTGAGTACAGTAGAGAGAGTACAAGTGTTGAGTACAGTAGAGAGAGTACAAGTGTTGAGTACAGTGGAGAGAGTACAAGTGTTGAGTACAGTGGAGAGAGTACACGTGTTTAATACAGTACTGCTAGAGAGAGTACATGTAATCATTCTAGTGTTTTAAGTCTTATTAATCTACCATTGTGAGTAAAAGTGAATCCCATAAGCGTAACGGAGCTCTGTTAGGGACACTGTGGGTACGTGAATACTCGGTACACAGAGACACTACCGTGGCCGGACTACCTTCACTTCACCAACTGCAGAGAATAATATAAGTTGATTAGGTGAAAAATGAAAACAGACGTAGTTATTAGACACTAGTTTATAAAATACAATATAAATGAAAGAAAGGAGTTACATTACCAACTCCATTACTCCATCAAGAACTCACTCCACGTTTCCTGAGACCTGTGTGTGTGTGTGTTGAGGCTTCATGTCTATAAAAAATGAATGATCAAAAAATAATTACTCGTGTATATCATCAGCTGATAATTTTTAATGAGTGATGTGAGTCTCCAATATGAAAGGTGATCGATAGGCGTGAAATAGGAGCTAATTAATGTTAAGCCGACCTGTTTTCTTCTAATTGTTAGTTCCATTCATATTTTATCGGCATGACTGTGTATAAGGTAGTTCTCGCGTGTGTGTGTGTGTGCGATTCATACACACACACACAGAAGGGAACGTGTCGAGTCATTACCTACCTTTCCCCCGTACCATGATGCATTGCTGTTAATTAATAAGTTAAAAGTGAGAATTTAAACCAATGGGTAAATGTTTCCAGGTAAAATAATTAGCAGGTAATAGTTAAGGCTAATTATGAACGAGTCCCCCCCCCCCCCTACCTATATCTACCTGAACTAGTGTGGGAAAAGGGAGTGGAATTAATATTATTTTAATTACCAGGAGTTTCACACGTGTCTGTTTTATTAGTCAGTTCATTTGATTCATTGTCTGTCTGTCTGTGTCTCTTTCCTCCCTTCTTTAACCCCATCCTACCACTTACTATCCATCCTACCCTCCTTCCTACCCACCCACCCACCCTATCCTTCATCCTACCCTCCCTCCCTCCCTCCCTCCCCTTACCACCACACCTACAAAAAATTATAGAAATCCCAATAAGGTTTTAAAGTCATTGGTTAGGCTAGGTTATATTACGTTATGTTACGTTACGTTAGCGTTAGCGTTAGGGTGTGTAATCAGCAGGTGTAATATGCTGGGAGGATTACTCTTCAGGTAAACCGTAGAAATATAATGTAATGAAACAAATCACCCACATTGTTGCCATACTGATTTATTCACTTATAAATGGCGTCAACATAATGAATAAGAGGGGTTTTTTTCAGAAAGAGACATTAACAGACACTGAAATGTTAATTGATTTGTTTGTCAGAATTTCTTAATGATGAGTTATTAGTTGGAGGATACCGATTTTCATGAAGGGAGATAGATAACTATCCTCAAACTACTGTCAATTGTACGCCAATTAGTGGAAACGGTTATTTCAAACTCAATACGAAATCACCTCGAGAAGCACAAGCCGATCAATGATTCCCAACATGACTTCACAAGTGGGCGTTCATGTCTGACAAATCTCTTATCATTCTTTTCAACTGTTTTTGAATCAGCGGATGATGGGCACGATTATGATGTGGCGTATCCAAACTTTAGTAAAGCCTTCGACTGGTCCCCATGTTAACTGTATTAGGGCGTGGTTACAGGACAGGAAATAGAGTTAGCATTAATGGCACTAATCCGATTGTGGTAACGTCGCTAGTGGAGTACCCCAAGGCTCAGTACTTAGACCATTACCATTTATTATATATATAAACGACATACTGTAGATATAGGCGTAGACAGCGACATAAGTAAATATGCTGATGACACTAAAATAGAGCGTGTAATTAAACCTGACGAGGATTGCAAAACTCCAGGAACATCTAAACAAAAGTGTCGAATCGTGGACAAAGGTGATGTGGACAAAGGTGATGTGGACAAAGGTAAATTACTTCGCCTAAGAGATGTAAACAGGGAAACTAGATATCAGATGAATAACGTTGTTAAAGAGAAATCCGACTGTGAGAAAGATTTAGGGGTAATGATAAGTAGGAATCTTAAACTAAGACAAAAATGCATATTTTCTCGAAACAAGGCTAACAAAGTAGGGGGTCCCGGGTTATGAAAGGTTTCTGTTCCTGAAGACGTACGTAAGTCGGAACACATGCTTTGTGCATACTGTACTTACAAAACAATGTTTAAAATCCCACTATATACATCTAAAATCACTTAGATCTAGGCGTGAAATAGGTAAACACTGGTATAGAAATAGAGTGATGGATGAGTGGAACAAGTTACCAAGCATCATCATTAACTCGTATATGCTGGGTGACTTCAAACATAGGTTGGATGGATATATGAGCGATAGGGGTTGGGTGTAAACGGGACTGCCTAGTATGGGTCAATAGGCCCGCTGCAGTTTCCTCCAGTCTTATGCTCTCTCTCTCTCTCTCTCTCTCTCTCTCTCTCTCTCTCTCTCTCTCTCTCTCTCTCTCTCTCTCTCTCTCTAATATAGCCCTCATCTGATTAACACAAACTTATTCCTCTGTGTGTGCGTGTGCGTGTGCGTGTGTGTGAGCGTGTGTGTGAGCATAACGCGTGGGGTTGACAGGTTAAATGATAAATGACGTCACGCTGTGGCCCTCCACCCACCCGCCCTCTTAATCAGTACTCCACCCACTCCATGTTATAATAGCTCAGTCATTAAGTAATACTCCACCTACTCCATGATGTAACACTCCAGCCTATACTCCACTTATTATTTGGAGGCTGAGGTTCGAGGATCACTACTGGAGGCCGAGGTTCGAGGATCACTACTGGAGGCCGAGGTTCGAGGATCACTACTGGAGGCCGAGGTTCGAGGATCACTACTGGAGGCCGAGGTTCGAGGATCACTACTGGAGGCCGAGGTTGAAGGATCACTACTGGAGGCTGAGGTTGAAGGATCACTACTGGAGGCTGAGGTTCGAGGATCACTACTGGAGGCCGAGGTTCGAGGATCACTACTGGAGGAAGTATTGAAGTCCCCGAAGGTGGTAGTACTGTACACAAGAGAGGGGACCTATGGCGCCTACCTGTCATAGAAAACCCGTTTGTCCGACCTCATTTAAATGGGTAACTTACCTTTGTATATATATATGTATGTATGTATTATTTCCCTTTATATGTTCCTTTTTTTTTATACATTTTCTTTGTTCTCTTGTATTCATTGATGTTCGTATCTGATTTTTTTTTCTTAAACTGCCATCATTGTTCAATATTTGGTTGTTTTCAGTTAGGTTAGGTTAGGTTAGGTGAGGTTAGGTTAGGTTAGGTGACACGTGTTATTTAATCCCCTCATAATCAATAGCCCTGGGATATATAGCATTCGTAGTTTCCGTCTGTCTGTCTGTCCGTCCATCTGTAATATATCTGGTTCCCTAACTGTTCCCTGACTATTACGTTGGGGGGTTAGCTCCTAGGCTGTGGCTCATGGGTCAAAGGTCAGGCTTACCTCTCTAACTAATGTTTACAAGGTTTTAACCACAGTAAAATGAGATTCCAACATGTGGTCTTCTTTGACACCCAGTAACGAGAGATTCCAGCCTTCAGCCCCCAGCCCCAACATTCAGCCCCCAGCCCCAACATTCAGCCCCCAACATTCAGCCCCCAACATTCAGCCCCCAACATTCAGCCCCCAGCCCCAACATTCAGCCCCCAGCCCCAACCTTCAGCCCCCAGCCCCAACCTTCAGCCCCCAGCCCCAACCTTCAGCTCCCAGCCCCAACCTTCAGCCCCCAGCCCCAATCTTCAGCCCCCAGCCCCAACCTTCAGCCCCCAGCCCCAACATTCAGCCCCCAGCCCCAACATTCAGCCCCCAACATTCAGCCCCCAACATTCAGCCCCCTATAATATTCTGGCACATAAATCACCTCGCGTCCTGCAGCGCTAATATTGAGTAACTGATATAATGAATGTTGGTTTCGTGTTTCTTCAGGGAGCAGGTATTTAAGCTCCCCGACCAGTTGTGTTGAGTCGATAATCAAGGAGAATTGTTGTGTAAAAGAATTCGTCCAGAGGATTCATAAGTATCAAATATTTTTAGTGATTATTCCTATGGTTTTCATATCCGGTGTGTTCCTATCTGTTCAGTAAGAAACGTTGATATTTTTCTATGAGTAAAGGAACATATGACACTGTGTATAATAGTGACAGGAATATTTAACTTTAGTTGTGTCTCAGATTGTCGACTTTATAAAAATTTCAATCTACAGATTTTTACAGAGTCACTTGATGTTTGTGTTTACAGAGTCACTTGATGTTTGTGTTTATAGAGTCACAAACATCAAAGGCCTCTATAAACACATTCATCAAGGAACTTCACAAATATCCTTTACTGAAGATAATTCCACTCAGAGTTGCACACCCACTGACCATACCTCACCAACTACGCCATCATAAAACATTCTAAGCGCCATTAAACGTCACTGAACACTGTAATGAACTTAATGGCGCCCAGTAATATCTATAGTTAAGTCATGAAAGCTTCTGGAGGTGACTTTAATGATCTGTAGAAGGTAAGATGATAAAGGGTGGGTTATAAGAGACAGGTGGAACAGGTGGTAATGACACGTTACCTGAGCATCTGTTATTAATTACAGGTGGGTTTTTTCTTCATATTTGTTATTATTCACTAAGGCAGAAGTTACCTGTCTATCACTATAATCATTCAGGTAGGATAATTATGTAGCGTATCATCATCAAAGTCACGTATCATAATTTCCTCTCAAGACTCTATAAAATTATATTATATTTTCTGTACTAAGTTTCAATAGGTTATCATTATCAACACTTCATTACTATACAAGATGGTCTTAGTGATGCAGTATCTTGAATTGAATTTATTTGTCTCTGTGTAACTCTGGTGTTCGTAGTATTTTTTAATCTATTAGTATTATGTGTGTGTGTGTGTGTGTGTGTGTGTGTAGGGGGGGGGGGGTACCTATCTTTCAAAAATTACACACAGACTTTTAAAAAACACAAAACTAGACTCGGGTACACGTTAGCGAGGGCGTGGTTAGTCTGATCACTGCTGTCTGGCGTCCGTGGGCGTGTGGTGGAGGGAGGAAGGGATGGTGGGAGGGAGGGATGGTGGGAGGGAGGGTGGGAGGGAATAAGTGAGTGGGAAAGGGGAGTGATGGTCGTACCAGTTCAGAGTTCCGCCCATCAGAATGCATTCCTGCCGCTGATGGTGGAAGTTGTGGGCGGCTGGTCTTATGAACTCAATATCTCAAGTCTGGTGTCGCGTGCCTCTGTCTGTACCCCCCCCTCCCTCCTCTTTATCTCTGTCTCTCTGTCCGTCTGTCCCATTTTCTCTGTCTGTCTGTCTATCTCTCTCTGTGGGAGGGGAGAAGAAGGGAAATGACTGATGAAGAGAAGTAAAGGGAGGTAAAAGGGAGATGGAGAGGGAGGGAGAGAGGTAGAGGGAGAGAAGTAGGGAGGTAGAGAGGGAGGGAACAAATGAGAAACAATTTTAGAATGTCTTTTATACGAGAGGTAGAGAGGGAGGGGTGGGTGTGTGAGGGAGAGGTGTGGGTGATAAAGTATGTGGTCAGGGAATCACAGGGGAAGCATCTGTCAGTGTCTTCAGTAGTCACAGCAACAGCTCACGACACCCACACTCCCTCAGAGGAACACCTCCTCCATCACGATCTAGAACAGGAGGCAAAGTGTACTACCTTCTTCAGGATACCTTTAACACTGTCATATCGTGTACACCTTCTTCAGGATACCTTTAACACTGTCATATAGTGTACCACCTTCTTCAGGATACCTTTAACACTGTCATATAGTGTACTACCTTCTTCAGGATACCTTTAACACTGTCATATCGTGTACCACCTTCTTCAGGATACCTTTAACACTGTCATATTCTGATGTTTTGTGTGTGTCCAGGAGATCGTCACCCCTCTGTTGTGTACACCTGTGACGGCATTAGACACAACACACCAGGTAAACTAAATCTGATAAAGTTTACATAGCTGTTTGTGATAGTGAGATATATACTTCACTTATGCTCAGGTCAAGTTATAACGTTGATCTATCTATGATGATGATGGTAGTGATGATGATGGTAGTGATGATGATGGTAGTGATGATGATGGTAGTGATGATGATGGTAGTGATGATGGTGGTAGTGATGGTGATGGTAGTGATGATGATGGTAGTGATGATGATGGTAGTGATGATGATGGTAGTGATGATGGTGGTTGTGATAGTGATGACACAGGTGCTGTATGTGGTTAAGCTAAGTTGGTAATCCAAACTAAGAACCTGATTTCAGACTTAAGTTTGAAGGAGAAATCTTTTGTGAATGTCTTGTGAACTGTGTCGTGGTTTAATACTGTGTTGGAGGTGGTATAGTGGTGGTGGTATCGTGGTGGGGGAGGTGGTATAGTGGTGGTGGTGGAGGTGGTATGGTGGTGGTGGAGATGGTGGAGATGGTAGGGGTGTGTGTGTGTGTTTGTAATAAATTCTTGGCCAATATAAACAAACTCTATTTAATTTTACTAAACTTTACAACTAAAAAAAAATAATCTTATACCCTTATTTTCTACAATATAAATAAAACATTACAATATACAATAACAAATTTGTTTTATTAAATTTTTACTAAACAAATTGTGTCGCCGTGACATTTATGATACATCGTCGCTAACTCACTCTCATTTAAATAATAATAATAATAATAATTAACGGTTTATTGAAAGAGCTTGGCAGCCAGAAGGCTGAAAATATACAGTTACATATTTGGGGAGTGGGTTACGAATTACAAATAATATACAAGTAACATAAGTGACACAAATAAGACATATAATAACTTAGATGGGGAAAAGCTCAAACTACAGTTCAATTCAACATAGTGACAGTGTTACAGTATTACAAGTTATTGATAATTTTTACAATGGTTGGGACTGGGCTGTTCTTATAGCGATCAGTTCGTGCACGTATGGGCTGGATGCGGTTGTGGTGTCGAACAGCAATTCTCGGACAAGGGACCTCGGGTGGTAGTAGGAGCCGGTGTCGGGGATGGTGTAGAAGCTTCTTACCAAATTTGCAGATGAGGTCGTGGTGATGGTCAGTGAGAGTCGAAAGGGTCAGTGTGTTGAGCGCTTCTTGATATGTGGAGTAGGAGGAGGAGAGAATAATCTTGCATGCCCTCTTTTGCACTTTTTCTAGGTGTTTACGTTGTGTGGCATTTAGGGAGGAAGACCAGGTGGGGGAGGCATAGGTGAGCTTGGGAAGTATGAATGTTGTGTAAACACTGAGGAGCTCGTGTGCAGGAACTCCGAGGGACTTGAGTCGGCGGAGGAGGTGGAGACGGAAACTGGAGGATTTGACAACTTCATTGACGTGTGGTTTCCAATTTAGTTTGTTGTCTATGGTGACGCCGAGGAGCTTCGTGGAATCTACGACCTGGAGTGTGTTCGGACCTAGAGTAATGGAAGGAGGTGGGACAATGTCGGAGGAGAGGTTGATGTGCATAACCATGGTCTTGGTATGGTTGATGGTGACATGGTGATATTTATTAGTGTTTTAGTGTGAGAGTTGCGGCCACACATTGTAAACACAAGGTAATAATATATTGTGGTCACCTGCATTATAATACACTGAAGGGACACTAATTACAGGTGAAATATTCTGTTGTGTGTGTGTGTGTGTGTGTAGCGGAAGTTATGACCACAGATCAGGTGAGTGGTACCTCTTTCTACCATGTCCTGTGTTCCATCCCCAGCCCGGGTGGGATGTGAGAAGGGTGGTATCCTCACTACCTAATGTTATAAGGTTTCTCCACTCTGAACGGCTAGTAAACTGATAAGGGGTAAAAATGACCAATTAGATAAATGTTAATTAGATTTCTTAGATGTATTTCACGTGTCAACAATCTGAGGGCATGATGGCACCTCACACCTGTACCTCACACTTACACCTCACACCTGCACACACCTGTACCTCACACCTACACCTCACACCTGCACACACCTGTACCTCACACCTACACCATTTTTATTTGTAGAGAAACAGTAGGCGAGAGGAGGAAATGTGTTTATAACTTGGAAATATAAGAACTAGTTGCCGAGCTGACCATCTTAACATTGTCTTGTTAAATCTAATAGTGTATTGAGGCTATTCAGTGAAGCTAGTTATTGTAGGTAATTTAATGATGTGTGTCTCGTTGGCCGTACAGTTTGTCGGCGGCACTGGACAGCCTATATACCCTACCCCATAATATTTGAGAGTTTTAAGGCCGTGTCTTGTGTACCGTCGAGCTTATGTTGACAGATGCTGGTCTATGGTTGTTAGTCTCTGTTGGAGGGGTTAGGAGGGAAAGGGGGAGGGAGGGAAAGGGGGATGGAAGGGTAGGGAGAGAATGGGTTGGCGAGGGATAGAGAGGGGTAGTGGTATGACAGTCTGCCTTGGAGTGATGGGAGCAGCTCATAAACTGGAGGAGCAGCTCACAACCAGCCCGAGACGCCACCAGCAGCCGTGACTTGATGGATCACACACACACACACACACACTCACACACACACACACACACTCTTTTCTCCCATAACCAAAGAAACTATTGTATTTATTTTTGTGTCTTTTTAGTTCACATCACTGAAGCGGGATGATCTGCCCCACTACCCAGGGATAGGTGCTGGAGACGACCTGAGGCTGCACTCCCTCGCTCACAGTCTGAGAGGAGGAGAGGGGGACACTTCGTTATTTAGTACTTATCATTGTTATTATTGTCTAGTATCTATAGTTTTTATCATCTCCTATGGTCATTCTTTTTATTTTTCAATCGATAGTTGTCAAATTATTAATTGTACGCGTCGTGTTAAAAATGCTACTACAACATACTGTACTATAGAGAGTTTTACTGCGCATCTCTCCACCACATGGCAGAGGTTGACAAAAATAAAATCGACCTTATTCTGCATTAACATTTTGCTTTCGTATAAAACAGTAATGATTTGTTTGGTAAAATTCGAAAGAAAAAGTATGTATTCTCGACTATCCTATTTTATCTTCTTCTAAGACAAAACTAGTTAGGGATTGCTTCAGGGTTCAGTCATAACAGGGCTGCCAACCTGGCTATAAATAAGTGGTTGGTACGACTGAAGGAACATACCAAAAATATATTTATTTTTTGTTCGTAATGTACAGTATAGCTCGTTCATCAGCTTCAAGCGATTGTTATTGATCAAGTATCATGAAATGAATTGTTAATTAGGCCTTTTGGGGTCAAATGCAAAATAAAAATGATATAGAATAATTATGAAGGTATTTTATTTGATTTCCTTCATTTTATAATTGATAGTTTAGCAATACTGCTTCATGATGAGTTGGCCCGAGAGGATGACGCCTACTAGGAACACAGAGGCAGTCATTTAGTCCTGTTACATGTTTGAGTTCCAGGGGCGGATCCAGGAATATCAAAAGAGGGAGGGTCCAAGAAGTGTGGGTGGGGGAACCTGGCCAGCAAAGAGAGCCCATCCACCTGGGGGGGGGGGGGGGGGGGTAGCTGTAGACCCCTGAAAATTGTTTAACTCTGACCAGTATCGGGGGCATTTTGAGGTCATTTTGAAGCCATGTGAACTTGATATTAGGAACTATTCTGAGGTCAATAGTAATTAATTTTTACTATACAAATATGCCTGAGTACAATACTGTAATAAGGAAAAGTATTGGAGTTTTCTGATGAAAAGGGGGGGTTCCTACCGCTGGATCTGCCATGAGTTCAGTGCCTTTCATATGACATTCTCTGTAGAGCCTTTGTCAAAAGCATCGACTCTCCGTTATATATCGACTTTCGACGAGTCTTTTACTCTTTGTTCTTTGTTGTTATTTTATCAGACATTTTAAAATTATATATTTTATAATAGTTACCCTTTTAACAGTGTATTTTCTATGATATACACCCGTGGTATCACTTCATTTTCTACTTCTTTAACTCTTTTATCTCCTTTATTCATTTTAATACTGTACTGCTCCACCTGATTTTAAAGTTGCTTAAAGAATCTACTGTACAATATTTCATACTATATATATACATGACAATAGTAAAAAGGAAATGAATAGTTACTGATATCCTATATGTGTTGTATCACATTTATCAAAGAAAACGTTTTTGTGATGTCATGGTCTCGTAGCCAGTCACAACGCAGGAAGATAATTAATCGGAGCGTTCGGTAAAAAAGAGCGGAATTACGGCAACCTTGCCTGGTGCTGAATGTGGACAAGGCAGTCGAGGGACGTAGACCTGAAAATAACCGGATGTCTCTGGTGCAACGTTAGATGCTGATATCTATCATGGGAAAGTTCCTACGAGTTATTGGTGACAGTAGGAGAGACGCCATATTCCCAGAGGACCAAAGGACAAGTTGAGCTGCCGAGAACTGAGGAGTATCTCTGGAAAAAGTGAGTCTATTACTTAAGTTTTGTATGTTTGATTAATGTAGGTCCTATAGTTTGGGATAATACATGGCGTAACTATTATCAATAATTTACTTTGAGTGCCAGACTACCACTACTGGCGGGTAACTACACCAGACGATTATTATTCCATTTATGGTTAATATTCGTCCATTGGCTGTCAGCAGGTTTCCAATTTTCAATATTACAGACAAAAAGGCGAGAGAAACTTGACATACGACTTCATAATTATCATTTCTTGTGCAAATCAATATTTAACGGAGTATCTTACAAATTTATACTCCTATGTTTCTGCCTCCGCCATGTTGCAGGAGTCACTTGTCTCCTCCTCTTCGCGACATGACAACCAATGACCTTCAAGTTTCGTGTCATGTGACTTGGCTGGCCAATCATTTTTGGTCATTTTTCGTTAACCACCCATCACCTTTTTTTCACATGAAAAATATATTTTTCGCTGGTTTTCTTGCCGTTTTAAATGATTCTGATATTAATCTTTGGGGCAAATCACTTGGTTTTTTTTTTGTAGTTAAATTAGGACGTGGCCTGTTAGGTTAGGTCAGGTAACCTAACCAAAGATAAATATCAGAATCATTTAAAACGGCGAGAAAACCAGCGAAAAATATATTTTTCATGTGAAAAAAAGGTGATGGGTGGTTAACGAATAATGACCTCATTTTTAACCAGCCTTCCACCGCGCACTTTCAAATTGTGAAGGCAGGTGACGAGTGTTGTCTCACATATCTGTTTCTTGGCGAGTTCATTTAGCAAAGGCTGCCTCGTGTCGGTAACAAACTGTAATCATCGTTTGTGCACTTTTGACCACATATACAATCTTAAGAATTATTTTTTAAGCATACCTTACGAATTTATTAACAAATTTTAAACTGATATACCAATTTTAGTTCACATTCGTCATTTCTCGTGTCTCTCGGATGTGTTTGGGGGGGGAGGGGGTGAGGTAATCGAAGAAATATTACTGGAAGTCCTCCTCACTAAACCAGAAAAAAAAATGTCTAGAAGAAAATGTCACGAAAATGTTGCCATTGGTATTATTAAATAGTAAGAGACTTTTACTGCCAAATGATCCGAGAAATAAATAGTACAATAATAATAAAGACCTAACTGTTTATTGGTGGTCTGGGAAAAGCCGAGAGTGAAGAAGTAAACGAGAACACAGCCTTAATGACCACCATGACATCAGCCATTAGAAAATAACAAATTATATCATATTTTACAACCGTACTTCCGTAGCCACAATAGATGGTTATAATGGAGACAGTACTTCACTTGAGTCGTGTTTGTGAGAATATTTACTACCTAAGACAATAAAACATCACTTAAAGCAATAAAAAGGTAACTTACTTTATTATCGCAGCACTGTCAAGTTGATCACGCGACACACAGATAGCAGTTCCCCATCTTGGTATTCATATATTCTTTAGGTGGCTCACAAATAGACCGTCTACAGCCGTTGCCATAGGATCCTTGCCATAGTCATTGTCATAGTTGTCTTGGGGTAATTACCATAGCCGTTTTCATAGTCGTTGACATAAGGCCATGGTCATAGACGTTGGCATAGGGTTGTGGTCATAGCCTTTGCCATAGTCTTTGCCATAAAATTGTCATAGGGTCGTTGCCATAAATTTTCCATAGGGTCTTTGCCTTCTGGTCTTAGCCTTAGTCATTGTCATAGTCGTTGTCTTGGGGTCGTCACCATAGTCGTCACCATAGGTTCGTGACCAAAGACACTATTATAGGGTCTTTACAATAGTCGTTGCCATGGTCATCACCGTGGTCGTTGCTAAAGGATCCTCGTCATAATCGTCGCCATAGACCCCTAGACATAGTCATCACCATAGTCATCACCATAATCATTGCCATAGACCCCTAGACATAGTCATCACCATAGTCATCACCATAATCGTCGCCATAGACCCCTAGACATAGTCATCACCATAGTCATCACCATAATCGTTGCCATAGACCCCTAGACATAGTCATCACCATAGTCATCACCATAATCGTCGCCATAGACCCCTAGACATAGTCATCACCATAATCATTGCCATAATCGTCGCCATAGACCCCTAGACATAGTCATCACCATAGTCATCTCCATAATCGTCGCCATAGACCCCTAGACATAGTCATCACCATAGTCATCTCCATAATCGTCGCCATAGACCCCTAGACATAGTCATCACCATAGTCATCACCATAATCATTGCCATAATCGTCGCCATAGACCCCTAGACATAGTCATCACCATAGTCATCTCCATAATCATCACCATAGACCCCTAGACATAGTCATCGCCATAATCATTGCCGTAATCATCACCATAGACCCCTAGACATAGTCATCACCATAGTCATCACCATAATCGTCGCCATAGACCCCTAGACATAGTCATCACCATAATCATTGCCGTAATCATCACCATAGACCCCTAGACATAGTCATCACCATAATCATTGCCATAGACCCTAGACATAGTCATCACCATAATCGTTGCCATAGACCCCTAGGTATAGTCATCACCATAGTCATCACCATAATCATTGCCATAATCATCACCATAGACCCCTAGACATAGTCATCACCACAATCATTGCCATAGTCGTCGCCATAGACCCCTAGACATAGTCATCACCATAATCATTGCCATAGTCGTCGCCATAGACTCCTAGACATAGTCATCACCACAATCATTGCCATAGTCATTACCATAGACCCCTAGACATAGTCATCACCATAGTCATCACCATAATCATTGCCATAGTCGTCGCCATAGACCCCTAGACATAGTCATCACCATAATCATTGCCATAATCGTCGCCATAGACCCCTAGACATAGTCATCACCATAGTCATCACCATAATCGTTGCCATAGACCCCTAGATATAGTCATCACCATAGTCATCACCATAATCGTCGCCATAGACCCCTAGACATAGTCATCACCATAATCATCACCATAATCGTCGCCATAGACCCCTAGACATAGTCATCACCATAATCATCACCATAATCGTCGCCATAGGGACCAAACAATGTGTTGTGGTCATGTAGTAAGTGAAACACACAGATGGACGTATCATAACCTGGGGTCACTCGTGTCTTAAGTGGATTGAACTGAGACGCCTCACTCCTACCTGGACCTGAGTCATCTATGTGTTTCTCAGGCTAACTTTATCTCCCTCGACAAAGCTCATGTGAGATTAGTATGGTTGATATAACTTACACACTTCCCATTGGTGCTGCACACTCACTCACCATGGTGCTACACACTCACCGTGCTGCTACACACACTCACCGTGCTGCTACACACACTCACCGTGCTGCTACACACACTCACCGTGTTGCTACACACACTCACCGTGCTGCTACACACACTCACCGTGCTGCTACACACACTCACCGTGCTGCTACACACACTCACCGTGCTGCTACACACACTCACCGTGCTGCTACACACTCACCATGCTGCTACACACTCACCATGCTGCTACACACTCACCATGGTGCTACACACTCACCCTGCTGCTACACACTCACCATGGTGCTACACACTCACCATGGTGCTACACACTCACCCTGCTGCTACACACTCACCCTGCTGCTACACACTCACCATGGTGCTACACACTCACCATGGTGCTACACACTCACCATGGTGCTACACACTCACCCTGGTGCTACACACTCACCATGGTGCTACACACTCACCATGGTGCTACACACTCACCATGGTGCTACACACTCACCCTGCTGCTACACACTCACCATGGTGCTACACACCCACCATGGTGCTACACACTCACCATGGTGCTACACACTCACCCTGCTGCTACACACTCACCATGGTGCTACACACTCACCATGGTGCTACACACTCACCATGGTGCTACACACTCACCATGGTGCTACACACTCACCATGGTGCTACACACTCACCCTGCTGCTACACACTCACCATGGTGCTACACACTCACCATGGTGCTACACACTCACCCTGCTGCTACACACTCACCATGGTGCTACACACTCACCATGGTGCTACACACTCACCATGGTGCTACACACTCACCCTGCTGCTACACACTCACCCTGGTGCTACACACTCACCATGGTGCTACACACTCACCATGGTGCTACACACTCACCCTGGTGCTACACACTCACTGTGATAAGTTATTTCAAATAATCTTCAAGATCATGTAGTTGATGCTGTGCTATAGTTGTTGGCTGTCATCCTGCCGATGGCGCTCACGAAAGTAGTTGATAGCGACTCGGGTGATGGACAGTCATCACAGTAGTTGTCAATCACCATGGTGGTTAGTAATCACTATGGTAATTGAGTCACTATGGTATAAGTTAAGTCACCATGGTAACATACATAACGCTGTGGTTGAGTGTAGCTTACTTTAGTGCTGCCCATTGCCATTAGATGATTACAACCTATGATGGCACCATAGTACCATGGTGAGAAGGTCGGTAATAAGTGGTTGTGGTCATGGTGGGGAGGGGCGTGGCCCACGTCTGAGGGATCATTGCTCTAATTGATTTTTGTAGCACTGGGGCGAGTGTGTTCTGTCGCGATGACCTGCCTGCTGGCGACTACACAAAAGTCTTACCTCGAAGACGTGTTGTCAGATGGTCTGGTGGTGGGATGAGGGTGTGTCGCGGTGAGTGTGGGGTGGAGGAGGTTGAGGGTGAGGTTACACAGATGGCCTCGCGCGGTAGTTGTGGGGGATAATTGGGTGGGTGTTGTGCGTCGTGACGGGGGAGTAATAAAGGAGGAAAGGAGAGGGAGCTGGGTGTCTGTGGGGGTGACACTACGAGACGGAGAGGCGTCCTTGGCCAGTATTATGTGCGGGTGGTGATTGTGGCCCTCGTCCCGCGCCAGCTGGAGTGAGGGGGGCGTGGCCCTCCTCCCCCGCCTCCACGCCCCGGCCGCTCTGGAGAGCGCTGGTGATGCCTCCTGAAGGTGGCTACAGCGGCGGTCAGGGAAGTCGAAACGGTGAGTGTGTGAGGTAGTGGGTCAGTGTGTGTGTGAGGAGGGCGGGGGCGGCTCCAGCAGAAGGAGTGTGGGAGGGGGGGGGGGTCCTGGGGTCCCCGGCGCCGGCCCAACTCGGGGACCTCGGCGCCTGGCTCCAGCCGGCGTTGCCATTGAGGGCGGTGCGAGGCGGGTGGTCGTATTGATCCTCAGGCGACGTGGCAGCGCCGCGACCACAGCTGGACCACGAGTGGCGCGCCCCGGCATTCCTCCAGTGGGCCTCCGGCAGTGCACCAGCGGGGACGCCGCGGCCATGGCCAGGCCATGTGTGCCGCACGTGGCCCGCGCCCACCCGCCCACGCATATGGGCGGGCGGGCCAGGCAAGGCAAGGCTAGAGAGGTGACACGGGAGTGTACAGAGTCGTCATCGCCGTCACCAGCAGCGTCGCCACGGTGAGTCACTCCACGTGCACCACCAGCTGGCCGCCGGGGGGAGGGGGGAGTATGGTGCAAATTGGACAAAATGTTCATAACTTGATAACTGTAAGTGATCAGTCAGGGAGGAGAGAGTTGGGCGTGTCAGTGACCACCCGTGACCCTACTGGGGAGGTGACACGCTGGCCTCACCTCACCTGGCACAAGACCTCACCAGTTATTAGAAAATAAGAAAAGAGAGGCGGAAAGACTCGTTTCACAAGAACGGTGACAGCTGTACTACCACCCTGGCAGGAGGGACGTGTGAGGGGCGTGGCCTGTCATCACTCCTGGAGGCTGACACACACACACACACACACGGGCCGCCTCCGGAGATGAGCTCCTTCCTACGAGTCAAAGAACGTGGCGCGCCGCTGCCAGTGTGATGAACTGTACCAGGATGGTGACTGTCCCGCCATAACGCTAAGCTGGAGGCGGTAGAAAACGTCCACAGACAAGAGTTATTGTAAAGCTCTCACACCACCAGCAAATGTTAGGAACGAGGCAGTGAGCGTTCACGAGCAGGTATTAAAAATCCTTAAAGTAATCGAGACTGCTGACGTGCAGAACCTGACAACGTGAAGGTGTTAGGCACGAGCTAGTAGTGATGGAGGAAGGTGGGTGACCGTATCATTGTTTACTGTGTTATTACCGTAATCTCTGTTATTGATCGCAACAGTAGACGGTCATTAACGGTGGTCACCATCTTTTACACCATCCCAAATATTTCGTATCATCAAGGTGTCGTTTCGAACGTCTCTAAGAATTCCTGTTATAGTGGTGAACAGGAAGAGCTGGCAAGCTTAATCGTGAGCCTCGGAGGTCAGCACAGCCACACCGAGCTTATCCACGAAAGAGAGATTGAAGGAGAAGAAGAAATCAGTGAACGTGGCTGAGAGAGAAATGGTTGGGCGTTCACTGTTGTCATCGAGGAGGCTGGCAGTAGTCGTTCACCAGTAGACGTTGTTAGTGAGGTGATTGTACGTATCGTTGATGCTGTGGGAGGGGAACGTTGACTCACTCTGTTAACAAGACAACAGACGTTCACAGACAATGTTATCACCCAGACGTTCATAGACTGTTATCACCCAGACGTTCACACTGTTATCACCCAGACGTTCACAGACAATGTTTTCACCCGGACGTTCACAGACAATGTTATCATCCAGACGTTCATAGACTGTTATCACCCAGACGTTCACACTGTTATCACCCAGACGTTCACAGGCACTGTTTTCACCCAGACGTTCACAGACAATGTTTTCACCCGGACGTTCACAAACAATGTTATCATCCAGACGTTCATAGACTGTTATCACCCAGACGTTCGCAGGCACTGTTTTCACCCGGACGTTCACAGATAATGTTTTCACCCGGACGTTCACAGACTGTTATCACCAAGACGTTCACAGAGTGTTATCACCCAGACGTTCACAGTGTGTTATCACCCAGACGTTCACAGAGTGTTATCACCCAGACGTTCACAGAGTGTTATCTCCCAGACGTTCACAGACAGTGTTATCACCCAGACGTTCACAGAGTGTTATCACCCAGACGTTCACAGACAGTGTTATCACCCAGACGTTCACAGACAGTGTTATCACCCAGACGTTCACAGACAGTGTTATCGCCCAGACGTTCACAGTGTGTTATCACCCAGACGTTCACAGTGTGTTATCACCCAGACGTTCACAGTGTTATCATCCAGACGTTCACAGTGTTATCACCCAGACGTTTACAGACAGTGTTATCACCCAGACGTTCACAGACAATGCTATCACCCAGACGTTCACAGACAGTGTTATCACCCAGACGTTCACAGACATTGTTATCACCCAGACGTTCACAGACAGTGTTATCACCCAGACGTTCACAGACAGTGTTATCACCCAGACGTTCACAGAGTGTTATCACCCAGACGTTCACAGTGTTATCACCCAGACGTTCACAGACAGTGTTATCACCCAGACGTTCACAGAGTGTTATCACCCAGACGTTCACAATGTTATCACCCAGACGTTCACAGACAGTGTTATCACCCAGACGTTCACAGACAGTGTTATCACCCAGACGTTCGCAGACAGTGTTATCACCCAGACGTTCACAGACAACGTTATCACCCAGACGTTCACAGACAATGTTATCACCCAGACGTTCACAGACAATGTTATTACCCAGACGTTCACAGAGTGTTATCACCCAGACGTTCACAGACAGTGTTATCACCCAGACGTTCACAGACAGTGTTATCACCCAGACGTTCACAGACAGTGTTATTACCCAGACGTTCACAGAGTGTTATCACTCAGACGTTCACAGTGTTGTCACCCAGACGTTGTGTTATCACCCAGACGTTCACAGACAGTGTTATCACCCAGACGTTCACAGACAGTGTTATCACCCAGACGTTCACAGACAGTGTTATCATCCAGACGTTCACAGTGTTATCACCCAGACGTTCACAGACAGTGTTATCGTCCAGACGTTCACAGAGTGTTATCACCCAGACGTTCACAAACAGTGTTATCATCCAGACGTTCACAGTGTTATCACCTAGACGTTCACAGACAGTGTTATCACCCAGACGTTCACAGACAGTGTTATCACCCAGACGTTCACAGACAGTGTTATCACCCAGACGTTCACAGACAGTGTTATCACCCAGACGTTCACAGACAATGTTATCACCCAGACGTTCACAGACAGTGTTACCACCCAGACGTTCACAGACAGTGTTATCGCCCAGACGTTCACAGTGTTATCACCCAGACGTTCACAGTGTTATCACCCAGACGTTCACAGTGTGTTATCACCCAGACGTTCACAGTGTTATCATCCAGATGTTCACAGTGTTATCACCCAGACGTTCACAGACAGTGTTATCACCCAGACGTTCACAGACAGTGTTATCACCCAGACGTTCACAGACAGTGTTATCACCCAGACGTTCACAGTGTTATCACCCAGACGTTCACAGACAGTGTTATCACCCAGACGTTCACAGACAGTGTTATCACCCAGACGTTCACAGACAGTGTTATCACCCAGACGTTCACAGACTGTTATCACCCAGACGTTCACAGACAGTGTTATCACCCAGACGTTCACAGACAGTGTTATCACCCAGACGTTCACAGACAGTGTTATCATCCAGACGTTCACAGAATGTTATCACCCAGACGTTCACAGTGTTATCACCCAGACGTTCACAGACAGTGTTTTCACCCAGACGTTCACAGACAGTGTTATCACCCAGACGTTCACAGACAGTGTTATCACCCAGACGTTCACAGACAGTGTTATCACCCAGACGTTCACAGACAGTGTTATCACCCAGACGTTCACAGTGTTATCACCCAGACGTTCACAGACAGTGTTATCACCCAGACGTTCACAGTTTTATCACCCAGACGTTCACAGACAGTGTTATCACCCAGACGTTCACAGTGTTATCACCCAGACGTTCACAGACAGTGTTATCATCCAGACGTTCACAGTGTTATCACCCAGGCGTTCACAGACAGTGTTATCACCCAGACGTTCAGTGTTATCACCCAGACGTTCACAGACTATATATAACCGAGTCGGTGTTGTAGCAGAGGCGGTGATTGGCCACAGACAATAGACCTTCACAGACAAAGAAAACTGATCACAAACTTGCACTGACGGTGTTCTGGCGGAGGCGTTAATGGACCATACAGACAGAATTTCACAGACGGAAGTGATGGCTGGCTGCAACAGACGACACTTTTTTACAGACAGGATTCTGACAGATGATTGGCTATTGTCAAAGGACGGTTTACAGATAGTGGGGATGACTGCTGTTCACAGACAGGAGTTTTGTCATAACAGACATTCAAAGACAGTGGGGATCACTGTCCACAAACCACACAGACTCACAGACGCGGTGGTGACTGATACACAGACACACTGATGAGTGGCAAGAGACAACAGACACACACTGGTGACTGGCCACACACAACAGACACTCACACACACACACACACAACAGACGCCCACACACAACAGACGCCCACACACACACACACACACACAACAGAAGCCCACACACACACACACACACAACAGACGCCCACACACACACACACACACACACCCACCCACACACACACGGGCCCCAATCCCCACCGTGTTGCAGCAGGGCGCGGCAGTAAACTTTGTTATCATGGACCAAAAGGAAATTCTCCAACTTGTGGTGAGCGACTCAGTCAAGTTCATCCGAATTTTCTGGTGATGAAGACCCGAGTTTATGTAAGCCTTCTTTATGCTGTTATGTATTTTTTTATATATAAATTAATTGTAGTTATTTTTTTACCTTTGTTGGCATTTTTTGGGGGTATTTTATTTGACTTGTTTTTGTTAATTTCTTATATTTTTTATATATAATTAAACGCCATTTTTAAATTATTTGCTTCCGTTTTTTTCTTTACATTTTATTTTTTTTTTCAATATTTTTTTATACTTTACTCTTACTTAATATTCTACCATTAAATCTATTCATATTTTTATTTCATTGACGTATTATTATATGTTGTAAAATTTCCACCTTTAGTATATATATATTTTCCTCTCCTCCAACCCTATTCACTTATTACCTAAACATTATTTTTATCCGTTTTTTTCTGATATATTAATTTATTTTTTCCTCCTCTAAATCTTCTTATATTTTTCATTCTCTCGTTAACTAAATTACGGGAGGTTGATAGTGTGTCCTGCCGTCACCTCAGGCTTAACCCCTTGAGTACGATGACTTAACCCCTTGAGTACGATGAGTTATCCTCCTTGAGTACGATGAATTATCCTCCTTGAGTACGATGACTTAACCCCTTGAGTACGATGAGTTATCCTCCTTGAGTACGATGACTTAACCCCTTGAGTACGATGAGTTATCCTCCTTGAGTACGATGACTTAACCCTTTGAGTACGATGACTTATTGAAGGGATTATCATTATACTCAAGGGGTTAAGTCATCTTACTCAAAGGGTTAACGTGTAATCTATGTGGTTTTAATTATTGCTACATATTAATTACAATCTTTTTTTATACATAGTCATTGTTAATACTCGGGCGCTACAAAAATTACCTTCGAGTTATGTATTTAAGAATATTTACAAGTATACAGAGACTAAAGTGTACGGCATGATGTTATTCTGTTGGCTATTTACACTAATTGGCATTTTTCTCAAGTTAGGGCAGCTGCAAAATTTTTCGTTTCCCTATTTTGCTGTAAAAGTCAGTATAGTTTTTTTTTTTAATTGTTGTGGATAAAACACACTCCAGCTTTTACCGTAAATATCAACATAAAACCTCTATTTAATTCCCTCGACGCGTGTGGCAATACGTGTGTCTCTGTGTCTGTCTGTCATAAATGTGTGTGAATATTTTATAGGTGATGAACGCTGTTGGATTTTTATATTTTTACTCTTCATTATAAATTATATCTGAATAAAAAAACCTGAAAAATTAAATAGTAATATAGTTAAAAATACGAAGTAAATATTTATCAAAATCTCAATTATTTTTTTTTAGCCACCATACACACGACGATGATGCCTTAATTAGATGCTAGATATTGTCAACCGTATCTGGGTAATTTAGTCCACAATTGTACATTACAGTTTATTATTTTGCCTGTAAAAAAAAAAAAGGTAATATTTTCAACAACTACATCGGGAAGGGAGGGAGGGAGGGGGGGGGGGAGGCGAGGGGAATAATATGGATTAATTTTTGTAATACCCTGTGTTCGAGTTTACTTCATAATTTTCACATAATAGACCAAAAATATATTTCCTACTTTTTTTTTTTTAATTTTGAGACGTAAAAAAAAAAAATCCCGAAGTTCCTCGAAAAGTTAATTAATTTCCTGTATAAACTAAAAAAAAAAAAATTATATTATTTTTTAGTATTTTTTTTTTTCGTTCCGTTCTAGTCTATGGTGATAAGTGATTTGCTGATTAGGTTTGGTGTTATGATTTTAAGCTCGTGTTAGACAGGTGGGGGGGGGGGGGTAAATTGCACACCTGAGGTTAGAATATAAACAGGTTAATGACCAATGGTACGTAGGATTACCAGGTGTAGGAGGGTTAATTAAGAGCCAGGTAGAATCAAAGGCTCTCTCTCTCTCTCTCTCTCTCTCTCTCTCTCTCTCTCTCTCTCTCTCTCTCTCTCTCTGCGCTCTTGACACCACCACCTCCTCTTCCACCTCCTTGCGTAACACCTGCTAACACCTGTCTCTCCCTTAACACCTGTCTCTCCCTTAACACCTGTCTCTCCCTTAACACCTGCTTACTCTCCCCTCATCCAAACATCACCTCGTCATTCAGCCACTTGTTGGGTTATAGAGAAAATCCCTTGCATGATTCATATGAGGGGAGAGGGCTGTTTCCCCTCTTGTGAGTTAGTCAAGCACTTCCTCTTCTGTGGCTCATCTGAGGGGAGGAGAGAGAGAGAGAGAGAGAGAGAGAGAGAGAGAGAGAGAGAGAGAGAGCTTCCGGGTTATGATCCAGGTGTTGTTTATTTACATTTGTTTTCATGTTCTGGGGGACTTTATTTCTTCTGTGATGGGGATTTTTTTTAAGTGTTTGTGTGTTTAGGGATTTTTTTCGTATCTGTGTTCAGTATTTAGGGATTTTTTATTATTCTATTTGTAGTTAGGGATTTTTTAATTTTTTTTTTATATAATTAGGGATTTTTTGACTTTTTTCTTCTATGTTTGGGGATTTATTGTATATTTGAGTTCGATTTTTTTTTTTTGGGGGGGGGGGGAAATTTAGCCGTTTTGGAATAGTTATACACACACATATGCACACTGGCTCTACCACCACTACGCACATACACACACACGCACCCTAGCAACACATTCACCACCACTACACACACCCTACCACCACCACCACCACCACCACTACACACACCCTACCACCACACACCACCTGCCGGAGTCCTCTCACCATCAGGATTGTTGACTGCCAATTTTCCCTGGCTGTCCTTTTGAGCGTGGCGACAATATCCCCAGCAAGACGAAGCCATACCCCGTCATAGATACTGCTTATTGCCCTGTTATACCCGCCAGCATACTACCACCCGAGGCTTATACTACCCCCATCTCCTTACCTATATCTCACGCGTTGAGTCTTTACTTACGATATAACCCCTTGGGAATGAATCTATCTGCTGGAGGAGCCTTAGGTTGATGGGATGGACGAGTTTTGAGTCTTTGGATCATGTGAAGATTAGAGGCTACTTGATAGTTTGGTTAGTGTTAGGTTGTTTGGTTAGGTTAGGTTAGCGTTATGTTTTGGTTAGGTTTGGTTAGGTTAGCGTTATGTTTTGGTTAGGTTAGGTTAGGCTGTTTATCTTAATGTGAACTAACGCTGGAAGAGGTTGATCTACAGGTAACGTGAAACTCTGCTTACAGGGAGGAGTCACAAGGATGGGTTTACCTGCCTATAATGACCACTAACACTCACCTTTAATTCTGTTTATATAATCAATAAGTTGACTCAAGTTCCTGAATGCGTGACCTCCAGCACCTCCTCCTCCTCCTCCTCCTCCATGCACCTCCTCCTCCTCCATGCACCTCCTCCTCCTCCTCTTCCTCCATGCACCTCCTCCTCCTCTGGCTGCCTGAACACAAACAAAACGTCTTTTCAGTACTTGTTGCTAAATGTTTTACCAATGGTGGGAAGTTTACCCAACCACCTCGTGTGTGTGTGTGTGTGTGTGTTAATCAGAGTTGTAAAAAGTACTGGACTTTGTTACTTAAGTAAAAGTATTGTAACATTGGCAAAATATTACTCAAGTAGAGGTATAAAGTATCTCATTCTTAAGGTACTTACTTAAGTATTAGAAGTAAAAAGTAACCAAAAAGTATTATTTGTCTCATATTAAAATAAATCCGCATTAAATTATACAAAAAAGTTAACTTAAGATAAAAATAAGACTCGTAGGATTTCACTTGTTTTTGTTTTTTTTTGCTAATCTTTCTATTGAGATTAATCAATAACTGATTCTTAAAATTATGGCTGTCCAATCAGGATCTTTTAGGTCTAAATATATGCCCAGCCTGACCTACCAAGAGATGACTCGTACGTTCAGCCGCTCCTCTCCCTACACTCCATGGCAGGGATGGTGAACGGGCTGAAAATATATCCATCCAACACTATGATCACTGTCTTCCTTATCCACACAAGTATCTGAGGTGGGGGATGACCCGCACTTCTCTTACTGTAAACTGTAACTGTCCCACCACTAACACCCTTCAACAATACTGTACTGTATTGCCTTGACTGTCCCACTACCAGGGACCTCCACAGGGAGAGTCACTAACCACAATGTCACCTCCAACTTATTCGTAATAATTTAGATTTAATTATTGTACGGTACCCAGGCTTTGGTGGTGCTAACTCCCATTGTCCTTAAATCATATCAACGTTGTCACCATATCACAAGTCATAGCGTGTCCTGCGAGACACGGGTACCAATGTCTTAGTGTCTGACCGCATGGTCTTATGACTAGGCTTGTCGCCCCCTGCAGTGTAGTGAATTAATTAAATAATAAATAATAGCCCAACCTGACTAAACAGACACTCACAGGCAGCAGATGCAGGTAGTGGGGTGCTAAGCTCGAGAGATAAGTCACATAATGTCGGGAAACACCTCAGTAGCTCCAATCCATCCCCTGGGCATGCCAAGTGGCTATCAAGCTCCTTCAGTTGAGTTTGTTGATGACTGCTGCCTCCATAGTGACTGAGTCTGACCAAGACACCGTGAACTGTCCTTCTAATTGGGGCGTGGCTGTGGTGACGTCAGTCTTCGATTCTAATTGATGAGTGGCTGAATTTATCTCACCAGGTAACATCTGGCGGGTGTTGGGGGTGCACTCAGTCTCACACATATGTATAGGTACAGACTTTATATCTAAGACGGAGTTATGTATACCATTTTAGAGTCACAGCCTCTTTGAAATTCATTTTAGGTACAGGTATATGCAAAGCGCAACTGACGTCTAACAGGAATACCAAGCCCCTGAAGGAAAGGTGGAGGAGAAGAGAGGGGACTCGGTGGGTGAGGCGGGATCAGAGGGTAGGTGAGGCGGGTGGTGATGGACACAAGATAAAAGGTGAAAGTCCTCTGTTGTGGCCACCTGACCTGACCTCTTTTAATATGGTTGATAATTAATTAATTATTTTAAATAAATTAATTATTAGTTTGCCACACACATTAAAACTTTGTTTGTTTGGGTCATGTAACGAGTGACGATTTTTTGTTCACTTGTATTGGAGTAAATGTACCAGAAAATCTTACTTAAGTAAAAGTACGAAAAAAATCTTAGTTCTTTTCAAAAAGTAGGTACTCATAAATGTTACTTGAGTACAGTACTCAAGTAACATTTATTTGGTTACTTTACAACTGTGGTGTTAATATAGTTCTTACATTACAATAAGTTTGATATATATATATATATATATATATATATATATATATATATATATATATATATATATATATATATATATGTGTGTGTGTGTTAGCTAAAACCTAAAATAAAGCAGAACTATAGTTTTGATTAGTTAAAACTAAAAGCCACACAGGCTGTACGATAGAACTAGTATTAACTGGGTATACTAATTCCACCTAAGAATGCTGGGTGACTTGGTGAATTCCACAAAGAGTTAGTTTTATCACATAGTTCGTTGTTGAAGTTCCTTTGACATAAATGTTTTTTTAAAACTAGGTTTAATAATATGCAAGACCTGGATGTTAGGTTTTCCCCATCACACACACACACCCACACACACACACACACACACCCACACACACACCCACACACACACACACACATTATTAACGTTAATCTAAATAAATAAAGTAATTGTACGTTGCCGTGGATCAACCAGTCAGTGTTGCCATGAAGTGGTTTATGGCATCAGGTTCCCAGTGTTGCCAATAGGCCATGCAGTGAACGACCTCTGCAGTGCTGTAATAATAATTGTAATGACTTGACCCTAATTCAAGTTGAAGTTAATTTTGAGAAGTTTGTTAATGCATTGAGGAAACTGATCCTTACAGTGTTACCAGAATTGATCTATTTTGTAATATCTGGAGAGTACAGTGTTACCAGTGCATCTGCTTGAACACCACCCTTGCAGTGTAACCATGTAGTATTCTATCTATCTATCTATCTATCTGTTACCCTATATTATTTGACTTATGCGTGCAGTGTTACCATAGTTTAATGAGCTGGTCCTGCAGTGTTACCAAAGCCTAATTGAACCACTCTGTAGTGTTGCCATAATAGTGAACTGCAGCGTTGCCATAAGTATGAACCACTTATGTGCCATACCAGAGATGTCAACATAACCTTTGAGTACGATGTTATGGCACTCAAGTGTTTAAACAGACGGGGGTGCCAGTGTAGTTGGGGGTGCCAGTGTAGGTGGGGGTGCCGGTGTAGGTGGGGGTGCCAGTGTAGGTGGGGGTGCCGGTGTAGGTGGGGGTGCCAGTGTAGGTGGGGGTGCCAGTGTAGGTGGGGGTGCCGGTGTAGGTGGGGTGCCAGTGTAGGTGGGGGTGCCGGTGTAGGTGGGGGTGCCAGTGTAGATGGGGGTGCCGGTGTAGGTGGGGGTGCCAGTGTAGGTGGGGGTGCCGGTGTAGGTGGGGGTGCCAGTGTAGGTGGGGGTGCCAGTGTAGGTGGGGGTGCCAGTGTAGGTGGGGGTGCCGGTGTAGGTGGGGGTGCCAGTGTAGGTGGGGGTGCCGGTGTAGGTGGGGGTGCCAGTGTAGATGGGGGTGCCGGTGTAGGTGGGGGTGCCAGTGTAGGTGGGGTGCCAGTGTAGGTGGGGGCGGCAGTGTAGGTGGGGGTGCCAGTGTAGATGGGGGTGGCAGTGTAGGTGGGGGTGCCAGTGTAGATGGGGGTGCTGGTGTAGGTGGGGGTGCCGGTGTAGGTGGGGGTGCCGGTGGGGGTGCCGGTGTAGGTGGGGGTGCCGGTGTAGGTGGGGGTGCCGGTGGGGGTGCCGGTGTAGGTGGGGGTGCCGGTGGGGGTGCCGGTGTAGGTGGGGGTGCCAGTGTAGGTGGGGGTGCCGGTGTAGGTGGGGGTGCCAGTGTAGGTGGGGGTGCCGGTGTAGGTGGGGGTGCCGGTGTAGGTGGGGGTGCCAGTGTAGGTGGGGGTGCCGGTGTAGGTGGGGGTGCTGGTGTAGGTGGGGGTGCTGGTGTAGGTGGGGGTGCCGGTGTAGGTGGGGGTGCCGGTGGGGGTGCCGGTGTAGGTGGAGGTGCCGGTGTAGGTGGGGGTGCCGGTGGGGGTGCCGGTGTAGGTGGGGGTGCCGGTGTAGGTGGGGGTGCCGGTGTAGGTGGGGGTGCCAGTGTAGGTGGGGGTGTAGGTGGGGGTGCCGGTGTAGGTGGGGGGTGCCGGTGTAGGTGGGGGTGCCAGTGGGGGTGACGTTCTAGGTGGGGGTGCCGGTGTAGGTGGGGGTGTCGGTGTAGGTGGGGGCGCCAGTGTAGGTGGGGGTGCCGGTGTAAGTGGGGTGCCACTGTAGGTGGGGGTGCCGGTGTAGGTGGGGGTGCCGGTGTAGGTGCCAGTGTAGGTGGGGGTGCCAGTGTAGGTGGGGTAGAATGAACAGCTTTGGCTAATGACACGGTGTTAAAAATAATGCCAAACGGGGGAGGAGGAGGCGCGGGGTGGATACACTGACCTATATGGTGGTGTGTGGGGGTGTATGACGTCACTCAGTGTTTACAGTACAGGGGTGTGGCCACAACGGTGTGTGCCCTCAGCCACGCGTGTGTGTGAACCTACACACACACACACACACGCACACATACGCACACGCACACTTAACACTGACCCACGCTCGAGACAATGGCAGCATTCGGCCTGTGTCTGTCTGTCTATCTGTCTGTGTCTGTGTCTCTGTATGTCTGTCTGTGTCTGTCTGTGTCTCTGTCTGTCTGTCTCTGTCTGTCAAACACCTAAAAATGAAAAACTACACCAAGAGAAAACGAAAAAGATAATGGAGAATGGTTAGTACCCAGAGTTTATATGATCAGGGTCATTAGTGTTAATTACCTAGTAGAGTAATTAAGTAGCAGCCGCCATGACAGTAATGTGGTAATCACCTGTACGGGATTTTTAATTTATTTGTGAAGATAAGGTATTTTTAATTTAATTATTTTGTCTAATTGTCTGTCTGTGTCTGTGTGTGTGTCTGTCTGTCTGTCTGTCTTTCTGGCTGTCTGTGTCTGTCTGTATTCTTGTTATTTTCTCGTTTTGTCTAATTTGTTATAATTTATTGATGGAAAACATTTACTAAAATAACACGTTCGAACATTTTTGAACACATGTAGACGTAGATTAATTCCTTGAGAGATTTAGAAATTATTGAAACTTTTAAAGCTCACAACATTATCACCTACCATCCATCACCACACTACCATCACCACACTACCATCACCACACTACCATCACCACACTACCATCACACTACCATCACCACACTACCTCACCATCCATCACCATACTACCACCACCACACTACCACCACCACACTACCATCACCATCCATCACCACACTACCATCACCACACTACCATCACCATCCATCACCACACTACCATCACCATCCATCACCACACTACCATCACCACACTACCATCACCATCCATCACCACACTACCATCACCATCCATCACCACACTACCACCACCACACTACCATCACCACACTACCATCACCACACTACCATCACCATCCATCACCACACTACCATCACCATCCATCACTACACTACCATCACCATCCATCACCATCCATCACCACCATCATCCGTAGTTGGAGATCTTATCATTTATTCAACCTATCGTGTTTATGCATGGCTCGCGTCCACCATAGGTCAGGTCATGTCAGGTCAGGTCAGGTTAGGTTAATGCTGGGAGATCAATGTTTATTAATTTTTGTGATTAAAGTTAAAATAGGTTATATTAAAATTTTACGACGTGGGTTATGTTAATATTTATTGTACGTAGGTTAATGTTGAAATGCAGTAGGTGAGGTTTACGAGTATTTAGGATATGTGTGTGTATGTTTGTGAATATAGATGATAATGTTGAAATATGTTGTGTATGTTAATGTGTGTTTATAATGTGGTGTGGTATGTTAGTATTGGTTATGTGTATAATTCGTAGTGCCGATTATTTTTTGAGAGAGAGAGAGAGAGAGAGAGAGAGAGAGAGAGAGAGCCTTATAATTCAAATACCAAGTCTAATTATTGGCACATACTTCATTAGGTGATAATTGACCAGTATTATAATTCCCGAGATATTATACCCAGTGAATCCTACGCCAAAGGTCAACAAGTATTTTATCATACTTCATACTTATACACGAATTAAGGACGATAATTATACTTCGGCTCTTGTTCACGACGAGGTTAATGAGTCATTATGCTCAACCAGGTACCTATTTTACACCTGTGTTTATTAATACACCTTGAGGATGAGATTAGGTCAAGATCAGAGACCGTGTGTGCGTTTGTCTTAGCTTATCAAAAACTGACCTAATCTATTGGCACTTTTAAGGTTAGATGAGGTCAGGATTATTTGTTGTTAGCCTTTGAGTTCATCTGGGGTCAAGGTCAAATTCGGAGTGTTTATTCCGTCATGTTCCTAACCTAACCTAATGTCATGTGAACCAAGTAGGATTAGGTCCCAGTTCAAATAGGTGAACATCCCATTATGTTTCGGTTCTAATAGGTCCCCACCCCCATTAGGTCCGCATCCCATTAGGTCCCAATGTTAATAGGTCCCCATCCAATTAGGTCCCTGTCTTAGTAGGTCTTACTTCTGAGAGATCCAAATTTTGATGGGCTGCAGTCAACCTAAATGTTGGTCCACCATTATGCAGAGGTTGGTGGGTTACTGCACCACCTTGGCCGGATGCTGGTCCACCCAAGAGCAAATTAGACAGTCGGAAAAGTAAATTATGTTGAGAGAAAAGCTGAATAGAGTCACCCTCCGCCACTTTACTCCCCAAATGAAGAGGAATAGAGAGAGAAGTTGATAAAGGGAGAGGAGGCAGAAGGCAAGAAGATAATTTTAGGAGTTTCACGGTGGATTACTGTTAAGCATGTCCTTACTGTGTGACCCAGTGTGACCTTGTGTGGCCCAGTGTGACCTAGTGTGACCCAGTGTTGCCCAGTGTGACCTAGTGTGACCCAGGATAACCCAGTGTGACCCAGGATGACCCAGTGTGACCTAGTGTGACCCAGACGAACTATTTGATAATCCTGAATATAGATAATAAATAGAAATAAATAGAAAGAACTATTATTATTATTTTATGATTATTACTATTATTTATTTATTTATTTATTATATGTCACCGAGAATGAAATATTGTAGGGCGAACTTATCGGTGGTTCCTGTACCCCTGGTGGTCGACACTGCACTTGATCACGTTCACTTCCTCAGCTGTAACGTTCAGTACCCATTTACAGCTGGGATTGAACCAGTTTCCCTTAGGACAGGAGGAGTGTGTTGCGTCCACTCAGCCACCGAATAAATCTACCCATTGGAGAATAAACTCACGGAAGAAAATATCAAAAGGAGATTAAAACTGATGAATTAAACTGAATGAAAGACAAATGGCAGGAGAGAAAAACATCTGAATAAATCTGAATAAATCTGAATAAATTTCCCTTGCGGCTTATGTATAAATTCTAAAAACTAAAAATAATCATCGAAATAGAATATATACTTTTTTTCTACATTATAAAAATAAAATAAATTTCTTGGGAAAAAAATCGAAATAAATTAGTTTAAAGCGACTGTTTGAGATGAGATTAACTACTAAGAAAATCTAATTATAAACCAATTGGAAAAAATCTCGCTAAATATTTACTGACGTCAGAGGTAATTCATAACTCCCATTAACTGTTAACTACATAACTCTACGGAACTTTTCGCAGCTGTTAAGTAGAGTTTAATGTAAAGTTTGTGAGGGCTTTGTTATCGGACTTTGAGTGACTTTACTTGCTTGTGGACGTTACTTACGGACTTTACTTCTAAACTTTACTTACTGACTTTACTTTCGACTTTGTGAGAATCTGGAAGTGCATATTACTTTCCATTTTCTTTAACTTTGCACCATTTTCTGTGTGTGTGTGTGTGAGGGGGGAAAGAGACAGACAGACAGAAAAAAAATTGAAATCACACCAGGACTGAATTTCATGGTGCAGTCAACACAAGAGGTTCTCAACTCATTACAAGTTTATCTGAAGTTAGGCCAAGAATCTCTGAAGTTAGGCCAAGAATCTCTGAAGTTAGTGTTGGATATTCTGAAGTCACTTAGAATATCCCCAAACTCCATTAACATCACACTGGAATGACAGCATTATTCTGAAGTCCAATACATGATGTCCTGAATTCATTAAAGTATTCTCTGAAGTCAATATTGATATCACCTGTGATGTTCTGCGTTTATTCTGATGTCACGTTTGGGGTTAGGTTCATTTTGTGGTTCCCATATAAGGCTCTGAACTTAACAATATACTCTGAAGTCACTCTGAAATGACATCGGATACTTCCCACTCACTTGAAGTTACATAGACCTTCTGAAATCAATTTAACCTAACAAAAGATGCTCTGAAGTCACGTTGAAGTCACAGAAAATCCTCTAAACTGACGCCTGAAACCCCTGAAGTCAGAGTAAAGTAAGGGAAGGAGTTTCTTAGTCAACACAAGAAACAAAAGCTGCGTAAAAAAAAAAGAATATATTTTTTTGTGTGTGTTAGGAGAGGAAAGTTGACGGCAGATGATTGTTTACATAATACTGCACTTAGGTGTGGGGGGGGGGGGAGGATAAGGAGGAAGGAAGTAGGAAAGGACGTAGATGGGTTGAAGGAAGGAAAGAGAAGGAGGGAGAGAAATAAATACTCATATTAGTCCAACACTCAGGATTTTAAAATGAAGGTATCTGCAGTGTTCTCCCTTCCTCCCTTTAAGTCCCTCTTCCTCCCTCCCTCTAAATCCCTCTTCCTCCTCCCTCTAAATCCCTCTTCTTCTCCTCCCTCCCTCCCTCCTTCCCTACCCTCCCTGTAAGATGGTGCCTTCACTCTGACGTGTTCGCAAACCTGTATTATGCGTCTTTTTGTTTATTATTATTATTATTATTATTATTATTATTATTATTATTATTTTGTTATTATTATTATTGTTGTTTTCTTCGTCACGTGTTTTTTTTTTCTAGGATGTGATGCGTTTGTCAGTTTTTTCCCCCAGGATGTAGTGGATATCGTGTCAGGAAATAGCAATTATTTTCTCCCCTAGGATGTACGTGGTCAGGATTTTCTTTTACCAGGACATGTATGTAAGAAAGTGATTGTGTGTGTGTGTGTGTGTGTGTGATTGTGTGTGTGTGTGTGTGTGTGTGTGTGTGTGTGTTATAAAGAGGAGAAACAGGTGGTGAAGAAGCTGGTAGGAGCAGTTAGCGTGTCCACCTTGCCATTTCACAGATGGTGTAGTGAAGCCATCCCCTCCCCTCCTTCCCCTCCTTCCCTCCCCCTTCGTGGCCTTCTTCCATCTCTCCTTCTTTAATTTATCTCCTGTTATTATCATTATTATTTTTGTTTATTTTTTCGTCAGTGTTTGTTCGTATATCTGTATCCTGTTTTTTTTCTGTTTTTTGTTTTTCTTCCTCCTCCTCTGTTTCTCTTGTGTTTCTTTCCCATGTTTGTTTATTGTTTGTTTTAGTTGTGTTTATATTTCCTGTGTTTTATTATCGTTTGTTGCTGTTGTTTACTTCGTTATTATCTTCACCGCTTCTTGGGTCACTAGCTGGGGCGGCCATACATACATACATACATAGTACATACATACATACATACATACATACATAGGAGAGAGAGAAGAGGAAGAACAGTGAAAATAAAATAAAGGATAACAGAAAAAAATTAATAAAAGCGATTGAAACAGGAGGAGGGAAGAGAGGAGAAAATGAATAATGAAAAATAAGGAACAAAAGAGAATAAAAATGAAGGAGAACAAAAAACAAGACGTGTAGAAATATGGAAATGGACAGTTAGATGGACAGAGAAAGAGAGGAGACAGAAAGAGAGAGACAGACAGACACACACACTCCTCAAGCCTGTAGACGCTGGCCACTGAGGGAGGTTACTGGCGGGGGGAGGGGAGGGGGTTTACAGGAGAAAAAGGGAGTGAGGAGGAGGTGCAGTACACGGGGTGGAGGGGGGGGGTTGGTTTAAGGTCTTGGTTTAAGGTTTTTGGTTTAAGGTTTTTGGTTTAAGGTTCTTGGTTTAAGGTTCGTCCCTGTACTTATCATTAACCCCTAAATCTGTGTGTTGTAATGCGTCTGTCGGGTTGTTTCGGAAGTAAATTAACCAGTGCAGTTGACGAGTTGTCCGGTCTTCCTGGGTTATTCCTTTGACAAGACTCGATAGCATCTTCAACCACCTTCAGTGTTGCCTCCCCACCAGCTGTTATTATTATTACGACCAGAAAAATAAAAATCAATTGTGCAGATGGTGTAGTTAACGGAACCACCACCACCACCTCCTCCAAGACCTTCCTCCTCCAAGGTCTTCCTCCACCAAGGTCCTCCTCCATCGCCAGCTGGAGGAGGAGGAGGAAGGTGCAATTCTCGGCTCCGTTAACATCCTGACGAAGGGATTAATGAAGCCATTGTCTGCACTCGCACCTGTGTCACCCTCCACACCTTCCTCCTTACCTCCACACCTTCCTCCTTACCTCCACACCTTCCTCCTTACCTCCACACCTTCCTCATTGCCTCCACACCTTCCTCCTTACCTCCACACCTTCCTCATTGCCTCCACACCTTCCTCCTTACCTCCACACCTTCCTCCTTACCTCCACACCTTCTTATTCTCCTTCCCTCTTTTTTATCAGTTTTCTCTTACGCTTCCTTCCTTCCTTCCTTCCTTCCTTCCTTCCTTATCATGACTCTGAGCTCCCACTTCATACCTCCTTCAGGGACGATAAAGTTACATACACACACTGACCTGGTTGACCCCGGGGAGTAAACAAACATCTCCCCTTCTCTACCTCTTCTCCCCTTCTCTACCTCTTCTCCCCTTCTCTACCTCTTCTCCCCTCTTCTCCCCTTCTCTACCTCTTCTCCCCTCTTCTCCCCTTCTCTACCTCTTCTCCCCGTCTCTACCTCTTCTCCCCTTCTCTACCTCTTCTCCCCTCTTCTCCCCTTCTCTATCTCTTCTCCCCTCTTCTCCCCTCTTCTCCCCTTCTCTACCTCTTCTCCCCTTCTCTATCCCTTCTACCCCTTCTCTACCTCTTCTCCCCTTCTCTACCTCTTCTCCCCTTCTCTATCCCTTCTACCCCTTCTCTACCTCTTCTCCCCTTCTCTACCTCTTCTCCCCTTCTCTTCTCAGGTTAGGTTAACTCTTCCTCCTCCTCCCCTCCTCGTGTTCCCCCCCCTCCTCCTCCTCCCCCCCCCCCCTCTTCGGCCTCCTCCTCCTCCCTCAGGCGTCACACACTGTACATGGAAAACATCTTTATACTTGGGAACGCCCCCGGCCGCTGCCTCCCTCCACCACCATTATCACCTCTCACCACCACCATTATCTCCACCACCATCACCACTTGCACCACTACCTACCTCCTCTTTCCTCCTCTCTCCTCCTCTCTCCTCCTCTCTCCTCCTCCTCTCTCCTCCTCCTCCTCCTCTTCCTCTTCTTCTTCCTCCTCTCTCCTCCTCCTCCTCCTCTCTCCTCTCTCCTCCTCCTCTCTCCTCCTCTCTCCTCCTCCTCCTCCTCTTCTTCTTCCTCCTCTCTCCTCCTCCTCTCTCCTCCTCCTCTCTCCTCCTCCTCCTCCTCCTCTCTCCTCTCTCCTCCTCTCTCCTCCTCTCTCCTCCTCTCTCCTCTTCCTCCTCTCTCCTCTCTCCTCTTCCTCCTCTCTCCTCCTCCTCTCTCCTCCTCCTCTCTCCTCCTCCTCTCTCCTCCTCCTCCTCTCTCCTCTCTCCTCCTCTCTCCTCCTCTCTCCTCCTCTCTCCTCTCTCCTACTCCTCCTCTCTCCTCTCTCCTCCTCCTCCTCTCTCCTCCTCCTCCTCCTCCTCCTCCTCCTCCTCCTCCTCTCTCCTCCTCCTCTCTCCTCCTCCTCCTCCTCCTCTGTCCTCCTCTCTCCTCCTCTCTCCTCCTCCTCTCTCCTCCTCCTCCTCCTCTTCCTCTTCTTCTTCCTCCTCTCTCCTCCTCCTCCTCCTCTCTCCTCTCTCCTCCTCCTCTCTCCTCCTCTCTCCTCCTCCTCCTCCTCTTCTTCTTCCTCCTCCTCCTCCTCCTCTCTCCTCATCTCTCCTCCTCCTCTCTCCTCCTCCTCTCTCCTCCTCTCTCCTCTCTCCTCCTCTCTCCTCTCTCCTCCTCTCTCCTCCTCTCTCCTCCTCTCTCCTCTCTCCTACTCCTCCTCTCTCCTCCTCCTCCTCTCTCCTCCTCCTCTCTCCTCCTCCTCCTCCTCCTCCTCTCTCCTCCTCCTCTCTCCTCCTCCTCCTCCTCCTCCTCCTCTCTCCTCCTCTCTCTCCTCCTCCTCTCTCCTCCTCTCTCCTCCTTCTCCTCCTCTTCCTCTTCTTCTTCCTCCTCCTCCTCCTCTTCCTCTTCTTCTTCCTCCTCCTCCTCCTCCTTCTCCTCCTGCCGTCTGTCGAAGAACTATTGAACACATTAAGTGGCAACGTGTAGAACTTCTGGCATTGTTAAACTCACCACAAGTAGCTTATTGAAGCCTCTAGTAAATGAAGCCCACTTGAAGCCTCTAGTTAATGAAGCCCACTTGAAGCCTCTAGTTAGTGAAGCCTACTTGAAGCCTCTAGTTAATGAAGCCCACTTGAAACCTCGACGAAATGAAGCTCACTTGAGGCCTCTAGTTAGTGAAGCCTATTTGTTTACTGCTAGAAATGAAGCGTTAGAAGTGAAACCTACTTTAGCGTGCTATAAATGAAGCCTACTTGAAGTACCTAGTAAATGAAACCTAATTGTAGTGAAGCCCCAGTAAATGAAGCCTACCTAAAGAGAAGCCACCATAAACAAAAAAATCACCTTCAACCAATGAATTCTCTTTGCGGTGAAGCCTCGTATATAAATGAAGCCTTCTTGAGCTGTAAACTCCAGTAGATGAAATACCAATTGTACTGAAACCTCCAGAGTACATGAAGCTCTTATAGCGAGAGAGATAACGAGAGAGACCTTTTTATCTCTCTCTCTCTCTCTCTCTCTCTCTCTCTCTCTCTCTCTCGTGACTCTAGGTAATTGTGTGTGTGTGTGGGAAGCATATACCAGGTTGTACGTACTGTCAAAACGGACGGGTGGACATGGGTAAAGAGACTACGGACACTATACGGACATAAAGGTGTAAAACTACGGACATATACGGACACAAGGATAAAATTACGAACATTCGGACAAAAAAAAAACGGACACAAAACATTCCCCATTATAAACAAACATTTAATCAACAACACAGGTATAGGTGACCCAACAGACCAAGAACGGCCACCACACCTTAAAGTGACGAAAGTAATCACAATAATCGTCTCTATAACACAGCTCTGTTGGCCCGGACGGTGGTGGAGAATTTCCCATTAAAACCTTCCATTGTCGAGCTTGGGTGAGGTGAGGGTAGGAGGGGTGTGAGGTGAGGGTAGGATGGGTGTGAGGTGAGGGTAGGAGGGGTGTGAGGTGAGGGTAGGAGGGGTGTGTGGTGAGGGTAGGAGGGGTGAGAGGTGAGGGTAGGAGGGAGATGAGGGTAGGAGGGGTGTGAGGTGAGGGTAAGGGGGGGTGTGAGGTGAGGGTAGGAGGGGTGTGAGGTGAGGGTAGGAGGGGTGAGAGGTGAGGGTAGGAGGGGTGTGGGGTGAGGGTAGGAGGGGGGTGAGGGTAGGGTAGGAGGGGGGTGAGGGTAGGAGGGGTGTGAGGTGAGGGTAGGAGGGGTGAGAGGTGAGGGTAGGAGGGGTGTGGGGTGAGGGTAGGAGGGGTGTGAGGTGAGGGTAGGAGGGGGGTGAGGGTAGGGTAGGAGGGGTGTGAGGTGAGGGTAGGAGGGGTGTGAGGTGAGGGTAGGAGGAGTGAGAGGTAAGGGTAAGGGGGGTGTGAGGTGAGGGTAGGAGGGGTGTGAGGTGAGGGTAGGAGGGGTGAGAGGTGAGGGTAGGAGGGGTGTGTGGTGAGGGTAGGAGGGGTGAGGTGAGGGTAGGAGGGGTGTGAGGTGAGGGTAGGAGACCATTAATAGCAGTAGGCGTTTCTTAATACTGCTGCTGCCTCTTAAGACCTGACCACCAAATCTTCTATATACACTGTAAGGTCTCCTAGTAGTGTTCTCCTGTGTGTAAGTTTGTCTGTATACACACACACACACACACACACACACACGGAAATGGGGTGAGGGAGAGAGGGGGGGGGATATAGAATTACTCTCATCTGTCTGTTCTAAACATAGGAGTAGACTTCTCTCACAGTATCGGCTACACTGACACTATACTGTACATATACCTGTGGCTCCAAGTTCAGTGTATTACCTCCATGATACTGTAGCACTGTGACCTATACTGTGACACTGTATATCATTGTGTTTGGTCAGTATATTCAGTGGTCAGTATATTCAGTGGGCAGTATATTCAGTGGTCAGTATATTCAGTGGGCAGTATAATCAGTGGTCAGTATAATCAGTGGTCAGTATAGAACCTTGTCCTGTAAATACTGTATATGTTATCAGTGTAACTTTGAATATAGTTTTATTCTATAATACGTAATTTATGTATTATACAATGACTATTTTCACTCCATGCGTGTATAATGAACAACAACATTACATTATTTATTCCCCATGTGTAGTACAAGTATAAAACAAAATATATCATTCATTATACACCGTTTATGTATAATTCATATGTTACGTGTAGAGTATTATACACTTTCTTACTTCCTATAATTTACACTAAACAACATTATCAGTAACTCACTAACATCCAGAATTACAGACATTACAAAAAAATAAAATAAATACAAAATACAGAAAAAAATAAAATCCCCCGTCGGCAACAGTTGATGTTGTGGTGAAAACAGCTGACGCTCACACAATGTAAACAAACCCCCACACGACCGAGAATGTGTAAAGTTGAGGTTATGAATGAGTCGTGAATTTTTGGTCGTATGTAGTGTATTGAAAAAGTTCTCCCGGTATAGTGTGTGTGTGTGTGTGTGTGTGTGTGTGTGTGTGTGTGTGTGTGTGTCTCATTATCTCTATCTCAGTAATTCTCTCTCAGTATTTCTTAACCTCACCATCTCTAAGGTAATTTATTCTTAATTACTTTACACAGCCATTAACACCTATTCTACATGTTGTTAAGAAACTTGGCTTACGTGACCCTTGGGAGAGGAAGGGAGAGGAAGGGAGAAGGGTGTCTAATTTTGATAGTGAAAAGTTATCCCATTAGCGATATCTAATTGGGGAGTAGACAATCTCCCCTCATTCTCCCCTCACGTCTCTCCCTGATCCCGTCTTCCCTCCCTCTCTCTTCTCCCCTCACTTCTCTCCCTGATCCCCTCTTCCCCCCCCTCTCTCTTCTCCTCACGTCTTTCCCCTCAATGGCTCCCTTCCCTCTCCTCGCCCCCCCCACCTATCCCCTACCTTTCTCTCCTCACGTCTCTCCCCCCCTCCTCACTTCATCCCCTCTCCTCACTTCATCCCCTCTCCTCACCTCAGACCTCACCCCTCCTCTCACCCACTTCTCCCCCTCCCCCACTTCTCCCCCTCCCCCCACTCCTCCCTCTCCCCCCTCCCCCACTCCTCCCTCTCCCCCCTCCCCCACTTCTCCCCCTCCCCCCTCCCCCCACTCCTCCCCCTCCCCCCACTCCTCATCTCCCACTACCTTGAGCTCTTAGAGGGTGATGGTCTTAACACCACGCCCCATTTTATGCTGTATCTAGAGTGTTAAAATTATAGTTCTCTGAGACGTTCCCTCCCGCCCCCTCTTCTCCCCTACCCCCTCCCTTCCTCTCTCTCCCCCTTCCCCCTTCCCCCTCTTTCCCCCTACCCTCCCCCCAGCGCTGCTAAAATTTGTTACCGAAAAATTGACAGCTTAGTAATATCTCTTTCTCTCTGGGGTAATTTTTGTTTACTTATGACTCGTCCCGTGAAGAAAGTTGAGGCCTTTTGTGTTTACTGGCAGTACCTGGGATGTACTATGGCACTCACCTCCCGGGATGTACTTTATGTTGCACTCACCTCCTGGGATGTACTCTACTTGGAACCACCTTGACAGTAATTTTACCTGTAATTGACTTCTTATACCTGTACTCAGGATCTTTTTTGATGAGTATTGTTTATAATTCGGATTCGTGAAGCGGAGAGAGAGAGAGAGAGAGAGAGAGAGAGAGAGAGAGAGAGAGAGAGAGAGAGAGACCTGTCATAGCTTGGGGGAGTGATGGTTACTGTGTGGTAGTGGGGAACTCTCTCTCTCTCTCTCTCTCTCTCTCTCTCTCTCTCTCTCTCTCTCTCTCTCTCTCTCTTCTTCTTCCTTTCTCTCGCTCCGATCCTCTCTCCTTCGCCTTTCTTCCTCTCTCTCCCTCTCCTTCACACCCGCCTCTCTCCAATCCTGTTCCCCACTCTTTTATCTTCCTCCCTCTTTCCTCTCAATTATATCTCCTTCCTTCCTTCCTCCCTCCTTCTATCCCATCATCCTAACACCCTCCTCTCTTCCTTCCTTCCTCCTCCCTCACTTCCTCCTCATCCCTCAGCCAGACTGGGCCGGTAACAGCTGTACAGTAGGTCAAATGGACTCCTATCTTAATTGACCTCAACTTAACCTATTCTGACCCAACTAGTAGGATGGAGACCTATTAGAATTGCAACACCTTAGTATTGGGTGGCCATTAGGTTTGGAACCCATTGGGACTGGGATCCGATAGCATCACCATCATAACTATTTTCACCACCACACTCTACCACCCAACATCACCACCACCACCACCACACTGTACCAAACCACCACTACCATCACCACCACTGTACCAAGCAGATGCCTCACAACACCTCGTAGGATTATGCCTTCTAGTCCATTAGTGTGTGTGTGTTCCTCCGCCTAACCCTCTCTCTCTCTAGGTATACTGACTTGGCTGGTTGGCTACTGGGTGCTACTGGATACTGGTGCTGATGTTGCTGCCGCCTTCTCTCTCCCCCTTCTTCTTCCTCCTACCCCCTCTCAGCACCGGAAACTAGTGAGCAGAGGACCATCAATTGTTGTGGTAAGTACGACACTTTGGGAACAATTCTCATACCGGAGTTGTATACGGCGTACGGTATCCTCCCCGCACGCCGCCAGCCTAGGCCAAGTTGTGATGGGTTTTCACACTACCGCACCTGCACCAGTGGCTCGTGGCCGGGGTGGTGGTAGGTGTTGGTAGTGACTCCAACAACCAGTCTAGTGTCTTGTTTTCCCTCTCAATTTTATTCATTTATCCGTAATTTTTCTTCGTTTGTGTTGTCTTTAATATATATTTTAGTATATGAAGTGAAAGCGTAAGTTAGGAATTTGTTTTTTTCCCCCACACAAGACGGAGAGTAGTTAAGACCTTTTAAGTATAATCTCTATATTAACCTTGATTAAAATATATGATCACGTAAGTAGGGATTAGAACAAGAGTGATGTTGGTGTCTAAACTATTTATTTTTTTTTATTCTTCTTATTGATTGTCTTTGTCGAGGGTTATTATTATTGTAACTAAACTCTGTAATTATTGTAGAGTTTAGTTGTCGTCACCCAGATGTAGTTGTTGTCGTTGTTCTTGTTCTTCATCGCCTTGTTCTTGTTCTTCATCGCCTTGTTCTTGTTCTTCATTTTGTTCTTCGTCTTGTTCTTCATTGTCTTGTTCTTCACCGCCTTGTTCTTCACCGCCTTTGTCGTCATCAGGTTAGGTTAGGTTAGGTTAAACTCGGAGTCAATAAAAACAAATGAAGGTTTATTTACATCCATTTACGATGCGCCTAATCCTATAGTGTTGCCAACTCGTGGTCATTTATTTATAACAACATTTAAGTAACAGTTAAGGAAAACAAAAGAGGGGGGGGTGGGGGTGGCAGGGGGTGTGTTACGTCTCCTGTAATAGTCAACAAGACCTTATAATAATACCTAACCTAACCTAACCCAACCTAACCTAACCTAACCCAACCAGCCCATACGTGTTAACAGAGAAATTATTCGAGTATCTTTTTAGAACATCAGTCACGTGGGTCGATGTTACTGGTTGTTGATGTTGTGACTCCTTCCTTAAACCTGTTGTAAAAGTTGGACGGGAGGCTTGACAGTAGTATAGCAAAATACCGTAAACAAAGTACGTACAAAAAAAAAAAAACTAACTCAGCGTAGCAAAGTAGTGGAGAAAAGTACCGGAAATTGGATGCCAGTGTTCGGATCAGCTAAATCCTGTAAATATATGAGACGGTGTGATGCTCTGAGGGTCGTTGGGGAGAAGGGGAATGGGGAGGGGAGAGGAGAGAGGAGGGGAGGGCGGGGGAGATGCATAAGGAGAGAGGGGGAGGCAGGTACACTAGTGAGGAAAGTTACTCAGTACCGTCACAGAGTACCGGCCATAGTGTAGATGGAGTGTAAGAGGTGGAGGAAGGTGTCTGGAGGAGGGGGAGGGGGTGACGTGAGGGAAGAGGAGGAAGAGAAGAAGGGAGTCGGGGAAGAAGAGGAGGAAGGGAGAGGAGTGATGACCAACTACACCATCACACACACACCATCACTGTCTATATACTTATCACTTTTGTCTCGTGTTTATTTACGAAGAACAAAACATCAAGGTAATAATTTAAATCTAATCATAGTCCAATAAACTCATAAAAACTATCTAGACAAAATTGTGTTGAAAATGACACCATGAACGAAGGATTTTGCCAACCCTAACGAGACAATAGGAGTCGTAGTGCTCATTGTGGAATTCATCGATCACCCCAAGTACAGAGAATTTTTTGAGTGACTGTAATGACTTCATGTCCCTGGGGTCTTATAAACACACCTGTAATTAGAAGCTTCACACCAGGTAACTTACATAAATTAGAGGCTATTAAGGTAAAAATGAACTTGATGTATCTTACACTATATTAAGAATTAGAACCAACACGTAATGCTATACTTAGAGGTTCATTATATAGTATATTATTGTTTGAGGTAAGGAAATAAAAATGTGGTTAACGTAAAGAGGATATTTTGCAGGTTAGGTTAGGTTAGGTTAGGTTAGGTTAGGTTAGGTTAGGTTAGGTTAGGTTAGGTTAGGTTAATCTTAAGGCGAAATAAGATAAGGTTTAGTCTTCAGGTTATTGGAATGATTTTTTGTTATCTTATATCAACCAATAATTCTAGTCAATATCTGTATCATTCAGTGTCACTCAAGTATTTTCACCAGTACAGTAGGAGTCGCTGGGAGTGGTGAAGGAGTTGACAGCTCTGCGACATTGTGAGGCTGATGGAGAAGTTACAATATCCTCAGAGTGACGAGAGTTGGAGCAAAGTCGGGCTGTCCGTCGGGGCTCAGTTGAACTTCCTAGTGTGTGTGTGTGTGTGTCAAATGGGTATACTGTATTAATATCAACGTAATTCGTCTTTGTTTATATTTCCGTCCATCCGTCCGGCTGCCTGTCCGTCTTAGTTCACGAGTTTAAGTGTAGACAGGTTCCTTGGGAGTATAAAGACCTACAACAAAAACGTGCAGCAGTTTTCACCAAGTTTGTCTGGCGAATTAGCGAATTGTGTCAATATTGAGGTTCTTTTATCGTGAGGCAGAGTGTGGAGATCAGAAGGTGGCGCGACGGCTCGGGTCCCTCGGGAGATCAATGGTAAATATACCTTGCGGTGTGTCCTCCTTCACCCTGGGGACACTGCCAAGCTCTCCTCCTGCAGGGCTTCTGTCGTTTGGGTTACGATTTCGATTTCTCTCTTCAGCTTTTTCTCATCTCTCTTTTTTTTTGTGCTTTCTCTTGCATCTCACTAAGGTTTGAAATAAGGTGCAACTCTCTGGAGGAAGAGTGTGAGTGGGTCGTCTAGCCGTGGTTTACCTGGAGGTCGGGGGGGGGGGGGGTGACACACACAGGTAGGTCGTGGAGGTGACATCTGTGACACACAGTTTATGCAGGATTAATGTGTTGCCTCGTAAAAAACACGTTTGAACCCACGAATTCATACTCTCTCTCTCTCTCTCTCTCTCTCTCTCTCTCTCTCTCTCTCTCTCTCTCTCTCTCTCTCTCTCTCTCTCTCACTCACTCACCTTTCCGCCTCCTTCCTTTGCTCCCTCTATCAAAACGCCACACTCTCACACCACCACCTACCTCTCCTCCTTCCTGATAGCAGTAACGCCCCTCACCGTGGTCCTGGGGCGGGATGGGTCACTTTGCGACAATCTAGGTGTCACGGGCGGCCTGGGGCGCTCCTGGCTTAGGCCGACAGCCATGTCAGCTCTCCTCGCCCTGGCCAAATAGTCGCATCAATCATCCGACCAAGAGCTCCCCATTCTCGACTCTCCATCACCAGAATTTAAAGTCGAATCTCACGGATGCAATTCCCCCGAGTGAGGTTTACGTCCTTCGTGCCTTGGAGGGACAGATGTGATTCTTCCCTTCAGAGTCAATCAGGTTGAAAGTTGTCCAGTCAAGGAAAATACTCCCCAGTTTGAAAAATATTGGCTCCGGAAGACCACTTTTGGGGGGAGGTGTGTGAGTGATGGTCCCCTTGCGGCGCCTCACGTCACGGCCCGAGGTTAAGAGAGTCTCGTCTTCCATTACTCTCACCACCCTGGCTCATAAATATCTCATTTACCTCAACTTCGTCCTCATTTGCATATGATAACATGTAAATAGTTTATAATTGGGTAACACTATAACAATACTTGCAGGCTTTATGTAGATCTAATGAACTGTCTCAACTAAACACACACACACCTGAACAGTAAAAACTAGTTATATATATATTTAGGATTTAGACACACGACTACACCTTAATTACTCATCAAGTGAACTTTAACCCAACACAATACCTGCAGTAATTATCTTCATTACCGTGATTTTTACCCCGCCTTGTGCAGGGGATTTTACAGTCTGCCTGCCTGTCTATCTCTGTCTGTCTGTCTGTCTAAAATCATAGAATCAAAAGTAGATGTTTGGATGGTTCTGTGAGGATGGTTCTGTGAGGATGGTTCTCTTGTCCAGGATCTTTAGTAAGAGTTAAGTTCATGCGTCGTCTACTCAACCATAACTGGAGGGGGGAGGTGGAGAGGGAGAGGAGGTGGGAGAGGGGGAGGAGGTGGGAGAGAGAGGAGGTGGGAGAGGGGGAGAGAGAGGAGGTGGGAGAGGGAGGAGGTGGGAGAGGGGAGGTGGTGGGAGAGGGAGGAGGTGGGAGAGGGAGGAGGTGGGAGAGGGGAGGTGGTGGGAGAGGGAGGAGGTGGAGGTGGGAGACAGGGGGAGGAGGTGGGAGAGGTGGGGGTAACAGCATGGCCGGTACTACACTTGACCGCCTTTACTCACCTGACTGAAAATTTCGATATTCATTTAACTTTTTTTTTTTGGTGGGGGGGGGGGTGGGTTGGATTATTGCCATGGGATCGAACTAATGACTTTAAAACAAGAAGCGACTACTGTACCCACTCAGCCACGGCGTCTCTGTTATACTTGTGTTGATAATTTTGTGTTGACGCTTGTGTTGTGCAGCTCTTTAGTGGTCACACACACACACATACACACACACGTACAAAACATTCAGATTGACAGACAGACATAGAGATACTCGACACAATGACAGACAGACAGAGAGAAAGCTATGGTCTGTGAGGTAGGGTGGATGGGTGGGTTAATTTTCACTCCCAGGGGAACCGCCAGGTGAGGATAGGTCAAGACCTGCCTCAGTGAATTAGCACAGGTATAGGGAGGGAGTGAAGGAGGGTAGGGTAGGTGAAGGAGGGAGGGAGGGAGGGAGGGAGGGAGGGAGGGTGGGGTAGGTGAAGGAAGGAGGGAGGGAAGGAGGGTGGGGTAGGTGAGGGAGGGAGGGAGGGAGGGAGGGAGGATAGTTGGTTGGATAGGTGGGTGAGGGAGGGAGAAAGAATGGATTGTGGAAGGGAGGGAAGGAAGGAAGAATGACAAGAGGGAGGAATATGATCCTTACACATTTACTAAGATGGGTTCTAACATAACCTTACCTTACCTTACCTTAGCTTAGGTTACCTTACCTTGCCTTACCTTACCTTAGCTTACCTTAGCTTACCTTACCTTACCTTGCCTTACCTTACCTTGCCTTACCTTGCCTTACCTTGCCTTGCCTTACCTTACCTTGCCTTGCCTTACCTTACCTTACCTTACCTTACCTTGCCTTGCCTTACCTTACCTTAGCTTACCTTACCTTGCCTTACCTTAGCTTACCTTACCTTACCTTACCTCACCTTACCTTACCTTGCCTTACCTCACCTTACCTTACCTTACCTTCGCAAACTTAACCACATATTAACTTAACCTAACCAAAAATAGTTCAGGTACCGCCATCTGCTGTACACCCCAGAAAAACACAAAGAAAACGGGTACTTATATACAGTATCATCCCATAATTGTTAATATCGAATAAACACATAAATTTAACATCAGTTTTTTTATTTATTTATTCTCGAGTGTTTTAGTCAAGTTTAATTTACTAAAGAATGATGAATGTTTACTTTATAATTAAAACTTTTAGACTCGTATCCCATCTTGTTGAGCGTCTCTTCGTAATGAACTTTTAACACGTAATATTTCCGGGTTACAGATTAGCGTTTTTTTCATATTTTCGTATATATTATTGGGGGGGGGGCTATATATACTACATATATCTATAATATGATATAATATAGAATACCAATTTCTTGTACTGTGTTTACGTGAACTATGAAAAAAATAAATTTATTTTGAAAATCTTAAATGTATGTCATCAATGTAACCCGTATCGTCAGACTAAGAGGGCTACACGCTGTCAATAATAGGGAGGAGAAAGAATGAGCTAAGACTGGACTAAGACTGAGCTAAGACTGGACTAAGACTGAGCTAAGACTGGACTAAGACTGAGCTAAGACTGGACTAAGACTGAGCTAAGACTGGACTAAGACTGACCTAAGACTGAGCTAAGACTGGACTAAGACTGAGTTAAGACTGGACTAAGACTGAGCTAAGACTGGACTAAGACTGAGCTAAGACTGGACTAAGACTGAGCTAAGACTGGACTAAGACTGAGCTAAGACTGGACTAAGACTGAGCTAAGACTGGACTAAGACTGAGCTAAGACTGGACTAAGACTGAGCTAAGACTGGACTAAGACTGAGCTAAGACTGAGCTAAGACTGAGCTAAGACTGGACTAAGACTGAGCTAAGACTGGACTAAGACTGACCTAAGACTGGACTAAGACTGAGCTAAGACTGGACTAAGACTGAGCTAAGACTGGACTAAGACTGAGCTAAGACTGGACTAAGACTGACCTAAGACTGAGCTAAGACTAGACTAAGACTGGACTAAGACTGAGCTAAGAGGACAACAAGTAGCAATCACTCGCACAGCGGAGGGGAAGGTTGTGGGTAGGTAAAAGTGGGAAGAGGAGGAGGGAAAGAGGGAGAGAAAGAGAGTCAGGAGGGAAAGGAGGGAGGGGTAGTAAAAGAAGGATGGGTTGGTAAAATAGAGATAGACGGAGGGATAGATAGACAGATAGAGGAATGGGAAGGGGGGGGGGGGGGCAGTAACACCATTTCACACAACTTGTTGTACAAATTTTTCCCAAACAACCCAAGTTGAGAATTGATTGCCCAGGACCCCTTCCCTTCCTGTCATCCCTCCCCTCCCCTCCCCTCCCTCCCTCCCTCCCCTTCCTTCCCTTCCCTCCCTCCCCCCCCCTCCCCTCCCCCCCTCCCCTCCCTCCCTCCCTCCCTTTCTCCCTTCCTTCCCCTCCCTCCCTTCCCTTCCCTTCCCTTCCCTCCCTCCCTTCCCTCCCTCCCCTCCCTCCCTCCCCTCCTCCTTGCTTCGTCAACAACGCCAGTACGTGCACTCAACAACGCCAGCATAAGCACTCAATAGCGCCTGACGTTCCCTAGTGGTGTAAAAAGTTCACTTCTTAAGGTAAACTTTCAACTGTACTCCTCTCTCTCTCTCTCTCTCTCTCTCTCTCTCTCTCTCTCTCATTCGTAAAGTAAAACAAAAACGAATAAAAAAAATATGAAGAAAAACTAAATATTTCTTAAATTTATTCCAAACAATCCATCTATGTATTAATTTCATACATATACATAATTATACATAACTAAAATGAATATGTATATAGAGATAAAAGAAAGAAAGAAAGAAATTGAAGCATTTTTTAAATATATCTATAAGGAATTTGAAAAGGTTCTTCTCGTGTCGTCTTCCCTCGGTGAGAAATTCTTGAGACACTCTTAAGGGAGATGGCCCTCTGAGTGGTGCAGGCGGCCAGAGAGCTTAAAAGACCGTGAAAAAGGCGGTAAAAAAAAAAGGTACAGTGAAATGGGAGAGTGAAGAAGGCACTGGGGTGGGTTGTTGTGGGGCAGTGAACAGGACAGTGAAAAGGACGAGTGATAAAGCGATTTAAGTGAAGGAACAGTGAAATAGAAAAATGTAAATCAGTGAAAACGTGAGTAACATATAAAGACATTAAAAAGTAAAAAAAAATGCAGTGAATTAACGCCAATTAGCAGTGAAACGGCATGAAGACTAAAATAAGAGACAAAATGAAATTATTGTCGGATAATGTCCCGAAAAGGAAGAGTCAATTTAAGAAAAAGGAATGGCAGTGAACACAACAGTAAAGTGACAGTGAAAGGGAGGGACTATCTTGCTAGTAGCAGTGAATAGGCCACCAAGAGAAATTAAAGAAAGGTAAATAGAAAGGGGCAAGAGAAAGTGACAGTGAAAGGGAGGGACTATCTTGCTAGTAGCAGTGAATAGGCCACCAAGAGAAATTAAAGAAAGGTAAATAGAAAGGGGCAAGAGAAAGTGACAGTGAAAGTGAGATGACAGTGAAATGGTATATTGAGAGATCAGTTACTTATCTTAAAACTAGCAGTGAAAGGAACAGTGCAGTAACAGAATAGAGAAATAATATGCAGTGAAGGTAGAGAGAAGAAAGTTAGTTAATAATCAGTGAAAAAAAGTCAAGTTACAGTGAGAAGACACGTGGGGAGCAGTGAAATTATTATATAAACGGAACAGTGACAAGGAAGTTAAATAGGACAAGAAAAACAAAGACAGTCAAAGGGTCAGTGAAAAGAGCAGTGAAAGGGACACAGAAAAATGGTACAATGACAACAGTGAAAATTTACAAATTATCAGTGACATCGCAGTGAAAGGGACAGAGAAGAAAGGGGGGTACGATTGGAACAGTGAAAAGGTGTTCAAGTAGCAGAGGTAAGGCACAATAGGATCAGTGAAAAGGCAGTAGGGAGTAGGAGGGCCGGGAGTAGGAGGGCCGAGTATTGTGCAGGGAGTGACAATGGATGGCGGGGAGGCGACTGCGTTACTGCTTCCTACCCGGAGACAGGATGTCCTGAACCGTGCTGCCTTCCTCTCTCTCTCTCTCTCTCGACCATCTTTTAAATTGCCGTAGCCTCGTCATAAATAACTGGGAGAAGGAGTGAGTGTTTTAAGTCTTCTGTCTCTCTTACATGATACATCACCTCATTAGCGTATTGGAACCTACTCACCACCGCAGTCTTCTAAAAACACGTAAATAATCACCCGTTTTCTTTTTTATTAATGACGATATTTTTAGGGGTAACTTGAGGAAATTTTGTCACTGGTAATAGACGTTATTCTTAAGTAACAATAAAAGTGATAGTGATTTATTAATGGTAAAATTAAACATTAATAAGGATTTATTTCATTATGGCAGACTTCTCAAATTATGTCAATAATGAAGTTTGTTTTACGAGTATTAAATGAATGGAAAGAATTTGGGATGAGAAAGCTAAGAATAATATATGGAAAAAACATACATACATACATACATACATACATACGAGGTTAACATGTACACGTAGGAAAACACCTATAATTTTCTTGTTGTCTGAAGCAATTTTGAAATGCATTGGTAAACACTTGATCCAACTTCCGTAACATATATTAAGCATAATTGACAATCTAACTTTTAGCTCGGATGAAACGACCTACAGTGTGTTGACTTAAAATTATCCCTTCTTGTTTTGTGCATCACTTTATATAGAAACATTTCCCCTCTTAAACCTCCTATTTACAATTACCTAAACACACAACAACAATAAGACGTAACACCAGCTAAGATAAACTATACTTATTAATCACATAAGAATGAGATTAAAACTAAACCAATAATATTAATTTTAATAGTTAAATCCTCGGAACATCATTTTTCAGTATTTCCAAAAGTTTTATCATTATTTTCTTGACAATTTTTTTTGGGGGGGTTTGGTCTACGTCTTTAAAATATCACAATTGACCCGCTAATTAGTTTTTGAGTTATAAATAAAGACATGAGATTTTTTACCCCATTATCAAAATGAGATTTTCTCTCTTAGAGCTCTCGAAGGAGGGGGGGTGAGGGAGAGGAAGGGGGGATAGGGGGTAAGGATGAGGGAGAGAGGAGGGGGGGAGGAGAGGGGGTAAGGATGAGGGAGAGAGGAGGGGGAGGACAGGGGGTAAGGATGAGGGAGAGAGGAGGGGGGGAGGACAGGGGGTAAGGATGAGGGAGAGAGGAGGGAGACAGAGAGGGGGGGGAGGAGAGAACGGTGGGTGTTATAAATATCCGAATTCTGAGTTAATTAGGTACTTCAATGTTAAGGACGAGGTACTGTGTATGTCTGGGGAGGTTCCTGGAGGTCGAGGAGATAGTGTGTATGTCTGGGGGCCCTTAGAGTCTTGTGGGGAGTGGGGGGGGGGGGGTCCTGGAAGCCTTGGATATTTTGAAAACCTATAGATCTTGGACGGCTGTATGGTCCTGGAAGCCTAGGGGAGGGGGGGGGGTATACTGGAAGGTTGGGATGGTCCTAGAAGGCTGGAATGGTCCTAGAAGCCTAAAGGGGGGGGGGGGGTGTTGGTCGTAACTCAAGTCTCCAACATGTGTCGAGATGAAGTGGTCATTTGAATACTGCAGGAGATGCCAGAGTTTATAGCCAGGGAGAGTGGCTGAGGGAGACAGGGAGAGAGTGGCTGTGAGAGTGGCTGTGAGAGTGGCTGTGAGAGTGAGGGAGAGAGTGGCTGTGAGAGTGAGGGAGAGAGTGGCTGTGAGAGTGAGGGAGAGAGTGGCTGTGAGAGTGAGGGAGAGAGTGGCTGTGAGAGTGAGGGAGAGAGTGGCAGTGAGAGTGAGGGAGAGAGTGGCTGTGAGAGTGAGGGAGAGAGTGGCTGTGAGAGAGAGAGAGGGAGGTTGGCTACTTGAGAGAGAGAGAGAATTATCACCTTAAGATGATGATGACGACGAATGATAATAAGGATGATGATTATGATGTTTGGATGATGAAAGAATAATAATAATAATAATAATAATAATAATAATAATAATAATAAACTCAAATTAGTTCTGAAATACCACATGCCATCTACGTGCTTGACTGCCCCCCCCCCCCTCCCCCGCCGTCTCTAGAGGTCATGCAGTGAGTTTGAGACAGTCGTTTGAGGTCATTGGAAGGTCATTTAGTCGAGTTATCAGGTCGTTAAGCCTCCTCACCTGACCTGACCTTCCAAACTCCTGTGACAATAATCGGCATTGTATTGTCGCTTAACAACAGGTAAACTGAGGTAGTGTGGGAGCCGTGGGTGATGGGTGCCGTGGGTGGTGAGTGCCGTGGGTGGTGAGTGCCGTGGGTGGTGAGTGCCGTGGGTGGTGAGTGCCGAGGGTGATGGGTGCCGTGGGTGATGGGTGCCGTGCGTGATGAGTGCCGTGGGTGATGGGTGCCGTGGGTGGTGAGTGCCGTGAGTGATGAGTGCCATGGGTGATGAGTGTCATGGAAGGGTGAATGCTTTATTACCATGGGACTCGGGTAGCATGGGAGGGTAATCACTATTCTACCATGAAACTACAGTACAATGGGAGAATGATCACCCCCCCAACCATTCCCCCAACCCCCTCAACCACCCCCTCAACCACCCCCCCAACCCCCTCAACCACCCCCTCAACCACCCCCCCAACCCCCTCAACCACCCCCTCAACCACCCCCCCAACAACCCAACCCCCAACCACTCCCCCTCCCAACCCCCCCAACCACCCCCCCAACCCCCACATAATACCATACTCCAGTACCATAAAAACCTCAACCCAACTATTCTGAAATACACTTGAGGTGGAAGGTGCCAATTCACACCACTTCATACCTTTTCCCAAATTCTGAGCTTAATATTGGGTGTTTCCGTCTCAAATTTATATCACTCCTGGGGATTATAATGCTAAATGTGTACACCAAATTTAAACTATGTATCTTATTTTGTTTTTGAGTTTTTAATGGTTTAATATGAAGTTAAAAGGTCGCCCGTTGCACTGATCCTCCTCATGTGATAGTCATTTCTTGTGCATCATCCTAAGGTGAATTTCAATCAATTTATATCTGATAATTTATTTCCGACACCTTCTTGATCTTTGAAGTTGTATTGTTGCTTGTCATTGATATTTATCGGAACACCTGAAGAATTAAATACGAGCTTATTTCACCTGAAGATTAACCAACCCAACCCGACCCGACCCGACCCAACCCAACCCAACCCAACCTAACCTAACCTAACCTAACCCCCAGGTGAGGGTAAAAAATGGACCAAAACGAAACGAAATAAACACACACGGAATAACAAACAAAAATAAACAGACGCCTGAATTAGACTCTGGTATAGATCCATTACCAACACTCATAGGTCTTAATTGCCCCAGAGATAGGGTCTGATGCCACCTGAAATAGACATAGTGCCACCTGAAATAGACATAGTGCCACCTGAAATAGACATTGTGCCACCTGAAATAGATAGTGCCACCTGATAGTGTCACCTAAAATAGACAGTGCCACCTGATATAAATAGTGTCACCCAATACAAATAGTGCCACCTAATACAAACAGTGCCACCTGATATAAATAGTGCCACCTGATATAGATAGTGCTGCCTGATATAGATAGTGCCGCCTGATATAGTGTCACCTAAAATAGACATAGTGCCACCTGATATAAATAGTGCCACGTAATAAAGACAGTTACCTGAAATAGATACCAGGACCACCAGAATTAGATGCTCAATGAAGCTTACACACACACACACACACACACACACACACTAGCTCTGGAAACTGGTAAACTCACGACTGTTGTTCTATCTAGATCAGTAATAATGTCCTGCCTTCCTGCCAATAGGGTCAGTTTGTCTCTCGTCTCTGTCAAAGTTTAGGAACTGTTGTGTAAAGTCTTAAACGCTTCTACTCTGTCTCAAATAGTTAATTCACCTTTCAATCAACTCTAATGTCAACTATGTTCTTATTTGAGTGTTGTAGAGGAAGTTATTTTGGAATTTATCGGAGTGTAGCAGCTGGGTTTGTATACGTGAATATAATATTGTTTCTTTTCTCTTGTGTGTAAAATTTATCTCCCCATTTTCGTTGTATTGTTATGAGAAGAATTTTAGTTTCTCCCTATAGTGCGTGACCAGCTTTGACGATCAGAAAAAACGGGAAATTCGGTCTTTCATTTTTTTAATGCAAGAAGGAAAACGGAGAGGGTAGACTATGATACAAGGAGAAAGATGAATGAATGTATGTTATGAAAAATATATTGAGTAACTTTAAAAGAAAATCCTGATGATCTTGATGGGTTTTGAGGGCTTATCTACATGACATAGAGCTTCAGGTCACTCATCATGCACAGGTCACAAGTTACTCGTCATGTATAGGTCACAGATCACTCTTTAAATTAGAGGCTCACTGGTAGACACACCTTACCACCACCGTTCTTGGTCCCGGGTACAGTAGTGCAGACTCGCTGGCCGTCACGTACACGCCGGCCGTCACAAGCCAGGGGCCTCATAACTCACGTATCGCTGACGTCTGAGAAATGGATCAAGTAACTAGACTTTACTGCTGTGTGATTTGTTATGGCTATCTCTAAGCTCACCGACTGACGTGTGTTATCTATCATCTTCAACCAAATATTAATAACACCAAACCTATTTTTCATTTTGTTCCATTCATCACTAAGGCTCGGTAGTGGTGCCGCTTACAAGGAATGTTTTTAAGCTCAGAGGAATACCGCAACACATTGTCCGTGTTGTTTGAAGATTTGATGAGATTAAATATTTTTTCTCTTCAAAGAGTATCACAGCACCACATTAGAGACGCCTGCCACATCTCTTGCCTGCTGCCACACCCCCTGCCTCCTGCCACACCCTCTGCCTCCTGCCACACCCTCTGCCTCATGCCACACCCCCTGCCTCCTGCCACACCCCCTGCCTCCTGCCACACCCCCTGCCTCCTGCCACACCCTCTGCCTCCTGCCACACCCTCTGCCTCCTGCCACACCCCCTGCCTCCTGCCACACCCCCTGCCTCCTGCCACACCCTCTGCCTCCTGCCACTTCTGATTCCTGCCACACCTTCTCTCCTGCCACACCCTCTGCCTCCTGCCACATCTCCTGCTTCCTGCCATCTTCACTCCACCACGTCTGCCACCATCACTCCACCACGTCTGCCACCATCACACCACCACGTCTGCCACCATCACACCACCACATCTGCCACCATCACACCACCACATCTGCCACCATCACACCACCACATCTGCCACCATCACACAACCACATCTGCCACCATCACACCACCACATCGAGCCGACCACTGTTACGTCAACAAACAGCTGACGTCACTGGAGCACATGACGTCACACTTTGTTTACATCTCACTACAGTAACAACAGGAGCTGATAACACCGGTCAACACAATTTTTCTGGCACAAGGTTTTTAAACGGATTTTAAGTAAATTTGGGGTGCAGAATCCAAATATGACTTTGGTTTTTGTCTATCACATCAGGTTTTTGAGATATGCCATATTGCACTTTTGCTGGGAAACGTAAACTTTTGGATCAAAATTGACGGTTTAAACATGTATACATAAATTTTTTCAGCATTATAATTTGTATTTTTCTATAACCAAAAATTGTTAATATCAAATTGGAAAGTCTATGCACATATAATATTTAAATGTAACATTGAAGGGTGAAAAAAAAAAATTAATGTACGGTAGAAATAGTGCAAGTATTAAGATCAAGTTACAGTTACATAAACTTCCTCTTTTTGGCCGATCTCTTATGTACAGCTTCTGGAATGTCTCTCATCAAACTCCAGCAGTAGTCCGCCATCATGTTGGAGTCCCATCGACCTTGGTAACGTTCTTCCATTACTTTAATGTCTTGATGAAAGCGCTCCCCTTGCTCCTCGCTCACTTCTCCCAGATTTTCTGGAAACTCGTCCAAGTGACTGTGTAAGTAGTGAACCTTGATACTCATTCTGCATCCAAGTGCTTGTAAACTCAAGAGCAGCTCTTCCACAATTTCTTGATAGTTGTCCGCTTTCTTGTTCCCTAAGAAGTTCTGCACCACATTAGAGAAAGCATTCCAAGTTCTTGCCTGTGCCTCAGTCATTGTTGCAAGGAAGTGTGGATCTCTGAGTAGTGTTCTTATTTGAGGTCCATCAAAAATCCCTGCCTTTTTCTTCTCGTCTCTAAGACTTGGAAAGGTTGAGCATATATATCTGAAACACTCTCCACTATGATCAAGAGCCTTGACGAATTGCTTCATGATACCAAGTTTTATGTGCAGAGGAGGAAGGACAATGCTTTTCCTGTCAACCAGAGGATCGTTAATGATATTCTTGTCACCAGGCGTCAAACTATGTCTTGGTGGCCAATTCTTTTTCACCCAATGGTCTGCTGTAGCCCTGCTGTCCCAGTAGCACAGAAAACAGGGGTATTTTGGGTACCCTCCTTGCTGGCCCAATAGAAAGTTTACCATTTTCAAGTCCACACAAATTAACCATTCATGAGCATGGTATTGCAACCTCTCTAGAACAGTCTTAATGTTTTCATACTCTTCTTTAATTTGTACAGAATGTCCGATTGGAATTGAACCATACTTGTTTCCGTTATGAAGAACGCATTTC
>CAUDMG010002284.1:787500-910000 GCA_958450375.1 Homarus gammarus | reverse complement strand
CAGTGTTGTTAGTGTTGTCAGTGTTGTTAGTGTTGTCAGTGTTGTTAGTACTGTCAGTGTTGTTAGTACTGTCAGTGTTGTTAGTACTGTCAGTGTTGTTAGTACTGTCAGTGTTGTGCTGTCAGTGTTGTTAGTACTGTCAGTGCTGTGCTGTCAGTGCTGTGCTGTCAGTGTTATTAGTACTGTCAGTGCTGTGCTGTCAGTGTTGTTAGTACCGTCAGTGCTGTGCTGTCAGTGTTGTTAGTACTGTCAGTGTAGTGTTGTCGTTAGTGTTGTCAGTGTTGTTAGTGTTGTCAGTGTTGTTAGTGCTGTCAGTGTTGTGTTGTCGTCAGTGTTGTCAGTGTTGTTAGTACTGTCAGTGTTGTTAGTGCTGTCAGTGTTGTTAGTGTTGTCAGTGCTGTCAGTGTTGTGTTGTCGTCAGTGTTGTTAGTGTTTTCAGTGCTGTCAGTGTTGTGTTGTCGTTAGTGTTGTCAGTGTTGTGTTGTCGTTAGTGTTGTCAGTGTTGTGTTGTCGTTAGTGTTGTCAGTGTTGTGTTGTCGTCAGTGTTGTGTTGTCGTCAGTGTTGTCAGTGTTGCTAGTGTCAGTGTTTGTGTTGTCATTATTTTTAGTAATAGTAACAGATCTAATAATTGTTATAGTATTAGCAATATAATAATAGTAACATAATAATAATATTAGTAATAACAGTAGTAGTAATAATAGTAATAGTACTAAAACAATAAGATACAGATAAAGTATAAGGAATCTATGACACCAGTATTTATCACAACTAAATAAGCTTAATAACAGCTTCTATAAAACTGTAATAAGACCAAGTTGTTTATCGTGTCATTATAATTCATCTATGATAAAATAATCCTCTATATTAATGTTTATTGCCGAGTTATATAATTTTTTTTTGTTCATTTAATAATATGTGGTGGGTCGTGGTAGTGGAGGTAACATGTATCTCGCCGGAGGAAAGAAACATAGAAAATGGTTTCCTTACGAGGTATAACTAAGGAAAACCTCATTTCCCTCACACTCTTTATTTGACAGCTAGACTAGATCGTTCATTAGACCCGAGTGCCATTTACTCCCGCCGCTGTTTTGTGGACTGTGTGTGTGTGTGTGTGTGTGTGTGTTTTAGCGGGAGATGGGGGGATACCTTTTTGGTTTAAATTAGTTACTGGTTGTATGGAGTTAATTTCTCTTAAGGCTGTGTAGATTTATTGTTGAAATTGAGTCGCAACCGACCGCTTCAATATTGCGAGGGTCTCTCTCTCTCTCTCTCTCTCTCTCTCTCTCTCTCTCTCTCTCTCTCTCTCTCTCTCTCTCTCTCTCACAAATAGCATTACCAGCACCATATTGTTGGTAATAACAAACTGTTGCCATCACAACAGCCCTGCTTATAGAACAGTATTGCCAAAGCCTTATGACACACAACTACATTACAGTGTTGCCATCAACCCACTGTACCAGCTTTACAGTGTTACCACAACCGGTGTTCTTACTCATTTGTGTTCGGGGTCGCCTCTGACCTGAATAAAATCATCCAACTTTATCCAAATAAAATACAAAACGTGGCGTCCCCGTACTGAAGGGGGTTAATACCACATGTCGCCACCACCACAATATAATCCTACCACAGTGTTACCACCACCACAATATAATCCTACAAACCACAGGACTGAAAGCAAACATTCTCGCTACAGGATTGAAGTATATTGACTAATTATCATCCTAGTTGTTATGAAGGATGTCACTTGTCGGCTGTTATGTCCCAGAGGTTAAGGATGTTGCATAGTTGATCCATCCCGATGATAGGATTGGCTAAACTCTTGATCACAGGAGTGGCTAATATTGCAAAATATCTCAACCTTGGTCATAGGAGTGAAGGATACCCACCCTCATCCTACACCTTGATGGCAGGGATGAAGGATACGGGTGGACAGACTCATCCTACCTGACAAGGGTGATAAGACGACGTCAATGAGCAGCTTACGGGAGATAATTAGAGGAGGAGCCTTACCTGTTACTTACCTGTTACTTAGACTCCTTCATAACCCTGGAGATTATTTAACACCAATTAAGTCGTATAACGATTAAATTAAGATTATATAAGAATTATGTTGTGAAAATACTTAGTGTAGCTTATTGGTTAGGGAGGAATTATTCTTTAAAAAAATAATAATCTATAATTTTGGTACCACTAGATGATGCAAGTTGGGGAAGTTAATCGTTAATAATAATAATAATTACTCGGGGAAAATAATAATTGAGGTGGTGAGGGACGGAGGTGATTGGGGCAGATTTGAGGTAATTAATTTCAGGAGGGACACTGGCCAAGACACACACACACACACACACAAACACACACACACAAACACACACACACTGCACATATGTTACGTAAACCAACACAGGCCACTCATAGAGCATATTATATAAATCAACACAGGCCACTCATAGAGCATATTATATAAATCAACACAGGCCACTCATAGAGCATATTGTATAAACCAACATAGGCCACTCATAGAGCATATATCCCCTCCACACACTGACCCTCTCCAGAATCAAACACTACATTCGAAATACAAATACAAGCAGAGACTCGAGAATACAGTACATACAGTAACTCCCCTGTAAGAAAGTTATATTATGCAGTTGGTGTCGTGAGTATGAGGTGATTAGATATAAATATAAGAGGTATACAGGTAGGGGACAGTCACTAGGCCCCTCAGAGAGCATAGTAAAGTAGGGCGTCACAGGGAGTACGTCGCCTGGTAAACAAATGCTGTCAAGGTAAACAAACACTGTCAAGGTAAACAAACACTGTCAAGGTAAACAAACAGTGTCAAGGTAAACAGTGTCAAGGTAAACAAACACTGTCAAGGTAAACAAACAGTCAAGGTAAACAAACAGTCAAGGTAAACGAACACTGTCAAGGTAAACAAACACTGTCAAGGTAAACAGTGTCAAGGTAAACAAACACTGTCAAGGTAAACAGTGTCAAGGTAAACAAACAGTGTCAAGGTAAACAAACACTGTCAAGGTAAACAAACACAGTGTCACGGGAAACAAACAACTTTATGGTAAACAAAAACAGATTCAAGGAAAACACACTCAAAAGTACGAGCTAAAAACAATGCATCGCAAGGACAAAACAAACACACAACCTCAGTTTGTTTGTTTGTTTGTCGTAACTAGAAACTTTTTGTTTGTATAGTAATGCATCTCTCTCTCTCTCTCTCTCTCTCTCTCTCTCTCTCTCTCTTGTATTGCCGTCACTAGTGTCAGCTACAGTGGGCAAGGGTGAGTGGTAGTAGTAGTGGTGGTGGTGATGGTGGTGGTAGTAATGGTGGTCGTAGCGGTGGTGTGGTAGTGGTGGTGGTCGTAGCGGTGGTGTGGTAGTAATGGTGGTCGTAGCGGTGGTGTGGTAGTGGTGGTGGTGTGGTAGTAGTGGTGGTGGTGTTAGTAGAGAGGACGGAAGTGTAATTTTACTGAGTGGATTAGCATGTTTACGCTACACACTTGATAATCCTCTAAATTATCTTTCTTTCTTTCTTTCTTTACTATCCTATTTAGGCCATTTCACTGTTTATTATTATTATTAGTAGTAGTAGTAGTAGTAGTTTGTTGTTCCGTGTGTGTGTGTGTATAAGTATTACCAACTAATAATTTTTTACAGGACCTTTGCATAATTCGCTTTTCTCTCCAATCGTTCCCTCTCTCTCTCTCTCTCCCCTGTTCCCTACCTCCCTCTCTCTCTCCCCTGTTCCCTACCTCCCTCTCTCTCTCTCTCCCCTGTTCCCTACCTCCCTCTCTCTCTCTCCTTCGCATCCCATCTTCTACATCATCAACATTAAAAGACTCAGGTTTTAATAATCAGTCCTTAAGCCGAGCATAAAATCGGAAAGGCAAATCTCCCTTCGAACTTTAATCTCCGTGACTGGTTCCTCCTCCTGCCTGCCTGCCTACCCACCGGCCTTCCCTCCAGTAAGAACTCCAGACTTAAACAATCCGCAGTTTTGATTGGTTCATTACTGAGGCCCGGAGCTTATTGACGGGGCTCACAGTATCCTCTCCTTCCCCCCCCCCCCTGGACCAGACATGGCAGGCATTAGTGTACTGTTCGTTATGGTGACTAAATGTTTTTTTTTAATTGTTGTTTTTTGTTTGTTTACCGCAGCCGTGAGAGTGTTTGTCTTTGTTTATCTGTGTGTGTTTGTCTACTGCTGCTACTACTACTACGACTAATAATAACAACAGTAATAGCAGCAATAATAATAATAACAATAACAACAATAATAGTAACAATAATAACAATAATGACAATAATAATAACAGTTTTATTATCGAGTTTACAGTAAATTCACCTTTAAATGTTAGTACAAAGGGATTGATATGGTAACAGGCAATTATATAACTAGAGAGGGTAAATCAGCGTCTACCACCATCACACCACCACAGCACCACACCACAGCTGGCACTCTCTTACTGGCACGGTGTCAGATTTATCCCTGGGTGTGATGGCATAATACCTTCGTGTCAAGCCTCCTGTTATGACACCCTTCTATAATTATATCTTATGTTAGGTAATTATACAAAAATTCTAGACACATATAATTATAATATTTCATTCTCTCTCTCTCTCTCTCTCTCTCTCTCTCTCTCTCTCTCTCTCTCTCTCTCTCTCTCTACGATATAATACGTACAGTTAATTACACTATAACTAAGCTTAACGTATTTCCACGAAGTAAATTAGCTTCAGTTAGTTACATTATTTAACTAATTTAAGATAATACTGCAAATAGTTAGTAGTTATTTAATAAGAGTTAGTTGTGTGATATAACTCAAAATAACTTGTGTTCTGTTGAAGGTAACCTAACCTAACCTAACCTAACCTAACCTAACCTACACCTCACCCGGGTCACGTGGGTCGACGGAGGTAACACAAGGAAATTTATTAAAGAAAATAAAATGGTTTTATAAGCAGTAAACTTCGTGGCTAATTAAGGCTTAGTCGATAGGCTGTGTGAGTGTGTGTGTGTTACGGAAGATGAAAATGAGAGAGAGAGAGCAGGAGGGGGGAGAGAGAGAGAGAGAGAGAGAGAGAGAGAGAGAGCAGGAGGAGAGAGAGAAAGAGAGCGCAGCACTATGCAGCAACACAACACTGCTGGTGGTATGGGAACGCGTGACAAAAACCCGTCGTGGAGTTTAAGGCGAAGCAAAACGGTGGGTCGCTGCCTGACAGAGGAGCGAGGTGTAAATACTGCCCCAAGCATCCCCGTCCTCCTGCTTGTTCCTCACCCTGCAGCAGGAAGGAAGAACTTACCGCCTTAATACCTTCCTTATTTAACAGGAGTATCATCACGTATTAGTGGTCTACAGTGGTTCAAATTCGGTGTAATGATCGTTGGTGTTGGTGTTAGCGAGGTTGGTGGTCATTTGCAACGGGGATGGCCAGTGTCCAGCGTTGGGAATCAACAGATGAATGAGGTGTTTCCCAGCTAGTGTACACCCCCCCCCCCTCTCCGCCTCTTAGCAGGGTGTGCCCCAGGGCGTTCGTGGGACACTCTGGGACCTCTCCATAATGCCAGGTGGCCAGGCTTAACGTTATATACCCTTGGCACAAGTGAACCCCCCCCCCCCTCTCTCTCTCTCTCTCTCTCTCTGCCATCGTCAACTTTACTCTTCCCTTGAACAGAATCAGGAGAGAACAACGAGGATTTGCTCTAATTATATACAGTACACGATACATAGATTAGCCAATACATAATAGTAACCTAGAATAGGTCAGTAATATGACTGAGTTGTACTCGGGCCACAGGCTTCTAGACCAGTAGAGACGTAAATAAACTGACTGGCTAATCTTACTCGAGTATAATAATCTTGAAGGGCCGCCAAAAAATTAGGTAATCTGATTGGTTAGTACACGAGTACAATCTTCAATAACGTGGTAAACCAATCACGTACGGTCTGTTGGAGTGAGACCTGAAGAAGAGACCTCCCTCCCTCCTCCCATCCCTCCCTCCCTACCTCCCTCCCTCCACCTCCCATCCCTACCTCTCTCCCTCCCTCCTCCAGCCCGCCCCACATGGTCACTACTCAACCAACTTGCTAAATAAACTTAACGCGCATTCCTACTCGACGCAAGAAGTGGGGGAGAAGGCGAGGAAGGAAGGGTCAAGCCCCACCCTAGACGCCACAATTACTGTAAAAGGCTGGACTCATCCCCCCTTCCCTCCCCCCTCCCTCCCTCCCTCCCTTCCTCCCTTCCCCCTTTCCCCCTTTCGTCCCGTCCCTTCTTCTTCTTCCTCGCGTGGGATGGTCAAGGCGGCTGGTCACTGGTGTGTGGTCACCCCTTTGTGGTAGTCTCACGCTGACCGAAGGGGCGCTGGAGGGTAGGAGCGTGAGTGTGTATATGTCACGCTGAGAGACATGTAGACGACTGAGGGATGTCATACTACTGCTGGGGGTTATAGGCGGTCATACTGAGGCTCAGGCCGTTACTCATCCTATCAGGTTTAACTGAAGTGTCGTGCTGATGAGGTGTAAGGGGCGGTCATGCTGATAAAAAGCGCTATGGAGGTGTGGGATCGTGGCCCTCTGTGTGTGTGTACATAGACCTTACTTACTTGTGTACTGTACGTATATTATTATTAGTAGTAGCATTTTATTACTTTTATTATTATTATTATTATTATTATTATTATTATTATTATTATTAAACATCTCCCTAATAATTTACACTTCAATCTTAGTCCTTGAGAACGATTCCTTAACCCCTTGAGTACAATACCTTAACCCCTTGAGTACGATTCCTTAACCCCTTGAGTACGATTCCTTAACCTCTTGAGTACGATTCCTTAACCCCTTGGGTACAATACCTTAACCCCTTGAGTACGATTCCTTAACCCCTTGAGTACAATACCTTAACCCCTTGAGTACGATTCCTTAACCCCTTGAGTACGATTCCTTAACCTCTTGAGTACGATTCCTTAACCCCTTGAGTACAATACCTTAACCCCTTGAGTACGATTCCTTAACCCCTTGAGTACGATTCCTTAACCCCTTGAGTACGATTCCTTAACCCCTTGAGTACAATACCTTAACCCCTTGAGTACGATTCCTTAACCCCTTGAGTACGATTCCTTAACCCTTGAGTACGATAATAATGTACTCCGAGGGTTAAGGTTAACATATAGAATATTTATTTACTCTCACTTAGCACCACTTTTAAAGATTAACATAGGAAATATATCGTTAAATCATGTTACATTCACTTTGCATTAATTACTAGTCCAAAAATATGAAAAAAAAATCCTTGGAATGTTAATTTTCTGTACATTAACTGATGCCAAGTTAATGTATCTAGTTAAGGTTGAATCCCGGTATAATTTTAACGTTATGTCTCCATGGTTACGGGAAATATTCAGCGTTGGAATATTTGAGAATTTGGACCTTGGATGGCATACGTATTTCGGTGTATGTATGTATGTATGTATGTATGTATGTTTATGTATACGTGTATTAATAGTAATGTATAATGTGTTTTTTATGGTTCGTGTCCCGTGGCCATCAACTCAGGTGATTAATTAGCTGATATGTGATTGGCCAAATGGGTGCCAGTCCTAATGGGTGCTGGTCCTAATGGGTGCCGGTCCTAATGGGTGCTGGTCCTAATGGGTGCTTGTCCTAATGGGTGCTGGTTCTAATGGGTGCCAGTCCTAATGGGTGCTGGTCCTAATGGGTGCTGGTCCTAATTGGTGCCAGTCCTAATGGGTGCCGGTCCTAATGGGTGCCAGTCCTAATGGGTGCTGGTCCTAATGGGTGCTGGTCCTAATGAGTGCCAGTCCTAATGGGTGCTGGTCCTAATGAGTGCCAGTCCTAATGGGTCTCACTACTAATGAGTCTCACTTCTAATGGGCTCAAACCTGATAAACCACTATTCTAATAGGTCCCTGTGCTAATGAGATTCAACTCAAGAGTGGCTTCAAATCTAATGGGCCCCAATTCTAATGATTAGATTAAGTTGGGGCCTATTAGAGCTGGGGCCTATTATGCCAACATCCTAAACAGACACTCGAATGAAAAGAGCCAATCACAGCTCCCCGACCTTGTGAAAAGCCATAAAATGACCAATCACAGCCTACCAAAACATGCACCCAAATGAAAAGAGCCAATCACATCTCCCCAACCGTATGAAAAACCACCAATCACAGCTCCCAGATAGTATCAAAAGCCTCCAACAATGACCAATCACAGCCCGCCGAGAGGTAAGAACCCCCAAAATAGGGACCAATCACAGACCTCCGAGAGATAGAACCCCCAAAATAGGGACCAATCACAGCCCACCAAGAAGATGGAAAGAGGAGACTTGTACTGAATTTAATGGCAGATCAAGACGAAGAAACTAAAGAGGGATTTTATTTCCATTTTCATCTAACAAGACTTGAGTTACGACACAGAGAAGGTTTCCATAATGGCGTCAGTTTTACCTTAAGACTCAAGACTTTTACCAAGATACGTTCACTTACGGTAAATTAATGAAGACGAATATTTATAAATCCACTGATCTTTTTCTTGATTCTCGAAGGTTCATGCAAATTGTTTAACGTTGTGTGTAATTTAAGGACTTGAGTTAATATGGTGTCGAAATTACCCTGTGACTATACTGTATTGAGGTAGTTATGACCTATTAATGATTTTTCGTCTAGGAAGGAGATAAAGGGAGGGGGGGGGAGGAGTTAGGGCAGGTTAGGTTAGGTTAAGGGTTCAATACATTGAGTTTTATTTCGTTAATTTCGACTAATTAAGGTTCCGGGGTTCAAGGATTAGCGAGTCGTAAAACTAATGATGTAATTACCTCCTGGTGACGTAATTAAGTAATTTGGAGCCGTCTTGTCCCAACTGAAAATACTGCGAGTTTGGGTAGAAACACACACACACACACACACAGAGGACACGTGATTCATATAATATACAAGTGTACAGTATAAATGTGTACAATTATACATACTTAGAGACACATAGTCATAAAGGTACACATAGAAATACATTAATTACAGGGACGCGGGGAAAACTGAATCGGCAGACAGACAGACAGACAGACAGACAGACAGACACACACAAGACAGGGAAGTGCAGCGGGGAATAAAATACTTAGCCAGAGGGGAGAATGTGGTGGTAGTGGGGAGGGGGGGGGAGATGTTTGAGGGAAGATGATGGGGAGGGGAGAGACTGAGGTGAGGTAAGTCGGGGAGACAATGGGGAGGAGAGGGGAGAGACTGGGGAGAGGGTAGGGGAGGGAAAGAGACTGAGGGGAGGGTAAAATAAGGTGAGGTGGGGAGCAGGGTTTATCTCTGAGGTTAAATCATCTTGAGTCATAAACCAGGGCGGAAGAGTACGGTAGGCTGGAGTTATTGTGTGTGACGCCCTCCCTCTCTCCTTGCTTCCCTCCTTCCCTGCCTCCTTCTCCACCCCGCCCTCCTTCTCTCCCTCCTATAAAATATCGTATTCCCTTTGTAACGTCACACACACACCCCGTCACGTTTTGCCACCGTCACATGCAGCGTATTTCATATTCATTAAGGCAAAGGCGTTTCAGGAGAGGATTCTATGCCACTGCCCGCTGGAAAAGTAAATATCGCTAGAGATTAGTGATATTTGCCAGAGATTAGTCAATATCGCTAGAGATTAGTCAATATCGCTAGAGATTAGTGTTATTTGCCAGAGATTAGTCAATATCGCTGGAGATTAGTCAATATCGCTAGAGATTAGTCAATATCGCTAGAGATTAGTAAATATCGCTTGAGGTTAGTGATATTTGCCAGAGATTAGTCAATATCGCTAGAGATTAGTCAATATCGCTAGAGATTAGTGTTATTTGCCAGAGATTAGTCAATATCGCTGGAGATTAGTCAATATCGCTAGAGATTAGTCAATATCGCTAGAGATTAGTCAATATCGCTAGAGATTAGTGATATTTGCCAGAGATTAGTCAATATCGCTAGAGATTAGTCAATATCGCTAGAGATTAGTCAATATCGCAAGAGATTAGTCAATATCGCTAGAGGTTAGTGATATTTGCCAGAGATTAGTCAATATCGCTAGAGATTAGTCAATATCGCAAGAGATTAGTCAATATCGCTAGAGATTAGTGATATTTGCAAGAGATTAGTCAATATCGCTAGAGATTAGTGATATTTGCCGGAGATTAATTTCTAATATAAGCTTAAAAGACTCGAAAAGACAGACAGACACACAGACAGACAGAGGTATGGAAAGGGTAAATGGAAGAGAGGGAAAGGAAGAAAAATAGTGAGATAGGATTGAAACACATTGACAGATAGAGAGAGAGAGAGAGAGAGAGAGAGAGAGAGAGAGAGAGAGATAACATTGAGAATAACAGAGATGGAGAGGGTGGGGGGAGAAGGAGGAAGAGATAAATCGACATAGGATTGATACAGAGAGAGAGAAAGAGAGAGAGAAACAGCGAAAGAGACAAAGAGAAAGAGGAAGATACAGTCAAAGAGAGACTAACATAGAGAGAGAGATAGAACGAGAAGGAAACGGGGAGAAAAAGATCAATGACGGGGAGAGAGAGAGAGAGAGAGAGAGAGATTAAAAGACTAAGGGTGAGAAAGAGAGAGGCTTAGAGAGAGAGAGAGAGAGAGAGAGAGAGAGAGAGAGAGAGAGAGCGAGCGCGGCTGAAAGAGAGCGAGCGAGAGAGAGAGGCTGAGAGAGAGAATGAGAGAAAGAGAAAAAATGAGAGCGGGTGAGAGCCATTGTGATGTAGATGTAGCATTAAGTTATTATTGGTAAATGTTTTCTCACCTTCCTGACCAGTACTGACCCACCCTCCCTCCCTCCCTCCTGACCAGTACTGACCATCCCCTCCTTTCTTCCCTCCTTCTTCTACTGACCATTCCCTCCCTCCCTCCCTCCCTCCCTTTAACTGACCAACTCTTCCTCCTTCTCCTCCTCCCCTCTCACCTCCCTACCCCTTTACCTTACTCTCCCTCTCCCTTCTCCCTCTCTCCCCCCTCCCTTCCCCCTCTCTCCCCCCCTCCCCCCTTTCCCTTACAGAAGAAAAAAAAAGAAGGAAATATAAGATGTATTATAGTCTTTATCACAAGGTACAATAGAGGCGTCGTAAATTATATAGGCACTGGCTGACACAATGGGGGAGGGGGGGAGGGGGGGTGCTTCTTCTTTTTGACCGGAACACGGAACAAGGAACACGGAACACGGAACAAGGAACACGGAACAAGGAACAAGGAACACGGAACTTGGGATACTGGTAACGGAAGTGTGGTGTCTGGGTTAGTGGTGTAGTGGTGATGGTGTAGTGGTGTAGTGGTGATGGTGTAGTGGTGGGTAATTGGGATAACAACATCAATAATAACTAAAGATAACAATAACAATCTCTTAGAACAATAACAAACAAAAACAACAAATTCAAAGTATAATTGGACATTAACAAACGAATAACAATAACAATAAATAACAATAACGAAAACAAAGGCTCAAACAACTAATTTCTTTACACACACCAAAAAAAGTTTAGTTAATGTGTAATAAAAGGAACTAGTGCTATTATATTTTATTACAAAAGGGAAGATGATTGCTATTAAGCCTCTTGCTAGTATTTTGACCTTCAATAAATGGATTTTATTATTGGCAGGTTCCTATTAGCTGAGAGAGAGAGAGAGAGAGAGAGAGAGAGAGAGCGAGAGAGAGAGCGAGAGAGAGAGAGAGAGAGAGAGAGAGAGAGAGAGAGCAGTACTTGTGAGCGCTGGAAGGTGTAACTGGACCCTCGAGAATTGGCGATAATGGTGTTGGTGTGAGAGTGAGGGAGAGTGTGAAAGGGAGGGCGAGAGTGAGGGCGAGGGCGAGAGTCAGGGAGAGAGTGTGTGTGTGGGAGAGTGTGAAAGGGAGGGCGAGAGTGAGGGAGAGGGCGAGAGTGAGTGAGAGAGTGTGTGGGAGAGTGAGGGCGAGAGTGTGTGGGAGAGTGTTTTAGAGGGTGTGTGGGAGAGTGAGGGCGAGAGTGTGGGAGAATGTTTTAGAGAGAGGGAGAGAGTGTGGGGGGGGAGAGAGCGAGTAAGTGAGAGAGAGAGGGAGGAAGGAAGAGGAAGAGAGAGAGAGTGTGAGGAAGAGAATGAGAGTGAGGGAAAGAGCGAGAGAGAGCAGTAGCGCTAGGATGGGCGGCCGTAAATTCTGTTTTAATTCTTCTCTCTGGACCAGTTCCCAGTTACACCCCCCTCTCTCTTCCTCTCACACTCCCTCCCTCCCCACTCTCTCCTTTACTCTCTTTCACACCCTACTCCCCCCCCCCTCTCTCTCTCCCCCCCCCCTCTCTCTCTCTCTCTCATTAAGCTTTTTCTCTCTTCCCAAAGCTAAAACACACATTACAAGAGCTATAAATTATCGTCTTTTTCTACACGTGTAGTTGAATCCCGTGGTGTAGATTATGGTATAGCTTCAGTGTGAGGCTTCAGTTACCTGTAGTGGTGTAGGTATTGTGAAGCTGCATATTAAGCCTAGATTCCCCTCAGATTGTGGTATAGGAATATTGAAGCACCAATTGAAGCCTTTGTTCCCCTCAGATGGTGGTATAAGCATAATGAAGCACCAATTGAAGCCTCGGTTCCCTTCATATTGTGTTATAGGCGGATTGAAGCACCATTCTTTGTTCCCTCAGATGGTGGTATAAACGTAATGAAGCACAAAATGAAGCCTCAATTCCCCTCAGACAGTAGTATAGAGATGGTGAAGCTCGAGGCTGCTGCTGCTGGGCCACTTACACGTCGAGGCTGTTAAAAGGCTTCACTCAGTATGCTGGCCGCAGTAGCCACAGCATCAGGCGGGGCTTCAAGTTTGTTTCTGATCAATCAAAAGAGGTTAGAGTTGATCCAGGTACCCCCACCCTGCCCCTCCCTCTCCCCTCTCCCCTCTCCTTCCTCTCCCTCTCCCCTCTCCTTCCTCTCCCTCCCTCCTTCCTCCTCCCCTCCCTCTGCCACTCCTTCCTCTCCCTCTCTCCTCTCCCCTCTCCTTCCTCTCCCTCCCTCCCTCCTCTCTCCTCTCCTTCCTCTCCCTCCCTCCTTCCTCCTCCCCTTCCTCTGCCACTCCTTCCTCTCCCTCTCTCCTCTCCCCTCTTCTTCCTCTCCCTTCTCCTTCCTCTCCCTCTCTCCTCTCCCCTCTCCTTCCTCTCCCTCCCTCCTTCCTCCCTCCCTCCCTTCCCTCCCTCTCTCCTCTCCCCTCTCCTTCCTCTCCCTCTCCCTCCCTCTCCCCTCTCCTTCCTCCTTCCTCTCCCCTCTTCCTCCTCCCCTCCCTCTGCCACTCACTCCACTCGCCACTTCTTCTCACTCTTTCCTCCCCCGCGTCCCTCTCTTTCTTTACCCCCTCTCCCCTGTTTTTCTTCTTTTTTCTCACCTCTCCCTCTTCCTTCTACTCCCCTTTCTCCCTCTCTTCCCTTCTCCCCTTCCCTTCTCCCCTCCCCTTCCCCCTTCCTTCCCCCTCCCCCCTCCCCTTTGTCTCGTTCCATTATTCTCTTCGACTTTTGTTGTTGTTAAGTCATCTTGTTGTTGTTGTTGTTGTTGTCTTAAGTCATCTTGTTGTTGTCTTAAGTCATCTTGTTGTTGTTGTTGTTGTTGTCTTAAGTCATCTTGTTGTTGTCTTAAGTCATCTTGTTGTCTTAAGTCATCTTGTTGTTGTTGTGTTAAGTCATCTTGTTGTCTTAAGTCATCTTGTTGTTGTCTTAAGTCATCTTGTTGTTGTCTTAAGTCATCTTGTTGTTGTTGTTGTTGTTGTCTTAAGTCATCTTGTTGTTGTTGTTGTTTTGATGACTTTGTTAAATGTTATTTCTTTCCATTTTATTTTTTATTTAACCTTTGGTGTTTTTATTGTTTTTAATCATTATTTCTGATATTTTGTTTGCATTTTACTACTACTACTACTACTACTACTACTACTACTACTACTACTACTACTACTTTTTTTTTTTTTTTTTTTTTTTTTTTAAACGTGGCCTCCAGCCTCCCCCAATAGCCACACCTTCGCCACCATTTATTTACCTTAATATTAAATATCCTAATACATAAGAAGCTATCCTATTTGTGTTAACTTAGTTGAGCCGCAGATCTATGCGGCATTCAGTGACTGTAGCCTCATAGTCAATATCTGCAGCAGTTGTCGGAGTAGGGGCAGAAGCTCTCGTTCCCCTGAGGCAGAGCAAAGCCGACCGAAGGAGAGAGAAGGACAGTCGACATCTCATCCAGGCTGTAACATAACTTCTGGGCTGCTGCTTCTGTTCGGATATCAACTCTGCGAGTCTGGCGTAGAAACATCTTGCACTTGGGCCCATCCCACCAGAGGTTGTGAACACCAGAGGAGTGAAGCTGCCTTGATCAACATTTTGAATTCTCTCCCCATATGCCCTTCTCTTGTCATTCTCGTTCCTCCTATGTGCAGCATCGAGAGCTAGGTTACGGTGACAAGCGGCCATGGGATCAAAAATCCTGATGTCGAAGAAAGCTCGCTGTCCCCGCGTCCAGAATCCTCGAGCACTGACGTCCACACGGGCTTCGTTAGATGTGTTTGAAGTCCTGTGTTGGAAGATCTCGCCATCCAGTGGAAGGAGGGTCGGTTCTACCATGACGTCCCGGCAGATTTCCTTCAACATATTTGCTGTGAGGTCCCTTACCTCGTCATGCCTCATGCATATGAAGCCCCCCTTCTTGCAGACCATGGCGTGATCGCCATCATAGGAAGAGCCACACACGCATTGGGAGGGCAAACCATCTACTGGCCAACCGTACCTTAGAGCAATGGCATCTGTAAATTCTTGTTTGTTAAGGCTGAAACCATTTGCCCTTATCGGTAACGTAGTTAACCAGTTCGAGGCGCCCACCTCCTGCGCTATAGCTACTTTTTTTTTCAAATTTTCTGGAACCTGCAGCAATAGTTGCTGCAACATGTCATTTTGGCAGTGCTGCCGATCTGTTGTAATGGACCTACGGATCTTATTTACTTCGCTGGTGTCCACTTCCCCTGTTGCATTCTGGGCTACTACTACACCCCCCCCCGTCTACCCCCCCCCCCCCCCACCATCACTACGACCTGGGAGAGATACAAGGGATAGGTGGGAAGGATAGATGAAAATTACAAAATAGAATAGAAAGACTGAGAACAGGTGGTCATCCTTGCTGGGTAGTGGAGGCTACTGGACCAGCTTGTTCATACTGGTAGTGAAGATATTTTGACTGATTCACTGATATACTTAAAAGTCGATCAATGTACCACTAATCTTTATAACAATGGTTAGTCGAATTAAGATGATAGTTCTGAATTATTAAGAGGTGGTTATTACGTTAAGTTGAGGTGCCATTATGATGTCTGAGGGTTGGCTACCACGCCCACCATCTTTATCAATCCCTCTCTCTTGGTATTTTGTATGGAAGGTGAACACAAGTTTTAATTTTACTCAACCATTCTAGTTTACGTCTTCCCTTGGTTCTCTTACCCTCAAATTTATCCTCCCCCTCTCTCTCTTCCTACTCTCCCTCCCTCTCTCTCTTCCTACTCTCCCTCTCTCTCTTCCTACTCTCCCTCCCTCTCTCCCTACTCTCCCTCCCTCCCTCCCTACCCTCCCTCCCTCCCTCTTCCTACCCTCCCTCCCTCCCTACCCTCCCTCCCTCCCTCTCCCTCCCTCCCTCCCTCCCTCTTCCTACCCTCCCTACCCTCCCTCCCTCTTCCTATTCTCTCAACCCCAATTATATATCATTTCCATCTCTTATATATTTTTAGTATTTTTGTCGTAGTTCTCCTGTAGACCTCTAACCTCCGTGTGGTGGCGCAGAAGGTGAAGTAAGGGAGGAGGATGGTAGGGGGGTCTCCATACAACACACTCAAGTACGGCCATACACAGTTAACTAATACATTAAAAATTCTTACTGTAGTCTGATGTGTGTGCTCTGGTTCCACTGAAAGTTGAATAATTGTAAATGGTTTTATTTATTTTTTTTAATACGGGTGAAAATTGTATACATCATCATTAGGAAATCCTTCATTAGTCATTCATTTATTCTTGTTGTGTAATGGGTGGGTTGGGTGGGGTGGGGGTGGGCTGGGTGGGGTAGGGTAGGGGAGGGGGGTGGGGTAGGGTTGGGGGGTTCTGATGCCACTGAAAGTTGAATTGTAAATGAGGTTATCTTTTATACCGGTGAATGTTGTGTTTGTCATTCTTATTATATATATAGTTTATTATTCTTATTTATTTATTTATTTGTTTATTTATTTATTTGTATTTGCGTATGGGTTTATCATTACTGTTTACTAAAGGGGGTTCTATACCACTGAAAATTCAATATACATCTGTTTTGCTTAATGCGTCTGTTTACATTGAGACAATTACATTCTTTATTAATTATTTCTTTATTCTTATACATTATTATTGGTTGTTATTCATTATGGATCATTCGTCTTCTGTGGTTCTGTTTATTTCGTATTTATTTATTTATTTTTTTTTTATTCATTTATTCATTAGTAAAGACGTGTGTGGTTGATGGTGCTGCCCGTCACACGTCACTCTGTAGCCTGCGGTGTCTGTCACTCCCTCCCTGCTTGTTACCTGTGCGTGTTGATGTTGCTTGTGTGGTCAGTTGATTTCTCTCTCTCTCTCTCTCTCTCTCTCCCTCCTTCCTTCCTTCCTTACCTACACTTCCTATTCTTCCCACCTCCCTTTCCTATCCCACATTCCTCCCTCCTTTCTCCCCATCTCCCTTCCTACCGTTCTCCCTCCTCTCTACCCCTCCTCTCTCCTTCCTTCCCATCTTCTCACACCTCCTCCCCACACCTCCTCTTCCCTGTGGACAAGAATCATATTTTTGGCAGCTCTGTTGAAAATGGACAATTTCACCCCTAATTAACTCTGCCATAAGGGCGAATATAACCACTCTTTAAACAGCTGCGGGGGATCTGCCTCTCTTGATTACACCAGTAGGGAGGGAGGGAGGGAGGGAAGGGAGGGAGGGAGGGAGGAAGGGAAGGGAGGGAGGGAGGGAGGGAGGGAAGAGAGAGAGGGAGGGAGGGAGGGAAGGGAGGCAGGGAGGGAGGGGAGGGAGGGAGGGAGGGAAGGAAACGAGAAGAGGGAAGAAGAGAAGGAGAAAAGAAAGGAAGAGGGTGAAGGAACAAGGAAAAGGAAGGAGAGAGAGTAGAAAGAGGGAGGGAAGATAAAAAGGAGGGGGGTAAGAAGAGGGAGGAAAAGGAAAGGAAGGTTGGGATGGAGAAAGAATAAAGGGTAAGGAGAGAAGGAAGGAAGGAAGGAAGGAAGGAAGGAGTGTAGGGAAATATATCCACCCTATATAGAGGAGGTGATTTGCATGTCAGACACTCTAAATGTAGATGGAGTTTTTTCTTTCTCCTCCTTATTCTTCATCTTTCTTCTCCTTTCTATTTTCATTCTTTCTTTGTCATATTCGTCATCAAATTCATCTATTTCTAATCTTTATTGTTGTTTATGAAGGGAAGGGGGCGGGATGTGGTCGTTGATGGAGGTGAAGGGATGTGGCAGTGATGGAGGGAAGGATGTGGCAGTGATGGAGGGAAGGGTGTGGTCGTTGATGGAGGTGAAGGGGTGTGGCAGTGATGGAGGGAAGGGTGTGGTCGTTGATGGAGGGAAGGGGTGTGACAGTGATGGAGGGAAGGGTGTGGCAGTGATGGAGGGAAGGGTGTGGTCGTTGATGGAGGTGAAGGGGTGTGGCAGTGATGGAGGGAAGGATGTGGTGTAATAGTGGTGGAGGGAAGGAGTAGGGGGAGATGGTGGAGGGAAGGAAGGGCATGCTATTAGAGGGAAGGAGGGAGGGAGAGAGGGAGGGAGGGAGAGGGAGGGAAGAATTTGTATTTTATATGGCAAGAGTAAGGAAAGAAGGGAGGGAAGGGAAGGGAAGAGAGAGAGGTATGAAGGAATGTAGAAGGAGATGAAGGAATACTTATGAAGGAGGGAAGGAGAGAGCTGAGTGAAATGGAAGTCAATCATAACCCAATGAACAACAACAAAAATAACAATAACAAAAAACAACGAAAATGTAAACAACTCATCATAACCAAAATAACAATAACATTTACAACAAACACAACTCACAACAATAACACACTCATTACAACACAGGTAGCTAATGACACCTTAATTAAACGTGGACAGGTGTTATTAGTTGTTATAGCGAGGTTATAGAGACGTGGACAGGTGTTATTAGTTGTTATAGCGAGGTTATAGACATGAACAGGTGTGACAATATGAAAGAATCGAAGAGAAAATGTATATGTGAGTTTCTGTCTCTCTGTCTGTCTGTCTGTCTATAGTATTTAGACAGAAAAAATTAGCAAACAGTAGGACCAATAGGTAGACACACACACACAGCAGGACTGGTGACCCTCTAGGAATCTTATTTTCACTACGTTAATTAAATTCCTATGGTATGCAAATCAAGTTAACCCCCTCCCCTCCCCTCCCCTCCCTTCCATTCCCTTCCCTTCCCTTCCCTTCCCTTCCCTCCCCTCCCCTCCCTTCCCTCTCCTCCCTTCCCCTTCCCTCTCCTCCCTTCCCTTTCCCCCTCCTACATATCCCCCTCTCTCTTACCGCTATCCACCTCGTCCTCTCCCTCCCCTCTCCTCCCTCCCTTACCCCTGTCCCCTCCCTACTCCTCTATCCAGGATCACTACCCTCCTTCCTCCTCCCCCTCTCCTCCCCTCCTCTCTCCTCCCCCCTCTCCTCCCCCCTCCCCCTCTCCTCCCCCCTCCCCCTCTCCTCCCCTCCTCCCCTCCCCCTCCCCTCCTCCCCTCCTCCCCTCCCTCTCTCCTCCTCCCCCTCTCCTCCTCCCCTCCACTCCCCTCCCCTCTCCCCCCTCCCCTCTCCCCCCTCCCCTCCTCTCCCCTCCCCCTCCTCTCCCGTACCCCTCTCCTCCCCTCCTCCCCTCCGCCTCTCCTCCCCCCTCCCCCTCTCCTCCTCCCCTCCCCCCTCCTCCCACCTCCCCCCTCCTCCCCACACCCCCTCCTCTCCCCTACCCCTCTCCTCCCCTTGACACACTTCCCCAAATCCCCCAAAATATGGACTTCATAAACCCTGACTTACACCCGAGATAAACTTAAAACAACATGAGTTTTAATTAATGTAAACCAGCGAATAAACCCAAAACAGAGACGAGGATTTAATCAATATAAATCACCTCAATAAACCCTATATAGAATCGAGGTTTAATCGATCTAAAACTTTACAGAGATTAAGTTAAAACTCCTCTGTTAAACCAAAAAGTCAAAGATATACTTACTGTAACATAAGCTATTTAGTTAAACCTAAACCAAAGCTCTATAGATAGAATGGGATTTTATTTAATTTAAACCATACCAATATTATATCAACAAAAACCTAGTGAGTTGTTTAAACCATTGACTTAAACCTAGATAAAACCAGCGTCTGATCATTGTCTTTAGGAATGATCACCACCGTCCTCTGATCATTTCTTAAAGCTGATCACTATACCAGCGTCTGATCACTGCTGCAAAACTCCCGACTAAAACGCGATTGAGAATTTCACTTAGATTTTTATTATACTCACTTACGAAAAACTTCAGGGCATATTATCTGTTACGAGAAGAATATTGAACCTAGGAATCATTTGAGGTTAGGTTAGGTTAGGTTAGGTTAGGTTAGGTTTGAGGGTGTGAAGCAGTAAAGGGGAGGAGGAGGGGGGGGGAATAGTAATCTTGGCCAGACGTCCACACGAAGGGAATTCAATTTCATTAGTGAATGGAATATGTAAGTCAATCCATGTGTCTCTATATCCAGATGAACGTCCTTGTTGGGGTGGCTGCCCTTCTGTCCCTCTCCATCCACCACTCACTGTGTTATTCAGGGCCGCTTTTCATACCTTGGGTCTCTGATGCTACTCTGGTATTCATAAACAATACCCCCCACACACACACATACACACAGAGTGAAGCTTGGGTAGGTGTGTCTATTTTTCTCTTATTAATTGTCTTCCTCACCTCACCTCTTCTCTTCTCCTTCATTACCCTTTCCTCCTTTCTCTCTCTCTTACCATTCTATCGTTTCCCATCGTCTCATCACTAAATTAATACTTCCCTTGGGTGTTTTTTTTTGTCCCTCACTCCTTATATTAGAATTAGTGACGAGTTAGTTGTAAACATTGAGTGAGTCGGAGATTGTCAACATGCCACAGTTTTGATCATTATACTCAGAGTGTACACAAGACGGGGACCAAGGAGTGTACACAAGATGGGGACCAAGGAGTGTACACAAGATGGGGACCTAGGAGTGTACACAAGATGGGGACCAAGGAGTGTACACAAGATGGGGACCAAGGAGTGTACACAAGATGGGGACCAAGGAGTGTACACAAGACGGGGACCAAGGAGTGTACACAAGACGGGGACCAAGGAGTGTACACAAGACGGGGACCAAGGAGTGTGCACAAGATGGGGACCAAGGAGTGTACTCAAGACGGGGACCAAGGAGTGTACACAAGACGGGGAACCAAGGAGTGTGCACAAGATGGGGACCAAGGAGTGTACTCAAGACGGGGACCAAGGAGTGTACACAAGACAATACTTATGGCAGGTACTACAACACACTTCCCCCTCCTCCCTTTAGTCTCCTTACCTTGGCCAGAGAACCAAACCAGCAGGACATCCCATCTACCCCCTACTGCCTGCTGGACACCTGCTGTTAGTAAACTTACTGGTAGGATCCCCACAACTTATTCAAGACTCACCAAAACCTGTTTCCTTACTCATTCCTTATCTTACTCACTGTTGTGTGGACCATCACAATAACTCATCATACGTGTTCCTTTGATTTAGTTTGTCTTTATATTTTAAGATTGACTCTATAATTCATCGTTCAGTAACACCTACATATATCCTCTTGCCTTTACTCCCCTCACCCGTCCCCAGCACACCATTCCTTCTGTGTTTCATTTCTGTCTGGCACTCAACAAAACATCCAGGTTCCTTTCGTTCATCATAACTTCAGTCGCACGTCCTTTATCACTCTGATTGCGCCCACTTCAATTCAAAGTCTCGAGTCTTTTTTTTCCCTTGTGCTTTCTTCCCTCTTGTAACTGAAAGAAACAAGCTGAGTTCACAGGCCTCAAGCACTGGGGGAGGGGAGGGGGGTATATCAAGCTTCTCTTACCTCCCAGACAAGAAACTTCCAGGAAAGAATTTATATAAGAGTAAATCAGTAGCTTCCGTCAGTCGACAGCCGAGTGTGGCGTCTCATGCTGATGGTGTGGTACCAGAAACATTGCAGTGGACGTAGTGAATTGGCGAGTTTACCCAGATGAGCGGAAAATTGACTCAGGAGTGAGGGAAGTTGCAAGTCCTGAGGAAGGCAGGGGGGAGAGGGTGAAGGTACGTGTTAGGGAAGGGAGAGAGGGGGGGTAGAGGTTCCTTAGGGGAGGGGAGGGGAGGTGCAGACAGCCGTACCTCGCCTCCTCAAGACGTGACGCTGCATCTCAATGTTAATTAAGCCAAGATTCGCCTTTTGAAACGACGCTGTGACACCCGTCGTTATGAATTAGATTATAACAAGTAAAAAAAAATCACCATAATTTTTGTCTTATTTTATGGTTGTAGTATGTAAATGAATCTGTATAAACTGAAATGTCGTGTTCAAGGTTGTTGGTCGCGTTACACAGTATGGGAACACTAAGACATTGTGCCACTTCAAAATACATTCCAAAACACTAAAGGTAATTCTCCAAACTCTCCCTAAATGTAATTACGGCTAATATTTCCCTAGTGTAATTAATATTGGTTTAGATCCTTATTACATAGAAATTCCCTTAAAAATATAATTACACTAACGTTTCTCGAAGGTAATTGCGTTTAGCGTCTCATTACAATAAAGCGATTTAGTTACATAATTATTTAAAAATGTAATTACTGTAAGCGCTCCCCAAAATGTAATTAATCCCGGTCTTAGGACGATTATGAGACAGGGTAAGAGGAGAAGAAGAGGAAGACCGGAAGAAGAGGCAGAAGAAGAGGAAGACCGGAAGAAGAAAAAAAAACGATATTGAAAGAAGACGAAGAACAAACAAGAGGAAGAACCTGAAGAAGAGGCAGAAGAAGAGGAATGACAAGAAGAAGAGGCAGAAGAAGAAGAAGAAGAAGAAGAATGCAGGAGATAAATCAATAATCTCTTAGGGCGTTGTTCGTACCCTTGGCTTCTCATATTTATTTTTTTTTACCAGGCTAAATTTGGGAGGCTCCGAAAAGATGCAAATTTGTCACCTGAACTATGCATACAAACGAAGCCTTCACTATGCCCCTCCCCTATGCCCCCCCCCCCTACCCTTACCCCTCTTCACCTACCACTGGAAGTTGTCTGCCATGGTGGTGAAGGAGTTGGTGGTTGTGGTAGAGGAAGAAGCATAGTAGTAGGAAAAGGTGAAGTGTAGTATGTAAATTAGTTTATCGTCGCCCAGGTGGGTGTTGTAAAGAGCTCTTGGTACTACACACACACACACACACACTGCCTGACAACGACGTTTTTCATATCTGCAGCAAGAACGAGACAGGATCTCTCTCTCTCTCTCTCTCTCTCTCTCTCTCTCTCTCTCTCTCTCTCTCTCTCTCTCTCTCTCTCTCCTCCCCCCTCCCCCTCTCCTTCCCCTCCCCTCCCTTCCCTTCACCCCCTCCCATTAGGACCCAGCGTTCTCGGAAACAATGGTAAGCTCAGGTCTTTTTGGTCGAAAATGTAATTTGACAAGGTGCGTGGCGCTTAGGGTGTTGAAAGACGTCTGGTGCAAACGAATTGAAAATGTTGAATTGCTGTCAGGAGGTTTGGGGGGGGGGGGGGGGTGGGGATGGTTGTCAGGAGGCAGTGAGAGCGTTGTAGTGCTGTCAGTTGCTGTCTGGGGTTTAGGGATGGCTGTTGTAGAGTATTGGCTGTCTAGTACTGTTGTCAAGAGGAAGGCTGCTGTCACTATTAATACACTGAGACTGCACACACACACACACACACACAGTTAAAAGCACACAAGGACACATTTAACCTCTCACCCCTCTTAACCTCTCACCCCTCTTAACCTCTCATCCCTCTTAACCTCTCACCCCTCTTAACCTCTCATCCCTCTTAACCTCTCATCCCTCTTAACCTCTCATCCCTCTTAACCTCTCATCCCTCTTTACCTCTCATCCCTCTTAACCTCTCACCCCTCTTAACCTCTCACCGCTCTTAACCTCTCACCCCTCTTAACCTCTCATCCCTCTTTACCTCTCGCCCCTCTTAACCTCTCACCCCTCTTAACCTCTCACCCCTCTTAACCTCTCATCCCTCTTAACCTCTCATCCCTCTTAACCCCTCATCCCTCTTAACCTCTCATCCCTCTTTACCTCTCATCCCTCTTAACCCCTCACCCCTCTTAACCTCTCACCCCTCTTAACCTCTCACCCTCTTAACCTCTCATCCCTCTTAACCTCTCACCCCTCTTAACCTCTCACCCCTCTTAACCTCTCACCCCTCTTAACCTCTCACCCCTCTTAACCTCTCACCCCTCTTAACCTCTCACCCCTCTTAACCTCTCGCCCCTCTTAACCTCTCGCCCCTCTTAACCTCTCGCCCCTCTTAACCTCTCGCCCCTCTTAACCTCTCGCCCCTCTTAACCTCTCACCCCTCTTAACCTCTCACCCCTCTTACCTCTCACCCCTCTTAACCTCTCACCCCTCTTAACCTCTCACCCCTCTTAACCTCTCATCCCTCTTAACCTCTCACCCCTCGTACCCTCGCACCCCTCTTAACCTCTCACCCCTCTTAACCTCTCACCCCTCTTATCTTAACCTCTCACCCCTCTTAACCTCTCACCCCTCTTAACCTCTCACCCCTCTTAACCTCTCACCCCTCTTAACCTCTCATCCCTCTTTACCTCTCACCCCTCTTAACCTCTCACCCCTCTTTACCTCTCACCCCTCTTAGCCGCCAGCCAGCACTAGGTGACCCCAACCTACCTGTAAATCACATTAAGACTCTACTGATCCTCACACCTTCAACCTGACGTTTCCCCAGGTAAAGAGGAGGTCTTTAACTCGGGAGGGGGGGTGTAAGAGGTGGTGGGGATGGGGGATAAGGGGAGGGGTGATGGGGGAGGAGATGATGTTGAAAGAGAAGGGAAAGGGAAGAGGAGGAGGAGGAAGGTGGGGGAGGGAAAGGAGAGTGATGAAAGAGGAAGGCGGTAGAGGGGAGGGAAAGGAGGGTAATAGGGAAATAGAAGAATGATGAAAGAGGCGGATGGGAGGGGAGATTGATGGAGGGGAAGGAAGGTGGGAGGAGTGATGGGGAGGAGGGGGAGTGATGGGGGAGGGAGGAGGAGGAGTGATGGGGGAGGGAGGAGGAGGAGTGATGGGGGAGGAGGGGGAGGAGGAGGAGTGATGGGGGAGGAGGAGGAGGAGTGATGGGGGAGGAGGAAGAGTGATGGGGGAGGAGGAGGTTTTAACTCGTGGTTTAAGGAGTATTGGTGTCTGAACATGTTTTAAGCCATGATGATATGTCTTGAGGCAGTATGAAACGTTTTAGGGCCACCAGGCGTGAATTTGTTTAAGGTGTAGAAGCTGTCGCCAACACAACAACCACACCCTGAGTTAACGAGCCGCATGACCCAGTGTCAAGGAATAGTCCGAGAAGACCGGACAACTCGCCAACTGCACTGGCTAACCATTACCCCGGAATACGATCCACAAATCAATTAACATCCAGGTTCCCAATTACTGCTGGGTAGACAGAGGCAAATGGCGTAAAGAAACTTGTCCATAGTTTCACCCTGCCGGGGATCGAACCCTGGACAACTGACTTGCGAGGTGAGCATGCTGACCTCAAGCATTATAAAACGCTTTTGAGGTGTTTTGCAACGATGTGAGTATTTACTGTATGTACTAACGTGTGTGTGTGTGTGTGTATAACTTTGACTCTTCCTATATCTTGGCACCTCATCTGACTCCCATGTCTCTCTCTCTCTCTCTCTCTCTCTCTCTCTCTCTCTCTCTCTCTCTCTCAGGGTAATGACTGCCTCTAGTCCTCAGTCGGTGATGTGGGGGAGCTTCATGACCTCTCGCGGTACAGCTTTTACGAGGTCACGATTATTTGGTCAGGTCACCACTACTTCCCTCCCTCCAGGTCACCACTACTTCCCTCCCTCCCTCCTGGTCACCACTACTTCCCTCCCTCCCTCCAGGTCACCACTACTTCCCTCCCTCCCTCCAGGTCACCACTACTTCCCTCCCTCCCTCCAGGTCACCACTGCTTCCCTCCCTCCAGGTCATCATTACTTCCCTCCCTCGAGGTCACCACTACTTCCCTCCCTCCAGGTCATCATTACTTCCCTCCCTCCAGGTCACCACTACTTCCCTCCCTCCAGGTCACCACTACTTCCCTCCCTCCAGGTCACCCCTCCTTCCCTCCCTCCAGGTCACCCCTCCTTCCCTCCCTCCAGGTCACCCCTCCTTCCCTCCCTCCAGGTCACCACTACTTCCCTCCAGGTCACCACTACTTCCTTCCCTCCCTCCAGGTCACCACTACTTCCCTCCCTCCAGGTCACCACTACTTCCCTCCCTCCAGGTCACCCTCTCCCTCCAGGTCACCACTACTTCCCTCCCTCAAGGTCACCACTCCTTCCCTCCCTCCAGGTCACCACTCCTTCCCTCCCTCCAGGTCACCCCTCCTTCCCTCCATCCAGGTCACCCCTCCTTCCCTCCCTCCAGGTCACCCCTCCTTCCCTCCCTCCAGGTCACCCCTCCTTCCCTCCCTCCAGGTCACCCCTCCTTCCCTCCCTCCAGGTCACCACTACTTCCCTCCAGGTCACCACTACTTCCCTTCTCAGTGAGGGAAATCAGTCAGTTAATCAGTCAGTCAGTGAGGAAAATACGTTTACTGAGGAGGTAAAATCAGGTAGCAATATCTAACTGGTGGAGATTTATCAGCAGGAAGGAGTAACAGTGAGGGAGACTGAATGCTACTTGTTACTTTATTAATATTGTTACTTATTTTATTACCATTTTAAATTTATTTGTTTTATTCAGTTTTTATTTGTATTATATGTTGATTTTTTTTTTTTTTTTGGCTTTTTTATTTATATTTCGTTTTATTTTCTCCGTTTGTTTATTTATTGTCCCCCGTCCAACACCCCTCTCCTCCCTCCCCCGTGTGTGTGTGTGTGCGTGTGCGTGCGTGTGTGTGTGTGTGTGTGTACGTATTAGTATCCACACATAAGGACATCGTAATCACCACCTAAAAACAATGGAACTTATTAATACTATACAAAGAAATAACTTCTATACATACCATGTGTAACAACTATAATACACTGGCTATTGACAACCCTATGTATATAAACTGTGACCCGTTTAAATAGTCTTTTTATACATATATTGTAACATAATTCACACTCGCTCACACACACACACACACACACACTCTCTCTCACTCACACACACACACACACACACTCTCACACACACACACACACACACACACACACAGACTTACTTCCTCTGTTACCAAGCCTTTACTGCTCCTGACTAAAGCATTCTAGCATTATCATACATTAAATTTTTTTTTTCTTTGGGGGGGGAGGGGGTGTGAGAGCGCATCTGATTACGAGCAAAAAAAATGGCCTCAAAGTTGCACTGAGACTCTACGTTTATTGAAGGTGTTCTCTTATCTCTTGCTGTGAGAAGACTTAGGGGAGAAACTTTTAGAGAATGTGATGGTAGGTTAGGTCTTACTGCCTCGCCCAGGTCTTTGTTTAGTCCTTGATGCTGTGTGGTCTCTGGCGCTGTGTGGTCTCTGGTGCTGTGTGGTCCCTGGCGCTGTGTGGTCCCTGGCACTGTAGACCCTGGCACTGTGTGGTCTTTGGCACTGTGTGTATCCTGGCACTGTGTACCTTGGCACTGTGTGGTCTTTGGCACTGTAGACCCTGGCACTGTGTGTATCCTGGCACTGTGTGGTCCCTGGCGACGGAGGAAAGTGCCAGATCAAGGCCTCATCACTTGAGGGTTAGGATGAGCGTGTGTGGGCACTTGAGCGTCAGCTGACTCCCCTCTCCTGTGCCCATAACTCTACCATCATAATCTATGACCTCAACGTCACACACACAAACTCTGGTCGTTGGGAGGAGTGTGACAGCCACCTCTTGACGTAACACCCCCTCCTTCCAACTGGGTATAGAGAGTGGTGTGACGAAGACTTCTCACGTAACATCCGTCACTTAATCTGGTAGCATAATGACGCAGCAGAACGGTGTGACAACGGTGTCTTGACGTACACCTCCAGATCATCATCACTATCTTCTACACCACCACCACAACTACCACACCCACCACCACCACCACCACAACTACCACCACCACCACAACCACCATCACCACCACCACCACCACCACTAACCACAACTACCACCACCACCACCACAACTACCACCACCACCACCACCATCACCACCACCACCACTAACCACAACTACCACCACCACAACTACCACCACCACCACCACCACTACCACAACTACCACCACCACTAACCACCACCACCACCACTTATTATCTCTCTCTCTCTCTCTCTCTCTCTCTCTCTCTCACTCTCAGCTAAAGCTTTTAGTGAGGCTTTAGTAGTTTAATATTATCTTTATTCTTCCCTCAGGAGAGTTCACACCTCGCCCCCCCTCAGTCTCCTATAGTGATGAGAGAGAGAGAGAGAGAGAGAGAGAGAGAGAGAGAGAGAGAGAGAGAGACGCCATGAATACTTAGGAGGGGATTGCTCTTTATCATCCAAGGAAGGTGGAAGGGAGGAGGGTGGAAGGGAGGAGGGTGGAAGGGAGGAGGGTGGAAGGGAGGAGGGTGGAAGGGAGGAGGGTGGAAGGGAAGAGGGTGGAAGGGAGGAGGGTGGAAGGGAGGAGGGTGGAAGGGAGGAGGGTGGAAGGGAAGAGGGTGGAAGGGAGGAGGGTGGAAGGGAGGAGGGTGGAAGGGAGGAGGGTGGATAAAGAGAGGGAGGGAATGGGAATAAAGGGGAAGTGGTGAAAGGAGAGATGGAGAGAGGAGAATAAAAGAGGGGAGGAAGAGGAAAAATACAGGAGGAAGAGGAGGGGGAAGGAAGGAAGAGAGAAAGAAAGAGGGGGGAGACAAAACAGGATGAAAGAGAGGAAGTAGGGGAGACAGACGAATGTGTGTGAAGGGAAGGGGGAAGAGAAGGGAGGCAGAGAAGAAAAGAAGAAGGGAACAAAGGAGGGAGATGAGAATGACAGGAGAGGTGAAGAAAAAAGAGAGAGAGAAGGAAGTGAGAGAGAGAGGGAGGGAAGGGGACAGGGGGACCAGTGAATGGGAGATAAGAGGAAGGAAGGAAGAGATGAGGAGGAGGAGGAGGAGGAGGAGGAAATGAAGGCAATGAGGAGTAAACAATGAAGGAAGAGGTGATGAAGAGAGACAAAGGAGAGACACTGAGAACCCATGAGAGATAAGGAAGGAAGGAGGGAGGGAAGGAAGGAAGGAAGGAAGGAAGGAAATACATGTATGTTTGGATGGAAGGAGGATAGGAGAAAGGAAAGAATGAAATGGAAGGGGGAGATGGAAAAGAGACATGAGAGGAGGAAGAGAGATTGTAGAAATGGGAAATGTAATGAGAGAGAGAGAGAGAGAGAGAGAGAGAGAGAGAGAGAGTCATACATACACAGTACATCATCGTCATTGGAACACACTTTAAACTCCCTCTTAATACCGAATGAAATCTCCATCAGTCAGGTCGGGAAAGTCGGATGTTTGGGCTGACTAAATCCAGCTTCCCCCCCCCCCCCCTCTCTCTCTCTCTCTCTCTCTCTCTCTCTCTCTCTCCCTCCCCCTTACCTCCCTCACCCCCTCCTCCCCACTCCCCCTCCTCCCCACCACCCCCCTCCTCCCCACCACCCCCCTCCTCCCCACCACCCCAAAAAAAATATAAAACAAATAAATGAATAAATTAAAAGAAAGTTAAGGAAAAAAATTATAGAATAAATAATTTAGTCATTTTTTTTTAGTAGTTTTGTGAATAAATAATTAGGAATATCTTACAAGGGAAGGAACGACTACAATACTGAACTGAATGTGTCTTTAAGGGGCTGTAAGTGGTAGCGTTAATGAGGGGAGGGAGGGGGGGGGGGCGGACGGGAGTAAGGAATGGAAGGTATTGGGATGGAAGGATGGATGGATGGATGGAAGGATGGATGGAAGGAGAAAAAGGGGTTCTCTGCCCATCTCATCCCCCCCTCTCCTCTTTTCTTCTCCTCCTTCTCTTCCCCACCTTCCTCTTCACTCTCCTCCCCTCTCATTCCTTGTTTCTCCCCCTCATGTATCTCGTACTTATCCCCCCCTCCCCCCCTCACTATCAGGTCACACAGGCGGGGTCTTCCACTAGCTGGGTCCTCAGTTACAGGGTCTTACGGGTCATTGGCCCTGTTGCTCTCACGGATTCTTCTTCCTCTTCTCCTTGTTCTTGTTCTTCTTTCTCCTTCCTCCCCCCTCCCTTCCCCTCTCCCTCCCTCCCTCCCTCTTTTATAAAATGTCTTTCCTGTTCTCTCTCTCTCTCTCTCTCTCTCTCCTCTGAAAACGCATCTTCTTCCTCCTCCTCTTCTTCCCGTTATTTCCTCTCTCCTCCTCCTCCTCCTCCTCCTCCTCCTCCTCCTCCTCCTCCTCCTCCTCCCCCCCTACCCCCTCTTCCTCCACCTCCTCCTCCTCCCCCTCCTCCCCTCCCCTCTCCCCTCCTCCTCCCCCTCCTCCTCCCCCCTCCTCCACTCGAGTCGTAGCTGTGTTAAATTAGGAGAGTTACACCAGTAGCTGAAATTGAGTGAATAATTTCAATCACAGGAAGGAAGGAAGGAAGGAAGGAAGGAAGGAGAGAGAGAGAGAGAGACACGATAGCACCTCTCCCTTTGTTGTACTGAGGGAAGAAGGGAGGTGGGAAAGGGTGTGATAAAATAGAGTAAAAGGGGGGAGGTAAACAAAGGAAGAATAAAGATAGGAAGAGAGGTGGGAAGGAAGAAGGGAAAGAGAATGAGAGGAAAGAGGAATGGTAGGAGTGGGGGGAGAGAGAATGGAAGAGAATGAGGGAAAATGGAGAGAGGAAGAGAGAGAAGAAAGAACGATAGAGAGAGTGATAAAGAAGGGAGAGAAAGGAGGGGAAGGAGGCTACCATATCTTCCCCTTCACCCTGAGGAGAGAGAGAGAGAGAGAGAGAGAGAGAGAGAGAGAGAGAGAGCAAATCTCTGGCCGTCACACCTAGGCTATAGCCAGGTCACTTGGCCAGGGTGGACCAGTGACCTGACACAAGAGGCTGTAGCGCTAAGTAATCCTGGATTGTATCTTTCCTTCCTCGTCTGGCCTGTGTACTCTCTCTTCTCTCTCTCTCTCTCTCTCTCTCTCTCTCTCTCTCTCTCTCTAATAATCGATGTCACGTAGAAGTAAATATTAACGCCATTAATATTTTGAACTGTAACCGATCAAAACTATGTATTTTACCGCGCCATAACAAAACGTACCACGATGCCCCAAGGAAGAAGAAATTGGTCTTTTTTTAGTAATCTACTGAACAAAATTAATAATATTGGTAAATTTCTACTTCTGGACAACACGGGATTTTTTTTTTTTATATCTTTGCAATCAATAGTTAAAGAGTAATTCTGAGACACTTTTCTTCTATGACGTTTCTCTGCGGCCCCCCCATACCCCCCACCCGCCCCCTCCCTCCTCCCCCCCCCACTCAGAAAATTGTCTTAGAATTGTATAAACTCTTGAGTGTAAAGATAAAATTCATAAAATTCCTGTCTCTCCCCGAAAGTAAAATAATACCACATTTTTCTGTTACATAATTTTACCTTTTATCACATTCCTGTAATTACCTTTTATCACATTCCTGTAATTACCTTTTCTACCAAGAATATTAAACCGAAAATAGAATCCGTTTTCTATGATAATTTTTTTTTTTTTTAGTTTTCGTTGTATGATTATTCCTAACCCTAACTAAACTATTCCTTACATAACACTTAACTAATTTCTTAATGCATTATGGAAATCACTAAAAAATACGTATAAATTTTAATAATATTTAATTTGAAGTGAAATAATTAAATGTAAAGTGAACGTTGCATTATTTATTTATATTTTTATTTTATTTCCTGTATTTTATAAAGTAATAAAAATAATTCTGAACACAGCAGACATGGGGGCCACATAGTTCAGTTATGAGTGACAGAAATCGTCGTTATTCAGAACCCGGTGACGATTTATGGAGCAACTGGCGAGAAATTTTACAAAACTACAAAATGTCAGTTGGTCATAAATTGTGTCTTGTGATGATAACGTTGACGCGGGTTGAGGAAAGATATGTTGTTCTGTCTATTTTTCTGTCTATCCATATCTACCTGTCTTATTTATCTATCTGTCTATCTGAAGGGGTTAAATCATTGTATTCAAGAAGTTAAACCATCGTACTAAAGAGGTTAAATGACTGAAGGGGTTATATTATCGTACTCAGGAAGTTAAATTATCGTACTCGAGAGATTAAATTATCGTACTCGAGAGGTTAAATTATCGTACTCGAGAGGTTAAATTATCGTACTCGAGAGGTTAAATTATTATCGTACTCGAGAGGTTAAATTATCGTACTCGAGAGGTTAAATTATCGTACTCGAGAGGTTAAATTATCGTACTCGAGAGGTTAAATTATCGTACTCGAGAGGTTAAATTATCGTACTCGAGAGGTTAAATTATTATCGTACTCGAGAGGTTAAATTATCGTACTCGAGAGGTTAAATTATCGTACTCGAGAGGTTAAATTATCGTACTCGAGAGGTTAAATTATCGTACTCGAGAGGTTAAATTATCGTACTCGAGAGGTTAAAATATTTATAAATATATTTCAAAAAATTCTCGACAGTAATAAACTATTCCATTACATTGAGCAAAAAAAATAAAGTATTACAAAAATATAATGAAATTAAAAAAAATAAAATAAAAATTATAAACGATTTTCCATTATGTATCATTCCTGCGTTCCCCTGTTCCTCCTATCCCCAATTTAACCCATTACTATCTATCCTATCATCCCTCTATCCCTATCCATGGACTATAACACCTTATTTTCTTTTATTTCATTCCCTAAACTTATTTTTTTTTTCTTTACAGGTGAGTTGCAAAATATACCTGAGTACCATAGCAACTTGGAGACTCTGATTGGTAACACTGCCTCGGATAGGTAACGTACCAGGCTGTGGGTGTTTTTGATGTTGGTAACAATGTCGAGTTTGTAATAATGTTGTAAATTATTGTGTGTTTTATTGTAAATTTGTTGTTTATATTCGTGTTTGTGGTTTATTTTTTGCTGTTTGTTAAGTTTTATTGTTATACATTTTATTTTAATTTGTTTTATCACGTTATTATTCACTTTTATTATCATACTTTTTTATTGGTATTCGTGTTTTAGTTTTTTTTTTTATTAATTAACTTCATTACTGTAGGCGTTTTATACTGCCACTAACCAATAATTATCCCTCATTAATTAACTGTTTTATTTTCACTGCCATTACCTTGACGAGTAACCGAGTTTAATGATGACAAAGTTTATTGTTCTTTTGATCATTGTATTTTATTGTAGTTGTATTTAATGTTGATGATTGTGTTTGATTTTCACAGTATTGTATTTTAGCCATTTATTAATCCCCCATCCTGTCCAACCTCGATAAAATGTGGAGGGTAGAAGGCTCATACTATCGATCTATCAGTTATATTTTCTTATACGTGTCATAACTTAAATAAATGTAGTCAGATTTTAGTTTAATTTTGTAGGACGGAGCGTGCCACTAACACCTAGGACGAATTAAAATTACACCGATTTTCAACTACTTTTAAAGGAGTTATGATCCACTAAACTTGTGAAGAGGGAGGAGAATTATTTTTGTTTACCATGTGAAGGATGACTCGTGTGTTTTAATTCAGTGCGCACTTGTTGCATTTGTATCAGATTATTTAACTTTGTATCATTATACCTACAGTAGTGTTTTTAATAATTAATTTTTCCTATATTTGTTTTGTGTTCATACTATTAAACATTCTCACATTTTATTACATTATCATTCGTTGCGTTATTCCCGTTTACATCATCATCATCATCATCACCATCATCATCACCATCATCATCTTCCACCTTATTCATATTCCCCAAACTTTAATGTGTCGCCATTAACCTCAACAAACACACAACGTCACAATTAGTGCCACAGTTACCGGCTATTTCTGACACCCTCCTGTATTGACCCCATCTGCCCCATAACTATCACTCATTAATCACATTTATGATATCACCCAACACCGTCCATAATGACCAGTGTTGCCAGACGGAAAGAAAATCTAACTCTCTCTCTCTCTCTCTCTCTCTCTCTCTCTCTCTCTCTCTCTCTCTCGATCTCCCCGCGTTATATCGTCACCCCCTTGTGCATATCCTCACCTCCCTGCGGCACATCCTCATCCACCACATCCTCACCCCATCCACCACATCCTCACCCCCCTCCACCACATCCTCACCCCCTCCATCACATCCTCACCCCCTCCACCACATCCTCACCCCATCCATCACATCCTAAACCCCCTGTGCATATCCTCCCCCCCCCCCCCGCGGCACATCCTTACCGCTTTCTGCTACATTTTTCACCTGTTTCGCCACAACACTACAACAACACATCTTTTTTGCACATCTGTCAATACTGTTCGTCGTGCCATCCATCTTCCTCGTGGCGAAGTGTGTGTCTGTCTGTCTGTGTCTGTCTGTCTGTCTGTGTCTGTCTGTCTGTCTGTCTGTCTGTCTGTCTAAACATTAAGATTGGGACTAATTAGCACTGGATTCTCTTGGGACAGGAATTTATTTGACTAATTAGCGGCACTTTCATCACCTGTCATCCTCCTCCATCATCCATCCATCCTTCCTTCTCTCCCATCATCCATCCTTCTCTCCCATCATCCATCCTTCTCTCCCATCATCCACCCTTCTCTCCCATCATCCATCCTTCTCTCCCATCATCCATCCTTCTCTCCCATCATCCATCCTTCTCTCCTATCATCCATCCTTCTCTCCCATCATCCACCCTTCTCTCCCATCATCCATCCTTCGTTCCCATCATCCATCCTTCTCTCCCATCATCCATCCTTCTCTCCCATCATCCATCCTTCTCTCCTATCATCCATCCTTCTCTCCCATCATCCACCCTTCTCTCCCATCATCCATCCTTCTCTCCCATCATCCATCCTTCTCTCCCATCATCCATCCTTCTCTCCCATCATCCTTCCTTCTCTCCCATCATCCATCCTTCTCTCCCATCATCCACCCTTCTCTCCCATCATCCACCTTCTCTCCCATCATCCATCCTTCTCTCCCATCATCCTTCCATCTCTCCCATCATCCACCCTTCTCTCCCATCATCCATCCTTCTCTCCCATCATCCACCCTTCTCTCCCATCATCCATCCTTCTCTCCCATCATCCATCCTTCTCTCCCATCATCCATCCTTCTCTCCCATCATCCATCCTTCTCTCCCATCATCCACCCTTCTCTCCCATCATCCATCCTTCTCTCCCATCATCCATCCTTCTCTCCCATCATCCATCCTTCTCTCCCATCATCCTTCCTTCTCTCCCATCATCCATCCTTCTCTCCCATCATCCTTCCTTCTCTCCCATCATCCATCCTTCTCTCCCATCATCCATCCTTCTCTCCCATCATCCTCCTTCTCTCCCATCATCCACCCTTCTCTCCCATCATCCATCCTTCTCTCCCATCATCCATCCTTCTCTCCCATCATCCATCCTTCTCTCCCATCATCCATCCTTCTCTCCCATCATCCATCCTTCTCTCCCATCATCCACCTTCTCTCCCATCATCCACCCTTCTCTCCCATCATCCACCCTTCTCTCCCATCATCCATCCTTCTCTCCCATCATCCACCCTTCTCTCCCATCATCCATCCATCTCTCCCATCATCCATCCTTCTCTCCTATCATCCATCCTTCTCTCCCATCATCCACCCTTCTCTCCCATCATCCACCCTTCTCTCCCATCATCCATCCTTCTCTCCCATCATCCACCCTTCTCTCCCATCATCCATCCTTCTCTCCCATCATCCATCCTTCTCTCCCATCATCCATCCTTCTCTCCCATCATCCACCCTTCTCTCCCATCATCCACCCTTCACTCCCATCATCCATCCTTCACTCCCATCATCCATCCTTCTCTCCCATCATCCATCCTTCTCTCCCATCATCCATCACACCGATCATTATCCTTATTTCCACTATTTTTTTCCCTAAATGATCGACCCATAGGGAAATTTTTGCCTATTTTCCCCTAGTCCATAAAGTCGAAGGTAATTTTCCCTATTCCTCTAAATGGGTCACATTATGGGGATATTTACCATTTTTTCCCTAGGTCATGGACTCGGGTGTAATTTTTCCCTTCTCCTAAATGTATGTTTCTACTATTTTCACCTAAATCGTCGAATAATGGGTAAACTTAATCTTTTTTCCCCCCTAAATCGTTGAGTTTATAGGGATATTTTCTCTTATTTCCCCCCCCCCTCCCCCCCCCCGTGTGAATTAAATTACCATCACTACTAACCACCATCACACTAACCACCATCACAACTACCACCATCAGCATCACCACCACCACCACCATCATCATCACCACCACCACCACCTCCACCATCATCATCACCACCACCACCACCACCACCACCACCACAACTAACACTACTACCACCACCACCACCATCACCACCACCAGGGTCACACCTCCCGACCTTCCTGCAGGAGATAAGACGAGCGCCTCGGTCCCCCGCCCACCAGATAAGCGACACGAGGAAGAGATAAGGAGGAGGAGGAAGAATGGAAGGAGGAGAAGAAGGAGGGAGGTGATGATCCTTAGGTGGTGGTTGTGTGGTGGTGGTGGCTGTGTTGTGGTGGTTGTGTGGTGGTGGTGGTGGTTGTATGGTCTTGGTTGTGGGATGAACTATTTTTTTTGGGGAAGGTAAGGGAGAAAACAAACACACACACACACACACACACACACACACACACACACTCAAACACACTCAAACACACACAAACACACCATAGAAACTGTTGTATACATGAATGGATAGACCGCATCATAACCCCACAACGTAATAGATATATAAAAACAAAAACACAAATAAGAAATAACAAAAATAAACTTGAATTAGAGAGTAAATACAAAAAAAAAAATCCCTAAATATGGTAAAATAACGTAGACTAAAGAAGTAAATAGATGACTTGCAGTAACTAAGTCGACGAAGCAACACACAAGGGGTTCCTAAGTTACCGCCTTGTGTCTGTAACTGAAGTACCTAGTCTGGTTACAGTATAGTCTCAGGGCTATTTTTATGCCATTTTGCACCGCCACACGTTACTACATTGGGGGAGGGGAGGAAGCGGGAGGGGGATGGAAGAGTAGAGGGATGGAAGGGAGCGAGTGGGAAAGGGTAAAAGAGGGAGAGAAAGGGAGAGAGAACTTTATTTTGAGATGCTGGGAGACTCCTCGGTCGAGATGAAGTTGGTCTCTGTGCCGGTAATAAGATTTAAGGGATCTCACTGGCTCCTAAGGTCATCATTACTCTCTCTCTCTCTCTCTCTCTCTCTCTCTCTCTCTCTCTCTCTCTCTCTCACAGGTCTGGTGGGCCCCAGGGGAGAACGAGACGCCAACTTGGGTTGAGACGAACATAACGAACCTTAAACTCGGGACACACTGTTCTATAACCCTCCGCCTGCGTTGACGGAGGAGCGCCATTGTAGACACGAGGCGAGCGAACGTCCGTCTGTCTTTGCTGTCTTTATTACGTCAATACAGCGTAACGCCATACGGAGACGAGTGCTGGTGATGTTTCTTGTGTTTTGGACCTGACTTAAGAAACACACACACACACACACACACACACAAAGCGCCCAGTTATTACCCACACCCCCCAGGGAGAGCTCACTCCTACAGTTCTCCCTGAAGGCGGTAATAATCACGACGACGCTGCAATATTTTTTTCCTCCTGGCTACCTGTGTCTGTCGGGACCCACCTGTACCTGTCTGGGATTTCTATGTATGTATGTATGTATGTATGTATGTTAGTGATCATTGTCTTCATGGCTTCAGACTGGTATAGATTAAATATTGATTCGATTTAATTCAAATTCTATTTTTATTGTATCCCAGTGACCATATCGTCTGTGGTGAGGGTGGTGATGAGGGAGGTGGTGAGGGAGGTGGAGAGGGTGGTGATGAGGGAGGTGGTGAGGGAGGTGGTGATAATGTTTCCCCTGCTACAACAACCACACCACACCACTCCCACCACTACTTTCCTTCACCACCACACACCTTCTTCCTCCTCTACAATCAACACACACACAGCCTCTCCCCTCATCACTATCCACCATAAGTTAATTTAAACACTCAGGTATAGTAATCAACAGGTGTCTAACATCCGTCCAGGTAAAACTCATCTCCCCCCCTCAGTCTTCCTTATCTCCAACAGCACCAAGTCTCTCTTATAATCTCTAAGAACCACAAGTCTCTCTCCTCTCCTTACTTTTTTTTTTAATTTTCTCTTCCATAAAAAGTATTGGAAACTTTCTTAGATATTTTGTGCGTCTTTTAGTGGAATTCCCGTTTTCTGTGATGCTGTGTTTGGGAATTAATGGGAGACTTAGATATTTTACGATTGTGTTTATTTTTTTTTGGCTTTCTTTGATGTGACTGTGGTAGTAATGTTGCTCTTGTTGTTATTTTCTTAGTGTTTTTTTATTTGTTTTTTGTTGAATGTATTTCCAAATGGGTTTCAAAGGTTTGTTTTATTATGTTTTTGTTGTTTTAATCGTGTTTGTGTTTGAGTCTCCGTATCCCATTCCATTGTTTTCCTTCTGTAAGTTTCGAGTTTACTGGTAGAGTTTAAATGGTTGTAACTCACCACAACACACACGCCAACAGCCCCCATCAACATGTTTACTGAGTCAATATCTAAGACACCGAAATATTTTGTTGACCTCAATCCTAAAGGTCAAAGGTCAGAGATCATTTATTTGGTATTTACGAGAGAGAGAGAGAGAGAGAGAGAGAGATTCATGTTTTCTCATAGTTCCTCCTTTATTCTTATCTTCTCGTTTTCTATAAGGGGGAACTAAAAAAAAATGGGTCGGTTGTGTGGTAGCTCTTCATAGATAAATTTTTGGCAATAAATTCCTAATATTTTTTTTTTCTCTGCTGTGTAAATAGTTATTTGAAATTCTGAAACTTTTTTTTTTTTTAAGGACAGAACTACTTTCATTACCCCTTATATCTCTCTCGTGGGATAAAAATAATTTGAAACTTTTCACTCAAACTTTCCCTTCTTTCATATCCTCTGTTCCTTCCCCTTCCTCTCCCCTTCCCTCTCCTTACCCTCCTTCCCTCTCCTTACCCTCCTTCCCTCCTTCACGCCCTCCCTACCAACCACTAATCCTTCCTTCATCCCCAAGTTGTCCTATTCTTTCCCTTTCTATTCCAGCACCACCTCTATCGCCACCACCACCACTCACTACCACAACCTCTACCACCATTCACCACCATCCCTCATTATCTACCACCTTCCACCACTGCCATCTACCACCACCACAACCACCACCTCTCACCATCCACCACCACCACCACCACCACCACCACCACTCCCTACCACCACCACTCCCTACCACCACCACCACTCCCCACCACCACCACCACCACCACTCCCCACCTCCTCACCATGACCAAAACTCCACCAAGTTACCTCAGCAGAAATATCCAACAGGTTCTTGCCAGGTGAGAGTCACAGGTGGGTGGTGACAGCAGCTGAGAGTGATCGTTGAGGTACTGTAGCTTTAACCCTTTGGGAGTTTAATTTTAACCCTTTGAGGACGAAGCTGGTTTATCCCTTTGAGGACGATGATTTAACCCTTTGAGGACAACGCAGATTTAACCCCTTTAGAGAGTAATTTGAACCTTTTGAGGACGATGATTTAACCCTTTGTGGACGACGATTTACCCCTCGATGTTGATAATTTAACCCTTTGAGGACGATGATTTAACCCTTTGAGGACGATGATTTAACCCTTTGAGGACGACGATTTAACCCTCGATGACGATAATTTAACCCTTTGAGGACAATGATTTAACCCTTTGAGGACGATGATTTAACCCTCGATGACGATAATTTAACCCTTTGAGGACGATGATTTAACCCTTTGAGGACGATGATTTAACTCTTTGAGGACGATGATTTAACCCTTTGAGGACGATAATTTAACCCTTTGAGGACGATGATTTAACCCTTTGATGACGACGATTTAACACAGCTCGTAAAGTACTGTTGATATCTTTTATATAACGATTCTTAATTTACCTTTATTGAGAGATTCTTATTAACTTTACCGAATGATTCTTAATGTACCTATATTTAGGGATTCTGAATTATTACTTTTACTATACGATTATTTTTTTATAATTCTTTTATTTAATTATTCTGATTAACGAGACACATTTATTTAATTATGTACTGAGTTATCATTTATTTGTGTAAATTATTAGTTTATTTATTTGTTTACTTAATATGTTAATGAGTCGTGTGTGTGTGTGTGTGTGTGTGTGTGTGTGTGGTCTATCCCAAGTTGATAAGAATAAGAACATGAGAATATCCCTATACAGAGCTGTAAATGTCAATTAACTCTATATACTGAGCTAAATAAGACTATAGAGCTATATTTTGAGACCAATAGAGCCGGCATGGAATACAGTAAAGCGTCTCTACTCAATCTCAATTATAGCTCAACCCTGAAGTAGGCAGTGTGTTCAACCCGGATGTTTACTACGTGCTATAAACTCTTCTCTAAATCCCTCTCACCAGGACGCGTCTACTGTAGTCTCTGAGATGTGTAGCGTCAGTGTTACTGTATTATTTGTAACTGAAGATCTGGTTCACTTAAGTTACGACACACAAAGATGGATTCTGTAATATTCGTAAGGTTCAATTTTTCCCCCGTAGTTGAAGCCATTCCAAACTACGACCATTAAATGACTTGCCTAAGTAGGTCTATTTTTCATTACAAATTAAGGTGGAATAAATATATATGTGTGTGTGTGTGTGTGTGTGTGTGTGTGTGTGTGTGTGTGTGTGTGAGGCTTCGGATCCTTCATAGTCACTCGAGACAGTTTTGAATTTATGATGCAAAATTACGTGATTGAGGGAGGTGAAGGGAGGGTGAGGGAGAGATAAGGTGAGGGAGGGTGAGGGAGAGATAAGGTGAGGGAGGGTGAGGGAGAGATAAGGTGAGGGAGGGTGAGGGAGGGAGAGATGGTGTAAAGGGTGGAAAAGATGGAGAGGGAAGGGAGGGAGAGTTAGTGTAAAGGGTGGGAGAGAAGGAGGAAGGGAATAAGGGTAGGGGGAGATGATGAATGAATGAATGGATGGATGAGGAAAGGAGAGAGAGAGAGAGAGAGAGAGAGTCACCACTACATTTACTCTCATTAAGCACTACTATCATCACCAATCACCACTACCATCATCAACCACAACCACCACTACCACCATCAACAACCACCACTACCACCACCGACCTTGATCACCCCTCGAAGAAAATCGTACTTGAGCAAACTGGTAAATTAATGTGTGTTTATATAGGAAGAGTGGGAGCCATCTCTCTCTCTCTCTCTCTCTCTCTCTTCTTTCTCTCTCTCTCTCTCTCTCTCTCTCTCTCTCTCTCTCTCTCTCTCTCTCTCTCTCTCTCTTATCATATGCATCTCTCTTCCGTCAGTTTTTGGTTGCGTTAGTCAGCTCAATGGTCGCCTAGCCTGACTGGTGATGTTTCGCCGTGTGAGGGATTCTCTGTTTGGTTCTGTATCGATTTCATAATTATATACAGCCTCAGAAGGACGACTGTACCGCACTAATGCAGTGTGTGTGTGTGTGTGTGTGTGTGTGTGTGTGTGTGTGTGCCCCCCCCCCTATTTTCAACAATAATTACGAAACTTTACGTAATCATCCAACCATTTTTTATCTTATTTACAAACATTATGAACACACACACACACACACGCACGCACGCACGCACGCACATTAACTCTTCCAGAACAAACATAACTCAAAAATATTACAATAAATGACTCGCTCGTGTTCCGTCAAACACCGAGCTATTAAGATAAAAACAATTATTCACAACACAACAACAACCGGGAAGTGAAAACTATTATAATGAAACGCGGTAAAAGTAAACAAAGAATAATAACCAGTATTTGTTCAGTTAATTCCAGTATACTGATGTGTGTATAACATTTTCACGACCCGAGTGTATAACCGAGAGGGGGGGGGGGGTGGTTGTTGTAGTATTGCCTTCTGTTGGTGGGAAGTGTCAGCTTTGGTCTGAGACTGAAGGGTGGGGTTTTCTCTCAGTTAGTGAAGGTAGCAGGTTTATCACAGAGGAGTACTTTGATTTCTTACTCATTTTCATCAAACCAGTCCTGGTGTTTTCTCCTGACCTGACCGAGGGTCTCGCTGCTGTCTTTGTGATGACAGCGTCGAGACACACCATTCGCATTTAGGTTTTTTATTGATGACTTGTTCATCGTCGAGCTGCCCTCTGAGAGTGTGTTCCACTTCCTGATCCTCAAGTTCCTTGCTCTTGAATCAGCTTCTTTGGTGGCTTGGAATTTTTGCCGTTTTGAGGGGACGTGAAGGGGGAGTTTGGCTCTGACGAGCCGATGATCTGTCTCTCAGTGGTCTGAGCCATGCATGGCTCTGGTGATGAGGACTTCTCGGCGATCTCTTTCTCTCACGATGATGCAGTCAAAGAGATGCCAGTGTTTGGAACGTGGCTGTTTCCAAGAACCCTTGAACTTATCGGCCTGCCTAAACAAGGCGTTGGTGATAGTGAGGTTGTGTTCAGCACACTTGCTGACGAGGAGTAGGTCGCTGGGATCAAGAATTAAAATACTAGTTAGGATAATTCACCAAGCACTTGTTTTACCCACAATGTCCTGCTCGGTGACGTCATTCTGGCAAAAGGAAAATCTTGACATTGCTAATAAGCTCAAAAAATTTAGTTGCTTCGTCCACGTCAACAGCGATATAACCCGGGTGTTTCCTTGTAATATTTTTTTTTCTTTATCATTTATTTTTTGGAGACTGAGAACACACGGCATTCATTTTGTTATCCTGGCCACAGAAAAGCCTTAGCCTTACGAGTATTCTCAAAAAATTAAACATCCCCCGTCAACCAAGGCCAGGCCGCCACCATCTGTGAATGCCCCCCAAGTCACCAGATGCCGTGCGTGGCTAGCGTGATGTCATTGAACGGGGCGGAGCTGAAGTTTATGACGTAACAGCGGTCTCTTCTTACTGTTTAGTCCATGGTTGGGATTACACTTGCCGACTCCGTTTCTCCCTGTTGGTTCCCTGCCATAAGTCATCATCTTTGCATTGAAGTCACCGAAAAGCACATAATTATCTACACACACACACACACAAAACCTAGTATATATCATGGCGATGAAGTTTAGGAACATAAATATAATTTCACACAAGACAAACTATATAAAAATAGAGAAGAATCAGTATCATTTTCACCTCTGGGGCGCGGCGTGTGATCCATGGCGGGAGTTACGGATACCATTAGTCATTTGTCATCCCTTACGCCCACTCATGCCATTCAACCCAGCCAATATTTCCTCGTCAATTTTAACATGTATCGCTCTACCCCCATTCTCTCTTCACCTTCCATTGATGTATTTTGTGGGCGTATTTATCATTCCAGTATTCATTGTATACCTTAGTCTTATTTAGGATGATTATAATAGTGTTTTAGTTAACTCTTATAGAACGCGGGTACTATTTTTTTCGTCACTTTAACACATTTCTATTATTTTCATTGTTTATAAACCTTCTGTAGATGTAACTTATTGATATGGTAATTACTAAAAGTGATATTAGTAAGAAATTATAGTTTAAAATTTGTTTATATCGTCTTTAAACTTAAAATAAGGAGTTATTTGTCAAGTTCTGTGGTAAGTGATGCCATTCGAGCCGCCATTATTTATCTCGCACTTAATATTTTTCTTCTTTATAAACCTTCTATGAGCCATTTTTCATTACTTTGAGTCTTATAGAGGTGATTTAAATATTAGATGTTTAGTTATGAATTTTTTATCATCTTAATATAGCGAAAGTGTTAGGTAATTTAATGTCTAAGAATACTTTAAATTTTTGTACTGGGTGTTGCCATTTTGGTGGGTTAATATTTTTAAGTATTTCATTATATTTTTTTCAAATATTTTTATTCTATTTAATCCTTATGTAAATAAGTGTTAGAGATTTATGTGTTGTAAATTTATTTAGAGATTTCTGAAGTGTAAAAAGGCTTTGGTTAATCATCACTTTATCAATTCCTGTACCCGGTGATGCCTTCAAGTGTGTCAATATTAGTTACATTAACAATATTCGTACACTATTTGTCTTCTATAGATAAACTTTATTAACATTGATATTTTTTAAGTAATTTTAGTAAGGATTATATTATTTAACATCTTGTAAAATACCTGAAATACTAGGATAGTCAACCAGTCACCAACTTCTGCGCTCAGTGTTGCCATTCAAGTGGGTTTCTAATAAAATATTTTCCGACAATTTTACCACATTTAATTTTCATCTTTTTTTCTTTCTATACCTTCTGAAAATATATTTAATTAACATAGATAAATTTAGGAAGATATATCTATAGTCTGGTGTCTTCTGAAGAGTTGATAGTACTTGAAACGTTGATTTAAAAGTGACTGTCGTTTTTTTTTTTGAAGACCTGAGCGCTTCTCTTTGAAATTCAGGACTACGAGCGAGGCAACATTCTTCCGCGGGTGATAGTCGACACAAAGAGGAGTGGCGGTAAAAGATGGGAGGAGGAGGAGAGAGGTGATGGAAGAGGAGGAGGAGGAGGAGAGAGAGGTGATGGAAGAGGAGGAGGAGGAGAGAGGTGATGGAAGAGGAGGAGGAGGAGGAGAGAGGTGACGGAAGAGGAGGAGGAGAAGAAGGAGGAAGAGAAGAAAGGATGATGGAAGATGGGAGGGGGAGGAGGAGGAGGAGAGAGGTGATGGAAGAGGAGGAGGAGGAGAGAGGTGATGGAAGAGGAGGAGGAGGAGGAGAGAGAGGTGATGGAAGAGCAGGAGGAGGAGGAGGAGGAGGAGGAGAAGGAGGAGGAGGAGAGGTGATGGAAGAGGAGGAGGAGGAGAGAGAGGTGAGGAAGAGGAGGAGGAGGAGAGAGGTGATGGAAGAGGAGGAGGAGGAGGAGAGAGGTGATGGAAGAGGAGGAGGAGGAGGAGAGGTGATGGAAGAGGAGGAGGAGGAGGAGAGAGAGGTGATGGAAGAGGAGGAGGAGGAGGAGAGGTGATGGAAGAGGAGGAGGAGGAGAGAGGTGATGGAAGAGGAGGAGGAGGAGAGAGGTGATGGAAGAGGAGGAGGAGGAGGAGAGGTGATGGAAGAGGAGGAGGAGGAGGAGAGGTGATGGAAGAGGAGGAGGAGGAGGAGAGAGGAGGAAGGAGGGAGGAGAGAGGAGAGGAGGAGTGATGGAAGAGAGGAGGAGAGAGGGGAGGAGGAGGAGGAGGAGGAGAGAGGTGATGGAAGAGGAGGAGGAGGAGGAGAGAGGTGATGGAAGAGGAGGAGGAGGAGAAGGAGGAAGAGAAGAAAGGATGATGGAAGATGGGAGGAGGAGGAGGAGGAGGAGAGAGGTGATGGAAGAGGAGGAGGAGGAGAAGGAGGAAGAGAAGAAAGGATGATGGAAGATAGGAGGAGGAGGAGAGAGGTGACGGAAGAGGAGGAGGAGGAGGGGGAGAGAGGTGATGGAAGATGGGAGGGGAGGAGGGGGGAGAGAGAAGGCGAGGAGGTGGTGATGGAAGAGGAAGAGGGAGAGGGAGAAGAAGAAGAAGCAGCAGCAGGAGGAGGAGGAGAAGAAAGGGTGATGGAAGAGAGGGAGGAGGAGGAGGAGTTAATGGGGGAGGTGGGGGTGAGAGGGAGATAGGAAAAAGGAAGATAAGGAAAGAAGGGAAAGGATGAGAGCTGATAAAGATGAGACAGGGGTAAGAGGGAGTGATGGAGAAGAGAGAGAGAGAGAGAGAGAGAGAGAGAGAGGTCAGGATTACCTTACCTCGTTATCTGGAAGTACTACCTCCATCAACTACCTTCAATGTCATTATTCACAAACAACCTCAATCATCATTAACAACTCTAGGTGACGTCACAAGAGCGGAAGATGACGTCACAAGAGCGGAAGATGACGTCACAAAAGCCTCTTCCTCCTCCTCCCCACCTTGGTAAATTTCTTCTCCCAGTCCTCGTGTAATTAAGGAAGTTTTGGTTAACCACGTCTAGTGAGCCACCTTACTGCTGTACCAAGTTGTGGAGGCTCCCTGACGGCGGCGAGGAGGAGGGGGAAGAAGGAGGAGGGTAATGTAGAAGGAGGAGGTTAAGGGAAGAGAGGAATAAAGTAAACAGCAACATTAAGAATAACAAAAGTCGAGATAAAGTTGAAAACAAAAGGAAGTTGGACAAATATAACACAGATAACACGAGAGAAGAACAGCTCCCCTAGAACAGAGAAGAACAGCTCCCCTAGAACAGAGAAGAACAGCTCCCCTAGAACAGAGAAGAACAGCTCCCCTAGAACAGAGAGAAATAAGAGAACAATCATTTATACAGGTCTTCAATCTCCTCTATTGGATATACGCCCACGAAACTGGATCATACCACGACTCTCCTACAGTGAGTCTACTCGTCCGTCAGCAAGTAGAGAGTCTTTGATGACCACGACCTCATCACCTGAAGAAGGAGTCGACGAAGGTGAAGTCTTAGCTAAGATAACGATCAGTGTCGGACGAGCAAAGTTATCGCGTAATGGTGAATCTCTGGAGTGTGTGGTACTGGGCGGAGGGGATGGTGATGGGTGGTGGTACTGGGCGGAGGGGATGGTGATGGGTGGTGGTACTGGGCGGAGGGGATGGTGATGGGTGGTGGTATTGGGTGGAGGGGATGGTGATGGGTGGTGGTACTGGGCGGAGGGGAGGATTGTGGGTGGCAGTGGGTGGCGAGAGAGAGGCTACTGAGGGTGATGATAGCTGGACCTTTGGATTACTGGACCTTTGGATTACTGGACCTTTGGATTACTGGACCTTTGGACTACTGGACCTTTGGATTACTGGACCTTTGGATTACTGGACCTTTGGACTACTGGACCTTTGGATTACTGGACCTTTGGATTACTGGACCTTTGGATTACTAGACCTTTGGATAGGTGGACCATTGGACCTTTAGACTACTGGACCACTGAGCCCATACTGAATCAATGGACCACTGGACCTCTGAAACACATAATGGTCCTCTGTCCAGCGAAATAAGAAGGAAAGAGAATAACATGAACCCAAGAAAGAGGACCAAAAGATAATGATGAGGAGAGAAAGAGAGAGAGAAACTAAAGGAAAGATATAGAGAGACAGACAGAAAGAGAGAAAGAGACAGAAGAAAAAGAAAAGACAAAAATAAGTTAAGAAAATGGAAAACAGACGAAGAAAATAAATACAAAATTAAAGGAAAGAAGAGAGAAGAGAAGACAAATAAAACAAGGAAGGAAGGAAGGAAGAGAGAGTGAGAAGAGTGAGGAAGACTGGGTGAGGGAGGGTGAGGGAGACAGGTGATGGTCGCTAGAGTATTCAGGTGAATTAAATGATAAGGATAAGGTAAGGGGGAGGGGAAGGTAAGGGGGAGGGGAAGGTAAGGGGGAGGGGAAGGTAAGGGGGGAAGGAAGGAGAAGAGAGAGACAGAAAGAAAAAATATACAGAGATAAAACACAAATAAATGAGAGGTAGGGGGAAACATCATGCTCCCTCCATCTCCCCCTATTTCTCCCCCTCCCCCCTCCCTTCCCCTCTCCTCTCCCGTGACACATAGAGTAAATCCGGGGTTTAACGACTTTGTCCACCCACCCACCCCTTCCCTTCCCCTCCCCCCATCCCCCTCCCCCCTTCCCCATCCCCCCTCCCCCTCCCCCCCCTCCCCCCCTCTCTCATGATCCCAGCCAGAAAAAAAACGTATGTCGTAAAGGAGATCCTGACGACCCCACACTGGGTGGATCATAACACACTGGGTGGATCATAACACACTGGGTGGATCATAACACACTGGGTGGATCATAACACACTGGGTGGATCATAACACACTGGGTGGATCATAACACACTGGGTGGATCATAACACACGGGTGGATCATAACACACTGGGGTGGATCATAACACACGGGTGGATCATAACACACTGGGTGGATCATAACACACTGGGTGGATCATAACACACGGGGTGGATCATAACACACTGGGTGGATCATAACACACTGGGTGGATCATAACACACTGGGTGGATCATAACACACTGGGTGGATCATAACACACTGGGTGGATCATAACACACGGGGTGGATCATAACACACTGGGTGGATCATAACACACTGGGTGGATCATAACACACTGGGTGGATCATAACACACTGGGTGGATCATAACACACTGGGTGGATCATAACACACGGGTGGATCATAACACACTGGGTGGATCATAACACACTGGGTGGATCATAACACACTGGGTGGATCATAACACACGGGGTGGATCATAACACACTGGGTGGATCATAACACACTGGGTGGATCATAACACACGGGGTGGATCATAACACACTGGGTGGATCATAACACACTGGGTGGATCATAACACACTGGGTGGATCATAACACACTGGGTGGATCATAACACACTGGGTGGATCATAACACACTGGGTGGATCATAACACACTGGGTGGATCATAACACACTGGGTGGATCATAACACACTGGGTGGATCATAACACACTGGGGTGGATCATAACACACTGGGTGGATCATAACACACTGGGTGGATCATAACACACTGGGTGGATCATAACACACTGGGTGGATCATAACACACTGGGTGGATCATAACACACTGGGTGGATCATAACACACTGGGTGGATCATAACACACTGGGTGGATCATAACACACTGGGTGGATCATAACACACTGGGTGGATCATAACACACTGGGTGGATCATAACACACTGGGTGGATCATAACACACTGGGTGGATCATAACACACTGGGTGGATCATAACACACGGGGTGGATCATAACACACTGGGTGGATCATAACACACTGGGTGGATCATAACACACTGGGTGGATCATAACACACTGGGTGGATCATAACACACTGGGTGGATCATAACACACTGGGTGGATCATAACACACTGGGTGGATCATAACACACTGGGTGGATCATAACACACTGGGTGGATCATAACACACTGGGTGGATCATAACACACTGGGTGGATCATAACACACTGGGTGGATCATAACACACTGGGTGGATCATAACACACGGGGTGGATCATAACACACTGGGTGGATCATAACACACTGGGTGGATCATAACACACTGGGTGGATCATAACACACTGGGTGGATCATAACACACTGGGTGGATCATAACACACTGGGTGGATCATAACACACTGGGTGGATCATAACACACTGGGTGGATCATAACACACTGGGTGGATCATAACACACTGGGTGGGTCATAACACACTGGGTGGATCATAACACACTGGGTGGATCATAACACACTGGGTGGATCATAACACACTGGGTGGATCATAACACACTGGGTGGATCATAACACACGGGGTGGATCATAACACACTGGGTGGATCATAACACACGGGGTGGATCATAACACACGGGGTGGATCATAACACACTGGGTGGATCACAACACACTGGGTGGATCATAACACCCTGGGTGGATCATAACACACTGGGTGGATCATAACACACGGGGTGGATCATAACACACGGGGTGGATCATAACACACTGGGTGGATCATAACACACTGGGTGGATCATAACACACGGGGTGGATCACAACACACGGGGTGGATCATAACACACGGGGTGGGTCATAACACACTGGGTGGATCATAACACACTGGGTGGATCACAACACACGGGGTGGATCACAACACACTGGGTGGATCACAACACACTGGGTGGATCATAACACCCTGGGTGGATCATAACACCCTGGGTGGATCATAACACCCTGGGTGGATCATAACACACGGGGTGGATCATAACACACGGGGTGGATCATAACACACTGGGTGGATCATAACACACGGGGTGGATCATAACACACTGGGTGGATCATAACACACTGGGTGGATCATAACACACTGGGTGGATCATAACACACTGGGTGGATCATAACACACTGGGTGGATCATAACACACTGGGTGGATCATAACACACGGGGTGGATCATAACACACGGGGTGGATCATAACACACGGGGTGGATCATAACACACTGGGTGGATCATAACACACGGGGTGGATCATAACACACTGGGTGGATCATAACACACGGGGTGGATCATAACACACTGGGTGGATCACAACACACGGGGTGGATCATAACACACTGGGTGGATCATAACACACTGGGTGGATCATAACACACTGGGTGGATCACAACACACGGGTGGATCATAACACACTGGGTGGATCATAACACACTGGGTGGATCATAACACACTGGGTGGATCATAACACACTGGGTGGATCATAACACACTGGGTGGATCATAACACACTGGGTGGATCATAACACACTGGGTGGATCATAACACACGGGGTGGATCATAACACACTGGGTGGATCATAACACACGGGGTGGATCATAACACACTGGGTGGATCACAACACACTGGGTGGATCATAACACCCTGGGTGGATCATAACACACTGGGTGGATCATAACACACTGGGTGGATCATAACACACTGGGTGGATCATAACACACTGGGTGGATCATAACACACGGGGTGGATCATAACACACGGGGTGGATGAGGTACGAGGTAGGGTGATTATGACCGTGTGACCAGTGAGGATGGCCAGGTCGGGTGTCGCTATGGTGTGAAGGGGGCCTCACTCTCTCTCTCTCTCTCTCTCTCTCTCTCTCTCTCCTTCAGGCCTATTTATTCATATCTTTTCATCCCCCAATTCGTATAAAATCCAATCAGTTAGTTTGATCGAATCCTTAGGTCCCAATCAGTGAGAATCTGTTGCCTCATAGGTAATAATATGTGTTTCCAATCTCCTTCATCTTCCACTCACACCTGGTGCTGCTCTCTCTCTCTCTCTCTCTCTCTCTCTCTCACGTTGACTTGCTTCCCTTCTCCTCCCCATCTTCTCCTTGCCCTCAATTTTCCCTCCCCTCCCCTCTCTTCCCCTCCCTTCCCCTACCCCTCCCTTCCCCTACCCCTCCCCTCCCTTCCTCTGATCCTCCTCCTTCTCACCCCCTCCTAGTTCCCCTCCCCTCCTCCCCCCTCCCCCCCCCCTCGGTCACGTGCCCATTACACGACACACAGCTCTCTAGTGAGAACATTTGCGTGGCTGTTAAACCTCACAGCCAGTCTCTGTCTGTGTCGTAATTAGTGGAAGTTGTACTGTACCGGGGTAGGGGGGTGAGGGAGGGGGGAGAGGTGGTGGGGGAGAGGTGGTGGGGGAGAGAGAGAGAGAGCACCAGGAATATCAGGAGTGAATGTTTACACTGGAATGGGAATATCGGGAATGATAATATCGAGAAGGAAATTATATGGAATGGGAATATATATCCAATGTGAAAATTTGGAATGGGAATATATCGAAGGGGAATGTGTAGTATGGGAATATTTGGAATGGGAATAACCAGGTGAGAAATATCTAAAACGGAATTTGTCCAAAACCGGAATATCTGGAATGGATTTTGGGAACGGGACTCTGCTCACTGTTAGCAAATTAAACACCAATAATGAACTTGGTAAATCTGTAGAGTTTACAAACGAACACGTAAAATTTTTTTTTTTGTTTGTAAAGTTCCCATGAAGAAAGTTTAGACTATACCAGCAAAGTTTTCACAGGAGGAAAGTTTACGTGGAGAGAAAGTTCATATGGGGGAAAGTTCACTGACTCGCTCACTGACGGAGAAGAGAGAGGCAACTTGTACTGACTCTATAATATGTGAATGACTCGTATGGTTCACAGGAAGACAACAAGATCCATTACGTTGTATAAATTTCCCAAATAGTAACTGCCAACAGCACACCTTAAATGTTATCCCAAGTTAGTGTCCACGCAATAACTTCTGATTAACTCAACAGATTTTTACCAATTTTGGAAGATGAATTTATATGGTAATTATCTAAGTTAAGTTCAAATTTGAGCAACTTACGTCAATTATTAAGTGAGTTATTAGCTATTTAATTATCATGAGTCTTTAACTTTATCTATAAGTGTTTGGGATAATTTAAAGACTCGCTTGACTGTTATGGTGGGTTGAGTATATATATGTTTACTAAGGTTAAGTTTATAGGTTAATTTAGGCCAGGTTAATGTGCGTCATTGTTTATTGTAGTGATGACGTCATGACCACATGCTTACTACACTCTCATGAGGTGGGGAACATACTGGATTTATTATTATTATTATTATTATTATTACCACCACAGATTCTCCCATAATTACAAAACAGTGGACGGAGGAAGGTGGGAGGGAGGGAGTGTTACGGTGTATGATCTGAATATGCAAAGTTGCTTCACTTCATATTCCATGAGACACGAAGGAAGGCTTCTCCAGGAGGTCTTAGTATATATTAGCATAATTTCATTGAACAATACATTTTTCTCCCAGGAAGGAACCCCCCCCCCCTCCCTCCCCCACCCCTCCTTCCCCCCCCCCCCCCTCCACCACCAGCTGGACATAAACAATGAGTTTCCCGCGGGATTGTTACTATCTGCCTGAAGGTATTATAGTACAGTTTGGGAGACATTGCCGTTACTTTACGAGTTCTCTTCACCGCTTGTCATGTTGTCTTCACCGTGTGGTTTATCAACTGAATATTTTTACGGTTATTTCATCTTGTGTTATTTATCTGTGGTTCAATGTTCCTTTTTTTGTGATTTGTAGTTGTAATTGATTAGGTTATTATGGGTGTTATTTTTTGAGGGGTAATTTTCGTTTCTCAGGTTCGTGTTATTATTATTATTATTACCAGAATACAAAGTGGATTATGTCTGTTATTCCTAATCCTTATACTAACTAGCCTCCCCAGTCACCTAATCCTGTATCAGTGAGATTATATCCTTTACCCACTCATACCTAATCCGCTAATTCTTCCTAATACCACGACTCTCTCTCTCTCACTCTCTCTCACACTCTCTCTCTCTCTCTCTCTCTCTCTCTCTCTCTCTCTCTCTCTCTCTCTCTCTCTCTCTCTAATTTATTCCCAGTTAATTTTGTAATAGGGAAATTGTTCTTATTATTCCCTATTTAAATGGTCCTAGTCATAATACTCATGATACCCACAACATCCCAACACACACCCACACACACACACACACACACACACACACACACACAGAGCCTTAGAAACAAACACACACATAGCTTCAAAAACAAACACACACACACACACACACACACACATCTCAAGTGTGTTAAACCACAGTAAGTGTGTTTATGAGTCTTACTTTGTCCTATACACTTGGCGTTAACTCACACGAGAGTACTTTAACTCGGAGGCACTCAGGGTTAACTCACGCGTTAACTGTTAATATTAACTTATGATACAGAGGCAAGGAAGACGAGAGGGGGTGTGTTTTGGATGTTAACTTGTCACTAATGTTAACTAAAGATAGATGGTTAATTTTAGGGCTAACTAAGATGTTAACTAATGGTAAAATATATTATTTTGGGGGTTAACTAATTCTTCACAACCACCCCTCACAACCACCCTCACACAACCACCCCACACAACCACCCCACACAACCACCCCTCACAACCACCCCTCACAACCACCCCTCGCAACCACCCCTCACAACCACCCCTCACAACCACCCCACACAACCACCCCTCACAACCACCCCTCACAACCACCCCACACAACCACCCCTCACAACCACCCCACACAATCACCCCTCACAACCACCCCTCACAACCACCCCACACAACCACCCCTCACAACCACCCCACACAACCACCCCTCACAACCACCCCTCACAACCACCCCACACAACCACCCCTCACAACCACCCCTCACAACCACCCCACACAACCACCCCTCACAACCACCCCACGCAACCACCCCTCGCAACCACCCCTCACAACCACCCCACACAACCGCCCCTCACAACCACCCCTCACAACCACCCCACACAACCACCCCACACAACCACCCCTCACAACCACCCCTCACAACCACCCCACACAACCACCCCTCACAACCACCCCACACAACCACCCCACACAACCACCCCTCACAACCACCCATCACAACCACCTCTCACAACCACCCCTCACAACCACCCCTCACAAGAATTTAAGCTGAAAGAAAATGGGAGGGGAAACTGAGCCTTAGTTACTCCGTCCATAAACTTCAAAATTCGGTGAACGTATCATCAGTTAATATGAGGAATGGGAGTATGTGAGATGGTGAGGGGGAGATGGGGAGGGGGATGAAGGGGAAGGGGGTGAAGGGGAGGGGGGGTGGGGTGAGGATATGGAGAAGAGGGGAGATAGAGTGAGGAGAGGGGGGGAGGGTCCATAGAGAGGTGTGGTTTTCGAGAGAGAGAGAGAGAGAGAGAGAGAGAGAGAGAGATAATTGCCCCCTTGTATTATGTGAATGGTAGATTAATGGAAGTGGATTGTATCTTGTCTGGGATAATTCTCTCTCTCTCTCTCTCTCTCTCTCTCTCTCTCTCTCTACACATTATCTCATTTTCCTACACCTCCTTTTCATTTCATTCTCTCCATTATCTACACTATTACCCATCTTAACAGTCTAATGACACTTACAGAAATAATTATGTATCTAATGAGTGTAAAATTTAATCGTGGATAAATACTCGTTGGCAGCTTTAGTGGGTGAGAGTCGATTTTTTTTTAATTTCTTTCTTGTTTTTAACTATGGTAAGAATTATATTTTTTTTCTATTTTAATGGAATGTGAAGAAAAAAATTATTAATACTTTTATATGTGAAATTATTAAGACTTTTGGTGACTTCTTGTACCTCAAAAAACACAAGTGGGTGTTATATATCGAGTGTTGAATTTTACTTGTATACATATCTCAATTTTGTCTTGCTCTCTAATCATTTTATTAATAACGTCTAATAGATAACTAACGACTAAAACGGATAAAGAAAAAAAAATGTCAGTCTTGGTTTGGGAAAATAACATAAACCTCTTGAGCTGTTGTTCTGGTGACAGCTGACAACTAAATTCTGTTTACAGTTGCCAAGTATTAGATTCTGGATTTTTCTATGACTAAACGTTTTAACTAATTCCCATAATATATATTTACACCATGGCCATTATCAACCTTTAAAAATTATTATATAATTTTTTTAAAGATAGAAAATAATAATAATAACAATAAAAATCCTTACCAATAACACTAACTGGCAGCTGGTGAAAGAGCCGACGTTGCCAGATATTAGGTCGTGTATTACCCGCTAGGAGTCGTTCCCGCGCGATCTGTGCTACAGCCAAGTAAACATTAATCGCTAAGTTTTTGGCGGGAACATTCCTGAGAAGGCGACGTGGCCCCAGCACCAATACCCCGCATACTGCACCACACCACCTCCCACATTCTTCCCTTATTGACCAACTTCTTCTTCTTCGTCTTATCTTTCATTTACTTCTTCTACTTTATCTCTTCCTCGTCTTTCGTCTCCTTCCTTTTCTTACAGTCCTCTCTCTCTCTCTCTCTCTCTCTCTCTCGTTACCTGATCCCCGTAATGAGGTTCAGCCGCTCACCTGGTCCACAGTGAGAACAAATTGACACCTTTTTTTACGTCACGTTCTGTAAAATCTATCGTTGGCATTTTGTCTTGTAATAGGGACTGAATTGGCCTTGTAATTGCCTCTTGTCATGCATGTATAATTGGTGTGTGTGTGTGTGTGTGTGTGTGTGTGTGTGTGTGTGTGGAGAAAAAAAGAAAGTGAGACACACAAAGAAAGTAAGAAGAGAAAGTGAGACAAAGAAAAAGAGGGAGAGAAAATAAGAAAATGAAATATGAGAAAGCAAAGAAAGAAAGAAAGAAAGAAAGAAAACTAGCATAAAGAAAGAAGGGAAGAAAGCACCACCGTGTCGTGACCCATATCAACTCTGGAATAAGCTTGGAATGGGAATCTGGAATGACGTGGAAAATGAATTTGGAACACGGGTGTATAACGGGGCTCCCTCACTAGCTTTAGGAGCCTACACCACCCCCCCTCACCCTCACCCCTCACCCTTCCCCTCACTTTCCCCCCTCCACCACCCCCTTCCCCTCACCTTCCCCTCCTTCACCATCCCCTCCGCCAACCCCACCCCCTCCTCCTACCACCCCCTCCTCCTACCACCCCCTCCTCCTACCACCCCCTCCTCCTACCACCCCCTCCTCCTCCCTCAATCTGGAATGGATATGGAATATGTCTGGAATATCAAACTGGAATGGACCAATAAAAAGAATCTGTAATAGGTCTTAAGTGTCGTTTTAAATGGCCCAAGATAATGTACCTTTAAACGACATGATGGAATAGGTATCTATTAAAATAAAAGGTCGATCATCTGGCAACACTTCCTGGGAGGAGTTGCCAGGTATTGTCTTTTTTAGCTTTTTTTTTTATGCTAGATTTTAGATTTTTCATTTGATTTTAGCTTTTTTTAGCTTTTAGACATTAATTTTAGCTTTGTTTTTGTTTTTTGCTGTAATAACTTTTTTGTTGTAGCTTTTGACCTTTTGTGGGGTTATTCCAGCTATTTTACTTTTATTTTAGCTTTTTAATTTTCTTTATTTTATTTTAGCCATTTTAACTTTTATTTTTTATTTTATCTTTCAGCTTCATTTATCTAGCTTTGAGCCTTTACTCTAGCTTTTAGACTTTACTCTAGCTTTTAGACTTTACTTTAGCTTCGATCCCTTACTCTAGCCCGTAGCCTTTATTCTAGCTTTTAGCATTTTCTCTAGCTTAAAGACTTTCATTATAACTATTAAGACTTTCATTTTAGCTTTGCCGATAGTGCCAGCTCAAGTCACTATACTTTATATCGAGGAACTTAAAAATTAATATCTTGAGTTACCTTAATTATTAGGAGAGAGAGAGAGAGAGAGAGAGAGAGTTAATACCCCTCAACTCTTACTTAATAATGACCGGCTGGCAACTCGTGACAAGCTGGTTAATCACTACCTGGCAACTCACTACTTTGCTATGTTGGGCGGAGCTAATAGTGTCGTTGACCAATCACAGCCAATTACCCTCCCTGTTTATTACTCGGTACTCCCTGCAAGAAGGACATATTTCTTATGTTAGATTTCAGTACTATGTTTACATTTTGTTATGATACTGAATTTGTGTGTGTGTGTTTGTTTGTTCTAGTCTTGACGGCCGGCAGAGAAGTAAGAGAGAGAGAGAGAGAGAGAGAGAGAGAGAAGTAAGAGAGAGAGAGAGAGAGAGAGAGAGAGAGAGAGAGAGTATTGAATGTGTAATGTGTATGTTGCTTTGTCTATATATACATAAGCTTGTATGAATGTGAAAGTTTGAATATTAGCGAGTGTGTGTACTTATGTGTACATCCACACCCATGTACACCCTCATACCCACACCCTCATATCCACACCCTTATACCCACACCCTTATACCCGCATCCATTCTCACACCCTTCCTCCCTTCCACATCCTCCCTGCCCCCTACCCTCCCTCCCCCCTACCCTCCCTTCCCCCCACCCTCCCTTCCCCCCACCCTCCCTTCCCCCCACCCTCCCTCCCTCCCCCCCCTACCCTCCCTCCCCCTACCCCCCTACCCTCCCTCCTACCCCCTCTACCCTCCTCTCCCCTACCGTCCCCATCCCCTGCCCTCCCTCCCCCCTACCCTCCCTCCCCCTACCTACCCTCCCCCCTACCCTCCCTTCCCCCTCCCCCACTCGCCCTTCCCCCTCCTTTACCCTCCCTCCCCTACCCTCCCTTCCCCCTACCCTCCCTTCCTTCCCCTACGCTCCCTCCCCCCTCCCCTCCCCTCCCCTACCCTCCCTGCCCCCTACCCTCCCTCCCCCTACCCTCCCTCTCCCCTACCCTCCCTCCCCCTACCCTCCCTCCCCCTACCCTCCCTCCCCCCTACCCCCTCCCCCCTACCCTCCCTCCCCCCTACCCCCTCCCCCCTACCCTCCCTCCCCCCCCCTCCCCTCCCTGCCCCCTACCCTCCCTGCCCCCTACCCTCCCTCCCCCTACCCCCCCTACCCTCCCTCCCCCCTACCCTCCCTCCCCCCTACCCTCCCTGCCCCCCTACCCTCCCTGCCCCCTACCCTCCCTCCCCCCTACCCTCCCTCCCCTCCCCCCAAGTTGTTTAATCTAATCTACATATAAAGATGTGTTATGTAATTGTTATTCTCTCCGTGTCACCATTTAAAGACCTTCCCATTAACAGAAGCGTTCGGATACCTCTATAATCTAAGCTAATTCTTCTTCCTTCCTTCCTTCCTTCCTTCCTTATCTTATTCTTCTACTGCATCTGTCTGTCTGTCTGTCTGTCCTGTCGTTCATCAAATGATCTCGTAGTCCATCATCCATCATCCATCCATCCATCCATCCATCTAATCAATCATCCACCATCTTACCCGGTCAGCCATGCATCCAATCAACCAACCAACCATTCAATAATCCATTCCCTGAGTTCAACAACCATCCATCTGCTCATCCAACCAGTCACCCAATACAGGAAAAGAGAGAGAGAGAGAGAGAGAGAGAGAGAGAGAGAGAGAGAGAGGGAAGGAGAAAGAAGAGAGAGAGAGAGAGAGAGAGAGAGAGAGAATTGGAGGGAGAGGGACAGCTATAGGGAGGAAGGGAAGGAGAGAGAGAGAGAGAGAGAGAGAGAGAGAGAGAGAGAGTAGCCAGCTTCCCAACTCTTTATTTCCGACACACGACTGGTGGTAACGCCAAGCCGCCAGCAGTAAGTGGCAGCAGTGAATGGCCAAGCGAGACTCGGCCCAACCACCTCTCTGCACCTCCCGCTCTTCTCTGTATTCTATGTGTTTCTTGATTTTGTAAGTGTGTTGCATATGGTTGTCAAGTATCGTTAAATTGTCTTAAGTAAGGTGTGTCATTTAGTTAAAGTGATGAATCTTTTATTGTAAGTGTGTTGGATTGTTTTGTAAGTGTGTCGGATTGTTTTGTGAGTGTGACGGATTGTTTTGTAAGTGTGACGGATTGTTTTGTAAATGTGACAGATTGTTTTGTAAGTGTGACGTATCGCTTTTGTAAGTGTGACGTATCGCTTTTGTAAGTGTAAAGTGCATTACTCAGTCAAGGTGCCATTATTATCATCTGAGGGTTGGCGACCACGGCCCACCAATCACAATGTTTATAGACGCCACTAACACACGTACATCATCTTATGCTCGGGTTTAATGCCATATATTAATAATGTCTTTTATCTCTTCGGGGCCTTGTGGCTGGCTGGCTGGCTGTCTGTCTGTCTGTCTGTTTCTGTCTGTTTCTCTCTCTCTCTCTCTCTCTCTCTCTCTCTCTCTCTCAGCGTTCACCAGACGAAGGGAGGAAAAGGAGGGAGAGAGGGTAGAAGGAAGGAAGGAAGGAATGAGGAGAAGAGGATAGGAAGGAAGGAGAGGAATGAAGGAAGGAAGATTCAGGAGAGGAAGGAAGGGGAAAGAATGTAAGGAAGGGGGAGGAGAAGAAGGAACAAAGTAAAGAAAGAAGGGAGAGATAACATCACTTGCCCCAGGGAGTTTAAGGGAGGTGTGGCACAGAACTCAGCCACTCTCCCTGATGACGTTGTCGACTCCTTGGTTCTGAAACACCTAATGAATCTTTTGCTTCGGTGAGTCGGATGGACGGTGTCTCAGGCCGGTGACACTCTATACAACTATTTATTTAAGTGAAAACAAAAACATTACTAACTTACGCCCCCTCGTATATGGGAATTGGATTTAAACTTAGTGATTCATTCGTGGGTTCAATGGGTTAGGTTCTGTTTTAAGGGTTCGAAATGTCGGTAAAATGGGTTATGGAGCTTAAAAGTTCGAAAATTAGGATAAATAATCGCTCTCGGTCACCAGATTGTTTTGGTATATCAGCTGACAGCCAGATTGTTTTGGTAGATCAGCTGACAGCCAGATTGTTTTTGTAGATCAGCTGACAGCCATATTGTTTTGGTAGAGAAACTGGAACTGACAGTTTGATCCATGTCCGGCGTCATTATTAGGTTTATTCCTCCCGGCCAATATTTATGGTGGACATAGAGACGAGAGATTGATGGCGAGAGAGAGAGAGAGAGAGAGAGAGAGAGAGAGACTCTCCCTCGATCAAATATAACCAAACATTGACCTCGTTCTTCGTATCAAGTTAACTAATGGTGTGACACAGTGATGGTGTGACACAGTGATGGTGTGTGACAGTGGTAATGTGTGACTGTGTTGGCTCTCGAACTGGGACACGAGTATATGATAGTCATATGAACAGCAGCCATGACTGTCTAACTGTCTGTCCACTCACCACCTGAGTCGCTTAACAAACAGTAGTTAGTTAATTTATGTGAATTGTAAGATTTGCTACAACTACCATTAGTGTTTGCTGTGTGATCAGGTGTACCATTAAGATCCTCCTACCTGGTGGTAACTCTGGAGCACCTCGGCCCGGGGTCCTCCTTCACCTCCACGTTTGGTTTATTGAGCCGCTTACACACCTCGACAGTCTGGTAACTCAGAGACCATTTACTGCTGCACCCTTGACCTCTGTTATGTAGGCCACACACACACGGTGACGTAGCGTTCGTGTGTGCGTGTGTGGCTGTGCGTGTGTATTCGTGTGGTTGAGTTTGTGTATGTATGAGTGTGTATGAATGTGCGTGTAATGATAATTTAAGGATGCAGTAGAAGCCAAGACAGATAATTAAAACAGGTATGATAGAAGGTAGAGGAAGGGACCTTTGTATACCAGCTAGCAGACAGGTGGTGCCACTCAGGGGGGTTCACATACAGCAAGAGTGCAACCGTGACCTCAGATTGGGGTATGCCGGGTCAACTGTCTTTATGTAGAGTGTGACCTGTAGAGTGTGACCTGTCCGAGCAGTTGGTTCCTTGTGGTTATTCTCGGCGTTGTTCTAATAATGGTAGTCACCTGGCACTCGTCCTTACCTGGCACTCGTCCTCACCTGGCACTCGTCCTCACCTGGCACTCGTCCTCACCTGGCACTCGTCCTCACCTGGCACTCCTCACCTGGCACTCCTCACCTGGCACTCGTCCTCACCTGGCACTCGTCCCCACCTGGCACTCGTCCTCACCTGGCACTCGTCCCCACCTGGCACTCGTCTTTCGGATTATAATTACTAAAAGACCAAATATCTCTGCCCTCCGTCACGATCTATACCGAGTCGGAGACAATTAGAATTCAGGAACTCAGTTAGCAGTCAACTCTCCTGTGATGCTGTCTGTCTGTCTGTGTGTGTGTGTGTGGCGACAGACGTTTGATGACCCGAGTATGAGGTGGATCATGGCACTGGGGCCCTTTGACCTCTCATAGGTGCCAGATACTCCTGACAGGTTTCACGAGCGAGGGACAGAGGGAACTTTCCACACTCTCTTGGTCGTCAGCACGAGATTAGAAGTCGTGTAATATATGCTCTTGTTCTCTCTCTCTAAAAATCACACAGAGGAATCTTGCGCACTACAGACCATCACTCATGAGTTGGCTGGTACAGTGTCCTGGGATAGGTCGTGTTGGAGTATATACCAACATGATAAAATAACACATGATGACCGCTGTTGGCATACCGATTAGCTCACGTGTGGATATAAGAACTATGCCGTGTGAATAAAAAGGAGTAATGGGCGAGTGGGTGGGTTTCTGGGCGAGTGGGTGGGTCTCTGGACGAGTGGGTGGGTTCTCTGGACGAGTGGGTGGGGTCTCTGGGCGAGTGGGTGGGTTCTCTGGACGAGTGGAGTAGATTTACGCAAGTGAATGATGCAAGGAAGAATCCAGACGTGTTGTTGCATACACCAGTGCCTGCAGGGTGCACCAGGTTGGCAGACTTGGTAAATAAAGCAGTGAGGATAATGACAGCTTGCAGACACACTTCTTATTTTCTCAACAGCGGAAAGGGAATAGACTCCTCAGACCGACACTTGTTAGCTCACGTCTGCAACTTGCATGGAAACTCATCTCAAGCCTCAGAACTTGACCCCATCTCATGTCGGTAAAAATCCCTAACATTGAGCTATTGCAGGGGTCTTGATAGCACGTTGATGCTTAACGAAGGATCCCACGCAACATTGTTCCCTCAGAGGACCAGAAGAGGGAGTTTCTCGGAATAGGGTGTTTATTCCACTGAGGGAAGCTTGGTGGGGTGTTATGTTCACGAGGAGGTCTCTGCCTTCACCTCAGGAGAGAAAGGGAACAAGTAGAAAAATAGGAAAAGGATAATAGGAGAAAGAGAGAAAGTGGGACTCTGAGGCACTGGACCAATTTGAGGGGAACTTGGCCGGGGCCCTGGAGATGAAGATCACCAGCCAGCAGCAGCTCCTGGTGCGAATTCAGACAATTTTAAACTACAAACTTTCCTCACACTTTTTCTCACCAAGTCGAGTAAAAGGACAACAGAGAGCCACTTTATCGCGATACACGAGTATTTGCTTGTAAATATTCTATCTGTACTTGTAATTAAACGTAAAACTGTTCTTGTAGCTGTACTTGAGATTCTATATCAAACTGCCCTTGCACCTGTACTGAAGCTTGGACGTTTACCCCCACTATCACCTGTAACAGTACGTAACATCTACGGGAGCTCGGATGTTATTTTCACCGAGAGATTTGTGACGACCGTGTGAGCAGGTCGGGGCGCTCCACTCAGCCACCAGTCCCAGGCGTCCGGAGGGTGTATAAAAAAAAAACTCTTCTTACAGTGGCTAGGGCAGGGCTGAGGGCTTGTGTAGGCGGGAGATTGCTCTTCACCTCTCCTGAACTAAAGAGAAAAGTTTAATGGAGAGTTAGCTGATGTAGAGTTGTTAGTGTATAGTTTATGTAAAGAGAGTTCAAGTAGAGTTAGTTTATGTGCAGCTGTTGTCGTTGGTGTGAGTACTTCAGTGATAAGAACACACACACACACACACACACACACAGTAGAGAGTAACACTTGTGATTGTTCCTGTCAACACAAGTCTCGTTCATACACTTGTCGACACCTGGAGGACGTCTAACCTCTGACCATGTTTCATCTCCCCAACACCAGTGAGTCCTACAAACTCTAACCTAACCTCTGACCATGTTTCATCTCCCCAACCCCAGCGAGTCCTACAAACCCTAACCTAACCTAACCTCTGACCATGTTTCATCTCCCCAACACCAGTGAGTCCTACAAAACCTAACCTAACCAACTTTAGGTCTAATTTGGTTATATTATGATAGTAAATGACGGCTTAAAGGAAACCAGGATTTTTTTTTACCATACACGATTTAATTTCCATTGAGTTATAGCAATTAATCAACAGACAGACAGACAGACAGACAGACAGACAGACAGATTTCCTCTCATTTTTTTTTACACATAAATATAAATTATTTTAGAATGCAAATGTAATAAATCCAGAGTTAATTAACACACACCAAGTTAACACGAGCATCATTAACACAACACCACGAGACACACATCATAATATACTGTTATTATCCACACGAGTTAATAATTTACTCTCCAAGGTAAATACTCACTTCAGCTCAGACGAATCATCTTGTAGGTTATATATTAAAAAAGATCATTAATTACTATTTAAAACTGACCCTATTGAAGCTCACTACATTATTAAGCTTGTACTAACGAATTTAAAAGACTAATAAGCTGCGTTAAGGTGGAGTGCTTGTGAGTGTGCCTTGTGATCGACTCGTTAAGAAAAGATGAGGTTTTTAAAGGTCTCTGTTCTCTTAACCTGCTGTTGTAAATTTCCTGTATTGGTCACTTTGTTTATGTGGCCACTTGGATGTATTGGCCACTTTGGTGTAGTGGCCACTTGGGTGTATTGGCCACTTTGGTGTAGTGGCCACTTTGGTGTATTGGCCACTTTGGTATAGTGGCCACTTTGCTGTAGGAGCCACTTGTTGTAACTATCTTATAATAACGGACACTTGCCATTAATGACTACCCTGTTGTAACGACCACTTACCGTTAACGATGGTTTTGTTATGACCATTTACCGTTAGCTACTTTTGATATAACAACCATTTATCGTTAACGACGGTTTTGTTATAACGACCATTTACCGTTAACGACTTTTGTTTTACCGACCATATACCGTTAACGGCTGTTTTGTTATAACGACCATATACCGTTAACGACTTTTGTTATAACGACCATTTACCGTTAACGACGGTTTTGTTATAACGACCATTTACCGTTAACGACTGTTTTGTTATAACGACCATTTACCGTTAACGACCGCTTTGTTGTAACGAAACACTTACCGTTAACTACTGTCTTGTTGCAACAACCATATATAACGAGATACTTGCTATAACGACTCAGATAACGACTAATTAGCTTTAACGACCCCCTTAGAGGTAACTACTGCCTATTCTTAACGACTACCTTGCTGTAAGAACTACTGTACTTTGTTGTAACGACCATCTGTATGAGGGAGAGTGAGGGAGAGGGAGAGTGAGGGAGAGGGAGAGTGAGGGAGAGTGGTGTGGCCCTAAGTTCCGGTCCACCTCAGACAGACATGGACCACTAATGCACCCAGGATGTCGTGTGTGTGTGTGTGTGTGTGTGTGTGTGTGCGCCTTGTGTATGCGTGTGTGTGTGCGCGTGTGTGCCTTGTGTATGCGTGTGTGTGTGCGCGTGTGTAAGTGTAAGCGTGTGTGTGTGTGTGGGGGGGAGAGAAAATATAGATTAAAATAAAAACAGACAGACACTCTTGACTCTTCTCCTTTGCTTCCCTCCCTCTCCCTCCCCCCCTCCCCCTCCCTCCCCTGCCCTCCCCTCCCCCCCTCTCCCTCCCCCTCCCTCCCCCTCCCTCCCCCTCCCCCCCCCTGAAGGTAGAGACTCAATCTTTAATGTTTCTTGTTTGTTTTTGTTTTGTTTTTATATCTATAGAGATAATACGAGGCAGAGCTCTTCCTCTTCCTCTTCCTCTTCCTCCTCTTCTTCCCTCTCTTCCTCTTCTTCCCTCTCTTTCGCCTCTTCTCTCTTACCCCCTCTGCCTTCTCTCCCTTATCATCCTCCTCTTCTGTCTTCCTCTTCTCTATCTTCCTCCTCTTCCCTCTTTTCCTCCTCTTCTATCTCTTCCCCCTCTTCCTCCACTCTTCCTTATTTCCCCTTCTTCTCTTTAGTTCCCTCCTTCCTCTTTGCCGACACAAACCTTATTATTTTACATACACACACCTAATGACCTGATATTCGCCAAATACTCACATACCATAATGCAATTCGCCAAAGATTCGCGTAACATAATGAAAATCGCCAAATATTCACATCATTTAAATTCGCCAAATACTCCTCCCTAACACTCCTGATATATCGCCAAATACTCCTCCCTAACACTCCTGATATATCGCCAAATACTCCTCCCTAACACTCCTGATATATCGCCAAATACTCCTCCCTAACACTCCTGATATATCGCCAAATACTCCTCCCTAACACTCCTGATATATCGCCAAATACTCAGAGAGAACCTGGATACTACCCCAGATATCCGCGAAATATTCATCACACAGCCAAATACTCGCCAAATACTCGCCAAATACTCGCCAAATACTCGCCAAATACTCGCCAAATATTCGCCTACTGGGTGCAAGGGGCCGGGTAATCCCTTAGTGAATTAGGAGATCTTCACTGGAACACTACCGCGAAAAATAATCCGGAGATTTGCATTCCTAATCCGCGCCTGCACTAGAGATTCCCAGCCTCATTAGCTAATCCCTCCGGCACTCCAGTCATTACCAAGATTACTAATCCCCTTAATCTTGTGAACATGTGCCTTTAGATTTACCATAAATCCCCCTTTAGATATACTGTTAATCCCCCTTTAGATATACAGTAATCTCCCCTTAGATATACTGGTAATCCCCCTTTAGATATACTGTTAATCCCTCTTTAGATATACAGTAATCCGTCTTTAGATATACTGGTAATCCCTCTTTTAGATATACTGTTAATCCCCCTTTAGATATACTGCTAATCCCCCTTTAGATACGCCATTAATCCCGCTAAGCTACTGAAAATGTTCCCTTTGATATACCATAAATCCGCCTGTTATTTCACATATAATCCCTTATGGTGGTGATTACTTAAAGTGTCTTGACGTGGTATGATAAATCCCCCTGACTGGTAATCGCTGAAGTACTTCGTAGAAACGGTAAATCTCTTCTAATTTTAAGGTCAACGTGAGTCATTAATCGCTAATCTTGACGGGATTTATTGAGCTTGTCTCTCGTGAAGTATTAAATCCAGTGAAGGTTTTCTCACTAAGACAAGGAGAAGTGAAGGGCCTCACACACACACACACACACACACGCACACACACACACACACACACACACTCACTCTAACACACACACACACTAACACACACACACACTCTAACACACACACACACACACTAACACACACACACACACACACACACACTAACACATTTACTTGGTGGTAATTAATCCCATGACACCTGTACCATTGAGGTGATAAATCCCCGACTGTCTTATCTCATGGTCCAATAAATCCCTTAGAAATGTACCCCTTTGTAATAATAATAATAATAATAATAATAATAAGGCTGGTACTATACACAAACGCCGGCAACACAGCCCATGATATCGTACTGCTTCATGACTTCTTGGGGAGGTGGGGAGGGGAGGGGGGGGGGGACATGATGATAAGATTTAGTATTATAAAGTATGGAATTCCTTATGGTATTATTCTTTGAGATGAATATTTTAAATGTATTCAAATTTGGAGAGAACAATACTATAGTAATGATTATACGGCTTGCCGGCAGCAAATTCCCCTAAGGTAGTGCTCATACCCGACACAAAGTTATCTCCGTTAATCAGTCAGTGTGTTAAGACCAGCATTCAAAAAGCTAAACACAGAGGTGAAAGAGTATAGAAACTGTGCAGAAACCATCTTCCCCGGACGCCAGAAGGAGCCGGACGGGAGAAACAAAAAAAAAACGTAATATTGCTCCTGAAGAACTAGTGGCTGGCGAAGAGGATTGGGTTGTAGTCTCTCTGAGGGAGCCTTCGTGCCGGTAAAGCCCCACGGGTCTCTTAATACGTCAGCGAACCTTTATTTGCATGTCAGTTTAGGCCTGAACGAAGATATTACCCCCATTAGCTCCCCTTCAACACTCCACCTTATAATAACTCCCAATATCTTTCGTTCAAAGGCGGTAACTCCCCTAAACAAAATAATATGCCATCTAGTGACCCTTTTTCTTACTTTACCGCCTTGGATAAATCTCACTGAACACCTCTATCAAGATATAGAAGATATATCCTGAGAAAAAGTGCCGATATAAACTCCAACTGGCAAGAAAATTCGACGAAAAGCTAAGAAATCAGTTACATTGCACCAAATCCAGTGATCAAGGTCGATGATATCCCATTTCCTTTGATTACACCGGGAGGCTGGAGAGGAGGGACTCACTCATACTTGGCTCTGAGCTGATTACTCTTCGCCCAACACACATGCACTGAGGATTCTTTTTTTTTTCCCCTTAGGTCGAAGTATACGTTGCTACTTGGCAGATCAGGAAACAGAAAAATGGTAGATATGAGAAGACGAACTGGGTGGTCTAACTAGATGGTCGTATATATCCTTGTGATCTGATTGGTTCTTGTTACGTCAGGAGCAATACACCCTCACCCCCCTTCCTCTTCCTCCCCCTCCCTATCTCCCTCCCTCACCCTTGTCGTGTACTAAGGGCCTGGTTCCTCTCTAGCCAGGGCAGAGTAAGGTGGCCTGTGAAGTGATAAGGACAATTTTCATTACGCCATAACAGGACAATTAAGACGCACTAATGTTAAACAAGATTAATTTTAGTCATGACAAAACCATAAATGACGAAAACAAGAAAATCCACCATATGAACCAATCAGCGACTCTCAACATCATATCACGTGACTTAAGATTTACCAATAAGAGTTCTATATTACGTCACGTGAAGGAGATCGGCCAATAAGAGTATCTCATTGTGTCACGCGACGGGATCTACCAATAAGGTAACCGGGATGTCATGTCCGGTGATCTGCTCCACCAATCAGCTGGTGACGTACTGTACCTTCTGAAATAGATGAAAGAAAAGGAGAGAGAGAGAGAGAGAGAGAGAGAGACACAGAGAGAGAGAGAGAGACACAGAGAGAGAGAGAGAGAGAGCTGGTTAAGACAACTCCCCTCCCCCTACTTCCCCTCACCCTCCCCCTCCTTCCCATCAGGTAACATTCCTCCTGGCCAGCACCAGAACTCTCCCCACCATTGTGTGTCTCCTTCATCCTGGGAACAGTAACACATCTGGTACACTGTGAGGGGGGGGGGGGGTGCTTGATGCATTGTTCCCCTTCTTCCCTCTTTCCCCAGGCAAACACACACACACCTTCAAAACTCCCTCACCTGCCCCCCCTCCCTCACCTGCCCCCCCTCCCTCACCTGCCCCCCCTCCCTCACCTGCCCCCCCTCCCTCACCTGCCCCCCCCTCCCTCACCTGCCTCACCTGCCCCCCCCTCCCTCACCTGCCTCACCTGCCCCCCCTCCCTCACCTGCCCCCTTCCCATCCTCGCTTCCCCTCCCTCACCTCCCCTCTTTACCCTCCCTCACCTCCCCCTCCTTCCTCTACCCCCCCTTTCCTCCCTCCTCTGCCCCCTCCCCAAAGCAGCAACAAAAACATGCCCTTTTCTGACTCTCTATTCATCAGATATATTGTGTATGGATTGATTGATTGATAGATTAATAGACAGAAAAATGAAGCGATAGGGTGATGGGGGTGTGTGTGTGTGTGTGTGTTAATAATAATAATAATAATTAACGGTTTATTGAAAGAGCATGGCAGCCGGAAGGCTGAAAATATACAATGTGTGTGTGTGTGCACCATCAGGTTACTCTACCGTCCGCTGACCGCTCCAGCCATCTACCAGCTGGTGTTGTTCTTGGTATTTTCCTGTCTCGTGGGATCCAGTCAAGGGTCTTCTTACGTGACCTGTGACGGCGACAATGACGGGGGGGGGGGGGGGGGGGGGGGGAGGGGGCTTGACGGTGACGGCGACGATGACATGGGAGTGACGGAGATAACATGGGGGAGGGGAGGGGAAGATGACATGGGGGGGGAGTATGGAACAAGATAGGATGGTGCAGTGGGGTAAAGAAGGTTTGGAGTGGAACAGGGCGGTGCTGGACGGAGCATTGTGGGGAGGGTGAGAGCATTGTGGGGAGAGAGGGAGCATTGTGGAGAGAGAGGGAGCATTGTGGGAAGAAGTGGAGCAGTATGGGGAGCAGCTAGGTCGTGTGGGGAGAAGCGGGGACCCTTGTTGAGAGAAATGGGGCACTGTGAGACGGGGTGGGGTAAGGCGAAGAAGAGCGGGGCAGAATGAGGCAGGGCGGGGCGGGGCAGAATGGGGTGAGAAAGAGGAAGAAGAATATGAAGGTGGGTGGGAGGTGACGGAGTGGGAGGTGAGGCAACAGTGGGGCAGCAGAATGCATCTAGATCACCATCACCACCCAATCACTACCTCACCCCTACCACCTCACCCCTACCACCTCACCATCGCCCCATCACCACCCCATCACCACCCTATCACCACCTCACCCCTACCACCTCACCACCGCCCCATCACTACCCCCTCACCACCACCACCGCCCCATCACCACCTCACCATCACCACCTCACCACCGCCCCATCACCACCTCACCACCGCCCCATCACCACCTCACCACCGCCCCATCACCACCACCGCCCCATCACCACCTCACCACCGCCCCATCACCACCGCCCCATCACCACCGCCCCATCACCACCGCCCCATCACCACCTCACCACCGCCCCATCACCACCGCCCCATCACCACCACCGCCCCATCACCACCACCCCATCACCACCACCCCATCACCACCTCACCACCGCCCCATCACCACCACCACCGCCCCATCACCACCCCATCACCACCTCACCACCACCACCACCACCGCCCCATCACCACCACCACCGCCCCATCACCGCCCCATCACCACCACCACCCCATCACCACCACCCCGTGAGAATATTCCCCACCTGGAGGAACTGGAGGTATTTTCACCGTGGGAACTGCGGGTTGGTCGCTCATTGTAAGTAAATACATTGTTCTCTTGTGCTGTAAAAATCCCATGAATTATGAATGATGTAAAAAATATATATATACATTGTTATTGAAATTATTACCTTAAGGATAGATTGAAAAAAATATGAACATGAGTTTTGAAAAATATCGTCTGTTGGTTTGTTAATTATGTTTGTTTTTGTTGTTGCAGTAATAATTGTTAAGTATTAAGCCATAAACAAAACACCATAGACATTGGATTGTAAAGTTGATGATAAACCAGAAACACAAAGGCTCAGGTGTCCAGATTTAATAACAAATAAATACATTAGTTCACCCGAAGAATGACCACCTGATGATTAACCTAACCTAACCTAACCTAACCTAACCCAACCCACGACGTCTGCAGGAGGGGGGGGGGGGTTTACTGAAGGTATTGGTTACCAGTTAGGCAGTTACGGGCGGTAGATAAATGGTAGTTAGAATCTGGATAACTTCCCTGGAATGACATGAAGATTGGCCCCCCCCCCCCCTTGATGATTATACGCGATAATACAACCTAGAATGGTGTTGGTGAAGCTAGATTAGTGGAGGTTAGGTTAGGTTAGGTTAGGTTAGGGTGGTTAATCTTCAGGTGAAATTTAATGGTGTGGGGGGGGGGGAGGGGACCGTGACTGTGTGGTAGATCATCCTGGGAAAGACAAGGAGCGGCTAGTGGTGTTGATGGCGGGCCGGGCACGCGACACCCCTCGCTGCCACCCGCTGGAAATACTTCGTCAATATTCCTCTTAATTCCACCCGCCTGTACCTCTAGTTCCACACAGCCTGGTAATGGAGGCTTATCTGCTGCCCGGCGTCGTGGCTGGATATTGATAAAGTCTCCTACAGATAAGAGAGATAAATTAATAAATCAATAAAAAAAAGATACGATTCAGAAAAAAAAATAATAATCGGAATCTCGCGGCCGGACAGTCCAAGTGTCCCGGAAGAGAGAGAGAGAGAGAGAGAGAGATATTGGCGCGTAAAGCCACGTTGTCTCATTTATCCGTCTTTAATTAATTCTTCTCTCTATATACTTCCTTATGAATCTTCCTATCTAGTTAATATACAACATCTTGGGAGTGAAGGATGTATCAGTGTTTGTTATTATGTAAATGAGATGTGAGGGAAATTGGAGGGAGGGGAAGAAGGAGGGATGGAAGTAGGAAGGGAGGGAGGGAGGGAGGGAGGGTTGGTACCAGCGGCCAGTTACATACACCTCTCCGGGAGCTTTTTGAAAGGCGGCGGCGGCCAGAGAGCTGCTATTCAACTTTGGTGGGTCCCTGAGTCAGTCCTCTGCTTTTCTTCTTGGCGGTGAGGTGGCCGGGTCCTTCCTCCTCTTCCTCGTGGCTGTGGGGTTGTTGTGTCTGCCGCTGTGGTATATATCCTGCAGCAGCAACTATCGGGTTTCCTTCTGTGACTGCTTCTGCTGTTGTCGCGGGTCGTCTTCACCAGGTGGTCTTAGTTCTTTTGATTATGTAGCGCCACCTGTTGTGTTAAGTATGGCTGTGCGCTCAAGTCTTCTACCCTGTTAACTGACCGGAGCTTGATGCTGTCTGTGGCCGGATATATCTGTGACTCCACTAATCGGTTGTTGTCATGGCCGGATGTTTTCTGTGGCTGTATTTTACTCTTCTCTAGTCCATAGTCGTTTCTGTGAGAGCCAGCTGTTGCAAGACCATTATCCTGACTGCTGTTACCCGGTTGTATCCTGTGGTGGTGGTGGTTGCTGTGTGGTGACTGTCAACTTGAATGTTTGTTAGTCCTTTTATTATACAGTGTGTCAGGCTGTATGGTGCAGTGTTTTATACTGTAACACTGTCTATCAGGCTATCTAACACCGTCTATTAGGCTTTTTAACATTATCTATCTGGCTAACACTGTCACTCTGTCTTATACCGTCCACCAATGCCTCTGGCTGTCCCTACGACTCTTATCTGGCTGTAACTTTGATTGTAACTTGTTGTATCTGCCGCTGTTGTTACTGCTCCTGGCAGCTACGGGACACCATTAGGAACTTCACGGATACTTAATGCCCGGAGCCATGAGTCATCAGTAAGGTAATGTGTTGTATTATTATTATTATTATTATTATTATTATTATTATTATTATTATTATTGTTGTTGTTAGGATTTTGTCATTAGTTAAAATTATTATTACCCTGCCCGGAACTTGTGGTTAAGGGTATTGCTTTTGATCTTGTCTGCCTGCCTGCCTGCCTGCCTGCCTGCCTGCCTGCCTGCCCCCCCCCCCCCCAAAAAAAAAAAATGATACTAGAATGGTCTTGTCAATTTGCACCAAACTTAGCAAGAGTTTATTAATTGAGATAAGTTCCGTATGTTCTCTTAAATTTACATACGAGTACTTTAATAATAATCTACATAAGTTCACATACACTTAACATACACTTAACATACACTTAACATACACTTACTTATACTAAAAGATTTAAGCACTCATGTCTACAGTACTTATAAACGACGTAAGTTAATAGTATACTAAAACATTCAGGAAATATTTATAAGTAGTTAAAGTATTTATTAAGTTCAAATGCATTTAGATTATTGTAAATTTATATCCCATGTTTGGTTTAACTTCTTTCGTGATGGTTTAAAGTCGTATTGTTTAATTTTAAGTGTTTTATAAGTGTGTTTCATACCTTTGATCGACTGTCCCATTGATCGACTGTCTCTTTGATCGACTGTCTCATTGATCGACTGTCTCTTTGATCGACTGTCTCTTTGATCGACTGTCCCATTGATCGACTGTCTCATTGATCGACTGTGTGAGTGAACTTTGACCTCCTTAGCGTGACTCCTTATTTTTGTCTGGTCAAACGAGGTTATTCGTTAGGATTGTCTGTCTGTCTGTCTGTCTGTCTGTCTGTCTGTCTGTCTCTCTGTCCCTGTCCCATTACTCTTCCTCCCTTTCCTCCTTCCCCCTCCTGTCTTCCTCCATAGGTCACTGTCTTCCTCCTCTCTGCTTCCTCCTTCCTCACTCCGGATTCCCTCCTCCGTATCTTTCCCTCCCCTCCCCCTCCCCTCCCCACCACACCCATCCTCCCTCTCACACACCCATTAGCCCACTCACCGTATCTCTCCCCCCACCGCCCACCACCCTCTCCCCCACCGCCCACCACCCTCTCCCCCACCGCCCACCACCGTCTCCCCCCACCGCCCACCACCGTCTCCCCCACCGCCCACCACCCTCTCCCCCACCGCCCACCACCCTCTCCCCCACCGCCCACCACCCTCTCCCCCACCGCCCACACTTCCCGTTTAAAATAATCTTTTCAACTTGGCGCCAGAATCATCCAGTGGGAAGGTTTTATGGTGTATTAAATCAAAGTTTCTGGCGTGGCACCGACCCGGCCCGTTATCTCTGCCTCAAACAGGGTCGTTACGGGGTCACACGGGGTCGTTAAGGTCACACAGGGTCGTTATGGGGTCACACAGGGTCGTTATGGGGTCACACAGGGTTGTTGTAGGGTCACACGGAGTCGTTAAGGGGTCACACAGAGTCGTTAAGGGGTCACACGGATTCTTTAAGGGGGTCACACGGGGTCGTTAAGGGTTCATACGGTTTTCCCATCACACGGTAAGCACACAGCCGCTACCTTACTCGTGTGTGTGTGTCTGTGTGTGTCTTGAGTCGTTAACTGTCTTCTTCATTATTATTGCATTATATCTCTCCCTCCATGTGTCTCTCTTTCCATGTCTCTCTCCACCCATGCATATCTCCTCCTCCTCCATGAATAGTTCTCCCTCCATGTGTCTCTACAGAACCTGCCATCGTGCCACACTGTCTTCTCGCTGGGGTTACGCTCCACCTCTGCCTTTGAGAAAATCCAATCTTAAAGCTATCTCAACGACTCTCTCTCTCTCTCTCTCTCTCTCTCTCTCTCTCTCTCTCTCTCTGTAAAGACATAACGGCAATGAACAACAACAAGTAATAAGAATGAAAAATTACAAAGCAGAAGAACTAAGAAAGAAAGAAAGAAAAGACGAAGGCAGTATAAAATTATTACACCAAGTAAGAGTTTCCTTCCTCCGTAATGCCGCTCACTTTGTCAGGATTCACAAACCGATTTTTCAACCCAGAATCCCAAATAATTTTTCACACGATTCATGGCCTTTTGTTTGTCTACGCCGCGGCCCGCCTACCTCCTCGGGTTATCGTCGCTCCGGGCACTTAAGTTGTCGTTTTGTTTACGTAAACGCATTGAGCCGTATTGCGGTAGGGCTGGATGGAGTCGTGTCTGTCTGTCTGTCTGTGAGATGGTACAGCGGTTGGCTCATGTCCTGATAGCTATGTATATAATATGGCTCTTGGCTATATTTTAATGCTAGTTAAAATAATATAGCGTTTGGTGCTTTTTATCAGGCTGGTTCTGTTATAAACCTGGCTATATTATGGTGCTGTCTATGTTATGGTGCTGGCATTATCATGATGCTGGGTGCGTTATGGTGCTAGTTGTATTATGCTTCTGGCTATTTTTTTCGTGCTAGGTCACTGGTATATACTGCTATTGGCTATTTTTACCATGATAGCTATATTATTATAAATGGTTGCATTATGGAACTGGCTATATGATGACTCTACCTATATTTTAATCTTGGTCATTAAATTGTGATGGCTATATTACATACTGGCTATATTGTGGGGGCTGGCAATGTTGTCTAAACCGGTATATTCTATATCATGATCTTTGCTATGTTAGTTTTGGCTATATCACAGCTGCTCAGTTATTGATACATATATTTTATTGTTGTGTTGAAATGTTTAGATAGATAGATAACATTTAGAGAGATAAATATATAACATCCAATGTGACCCGAGATGGTAATGACTCGCCCCAGCTAATTAGTACTAATAATTAAATTATAATTAAATTGGTTCACTATTTGATCATTAAAATAAATAGAATTAGGTGTGTGTGTGTGTGTTAACAGAGGCAGGGCTGGGGGGGGGGGGGATCATAGAGGGGCCGCAAAAGCAGTTTTATATCAGACAACAGTGGCGGCAGAGTTCCTAGTCAGCCCTTCCCCTCTACCTCCGGTCCCCTCTCCCCCCCCCCCCTCCCTACTCTACCCCCCAATACCACCCCCGGGCCCCTCCAAATCCTCCCATATCACCCCAGGACCCCCCCCCCCCATCTACCCCCTCGCAGGTTCAAATATTCCTACGTGAAAATTTTCCCCTAACTGCCACCTTCACGCTCCGACATAAAGGCCACGCGGCAGAAACTCTCTTGATACACTCACACTTATCACTTCACTTACCACACACACACACACACCCACACACACACACACACACACACCCACACACACACATACAGTTTCAAATATCCTTAATTATTTTTGTTTTTTCTTGAAACAAACTTAACAAAACTAAGATTCTAAATAACCTGGTACGGGAATATCTTATACCTTACACATATACGTATTAATACAGAGGTACTATAGGGAAAATGGCGTCGAAATGGCACCGAGACTCCTCCACTGTCAGTACAAACAGGAGTTGGTAGAGGAGCTGCAATATTTTCCCTTAACCACCTGGATCCTCTTATCTTACCCTGAAGACAAAAACACTAACAACAGTTCTCGTACTTTTCTTCAGTGAATCCGTATTCTGGAAAACGGTCTTGAAATTCTCGGGTGTTTTTCTCAATATTCGTTTTGTTTTTTTACGTTCGTGTAACCCGTCATCACCGCCTCGCCCCGACCAGCTGCCTCTTCTTGCCGCTGTAGTCAAGGTGAAGTGTTTTCTCTGGATGATATATAGTCACAGTGTTTAGGGTTAGGTTAGGTTAATTCCCACACACACACACAGGTGACAGTGTAGCTAATTTAATATACTAAACACTCCTGGAGACTCACAACCTGAAGACTTGAGGCTCAGGGATGGTGGGAGGGGAGAGGGAGGGGAAGGAAGAGAGGGAGGGAGGGCGGGGCTAAGAAGAAGAAGAAGAAGGAGTAGGAGGAGAAAGAGAAAAAAAAAGAAAAATGATAAATGATGAACTGGAGGCAAGAGGGAAAGGAAGAGGGAGATAGTGATGGAGGGAGAAAGAGGGAGATGGTGAAGGAGAGAGAAAGAGGGAGATGGTGAAGGAGAGAAAGATACACCCTTGCTTCTCTGCTTTGTAATGTAAATGAGTATATTAACTTGATACGTGTAGCCAACGAGCGCTTGAAGGCACCGTCATCATCATCTTCCACCCACTGTATGAGGCCACCCACTGTTTGGCGCCACCCACTGTATGAGGCCACCCACTGTATGACGCCACCCACTGTATGAGGCCACCCACTGTATGACGCCACCCACTGTATGACGCCACCCACTGTATGGCGCCACCCACTGTATGAGGCCACCCACTGTATGGCGCCACCCACTGTATGAGGCCACCCACTGTATGAAGCCACCCACTGTATGAGGCCACCCACTGTATGACGCCACCCACTGTATGACGCCACCCACTGTATGGCGCCACCCACTGTATGAGGCCACCCACTGTATGGCGCCACCCACTGTATGAGGCCACCCACTGTATGACGCCACCCACTGTATGGCGCCACCCACTGTATGAGGCCACCCACTGTATGACGCCACCCACTGTATGACGCCACCCACTGTATGGCGCCACCCACTGTATGAGGCCACCCACTGTATCAGGCCACCCACTGTATGGCGCCACCCACTGTATGAGGCCACCCACTGTATGAAGCCACCCACTGTATGAGGCCACCCACTGTATGAGGCCACCCACTGTATGACGCCACCCACTGTATGACGCCACCCACTGTATGGCGCCACCCACTGTATGAGGCCACCCACTGTATGGCGCCACCCACTGTATGAGGCCACCCACTGTATGACGCCACCCACTGTATGGCGCCACCCTCTGTATGAGGCCACCCACTGTATGAGGCCACCCACTGTATGGCGCCACCCACTGTATGGCGCCACCCTCTGTATGAGGCCACCCACTGTATGAGGCCACCCACTGTATGGCGCCACCCATTGTATGGCGCCACCCACTGTATGGCGCCACCCACTGTATGAGGCCACCCTCTGTATGAGGCCACCCACTGTATGGCGCCACCCACTGTATGGCGCCACCCACTGTATGAGCGCCACCCACTGTATGACGCCACTCACTGTATGGCGCCACCCACTGTATGAGGCCACCCACTGTATGACGCCACCCACTGTATGAGGCCACCCACTGTATGGCGCCACCCACTGTATGGCGCCACCCACTGTATGGCGCCACCCACTGTATGAGGCCACCCTCTGTATGAGGCCACCCACTGTATGGCGCCACCCACTATGACGCCACCCGCTGTATGGCGCCACCCTCTGTATGAGGCCACCCACTGTATGAGGCCACCCACTGTATGGCGCCACCGTCTGTATGAGGCCACCCACTGTATGGCGCCACCCACTGTATGAGGCTACCCACTGTATGAGGCCACCCACTGTATGAGGCCACCCACTGTATGGCGGCACCCACTGTATGAGGCCACCCACTGTATGGCGCCACCCACTGTATGGCGCCACCCACTGTATGAGGCCACCCACTGTATGAGGCCACCCACTGTATGGCGCCACCCACTGTATGACGCCACCCTCTGTATGAGGCCACCCACTGTATGAGGCCACCCACTGTATGGCGCCACCCACTGTATGGCGCCACCCTCTGTATGAGGCCACCCACTGTATGAGGCCACCCACTGTATGAGGCCACCCACTGTATGAGGCCACCCTCTGTATGAGGCCACCCACTGTATGACGCCACCCACTGTATGACGCCACCCACTGTATGAGGCCACCCACTGTATGGCGCCACCCTCTGTATGAGGCCACCCACTGTATGGCGCCACCCTCTGTATGAGGCCACCCACTGTATGACGCCACCCATTGTATGACTAAGCACCGGGTGGCGCGTGTGGCCTCTTGTGTGAAAACAAAGAATAATGGATCACCTGAACATTAGCCTCCAGTTTATTTAAGATTAACCTAACCTAACGAGTGAGTGTGTCAGGTGAAGGTGTGTCAGGAGAGTGTACTGTAAAGTGTCAGGAGACCGTGTGTGTGTCAGGAGACCGTGTGTGTGTCAGGAGACCGTGTGTGTGTCAGGAGACCGTGTGTGTGTCAGGAGACTATGTTTATGGGCAATTTAAATGCAAAGGTTGTAGTGATCAGCGGTGTAAGTGGGGGCAAGGGTGACAGGCCTCAGTCCTAATGGGCCCCAGTCCTAATGGTCCCCAGTCCTAAAGAGTCCCAGTCCTAACGGGCCCCAGTCCTAATGGTTCCCAGTCCTAAAGGGCCTCAGTCCTAATGGGCCCCAGTCCTAATGGTCCCCAGTCCTAAAGGGTCCCAGTCCTAAAGGGCCCCAGTCCTAAAGGGCCCCAGTCCTAAAGGGCCCCAGTCCTAATGGTCCCCAGTCCTAAAGGGCCCCAGTTCTAAAGGGCCCCAGTCCTAAAGGGCCCCAGTCCTAAAGGGCCCCAGTCCTAAAGGGCCCCAGTCCTAAAGGGCCCCAGTCCTAAAGGGCCCCAGTCCTAAAGGGCACCAGTCCTAATGGTCCCCAGTCCTAAAGGGCCCCAGTCCTAATGGTCCCCAGTCCTAAAGGGCCCCAGTTCTAAAGGGCCCCAGTCCTAAAGGGCCCCAGTCCTAAAGGGCCCCAGTCCTAAAGGGCCCCAGTCCTAATGGTTCCCAGTCCTAAAGGGCCCCAGTCCTAATGGTTCCCAGTCCTAAAGGGCCCCAGTCCTAAAGGGCCCTAGTCCTAATGGGCCCTAGTCCTAATGGTTCCCAGTCCTAAAGGGCCCCAGTCCTAATGGTTCCCAGTCCTAAAGGGCCCCAGTCCTAATGGTCCCCAGTCCTAAAGGGCCCCAGTCCTAATGGTCCCCAGTCCTAAAGGGCCCCAGTCCTAATGGTCCCCAGTCCTAATGGTCCCCAGTCTTAATGGGCCCCAGTCCTAAAGGGCCCCAGTCCTAAAGGGCCCCAGTCCTAATGGGCCCCAGTCCTAAAGGGCCCCAGTCCTAATGGGCCCCAGTCCTAATGGTCCCCAGTCCTAATGGGCCCCAGTCCTAAAGGGCCCCAGTCCTAAAGGGCCCCAGTCCTAATGGGCCCCAGTCCTAAAGGGCCCCAGTTCTATTATAACACTGTAGTTTATCCTAACTATCAGTACTGGGGCCACGAGGAGTGAGGCCCTCTAGTCTAGTGGGCCGTTGGGTGTTAGCATCAACTCCAGTCAGCGGGTCGTGTAGTGAGGGACTTACTAACACACCCACACCCACGCACCCACCCACCCACACACCCACCCACACAAACACCCACGCACCCACACCCACACCCACACACACCCACCCACACCCACACACACCCACCCACACACACCCACACCCACACACACCCACCCACACACACCCACACACCCATCCACACCCACACCCACACCCACACACCCACGCACCCACCCACACCCACGCACCCACACACCCACCCACCTACCCACACACACACCCACACCCACACACCTACCCACCCACCCACCCACCCACACACCCACCCACACACCAGATGTAAGGCAAAATATTACGCACGTTCTCGCCTTTTAGTCGTGTTAACAATTAAATGAAAATAATTATTGATATGGATTGAAGTTTTATAATGAGGAGGCCTGGAGTGAGACGCCCATGTGGATACCCTGGATGGTTCTATCCACCCAGCTGTGAGAGGATGCCTAAATTTAAAGATGGGGGAAATGTTGGCAGTCGAGTACAGTGCCGGCAACAGTTCTTAGTCGACGCCACCACAGCCACTTGATGAGGAGATCGAGACTATTGGAACTGTCTACCTCAATTGATGCACTGAGGCAACATTTTATAATACTATCAGCTTATGTTAATCACTATACCTGTATTTGTGCATCAACCTGTACTGTTCCTTCTGATATAAGTGAGGGAGGGACGGCGACCACCTGTTGGAGCACTTGATGAAAACGCCTCGAGTCATCCAAGTATCCCTCCCTCACCCCTACCTCCCCCCACCCCCTGACCCTCCAGCTCTCACCCTCACCCTTCCCCCTCACCCTTCCCCCCTCACCCTTCCCCCCTCACCCTTACCCCATTTACCCTGACAGTAGAAGCCGTCCCTCTGAGGCAGTTAAACATCATTTGTGGTGGCCCTCCTGACCTGACCTGACCTACACAATAAGACCAAGTTAAATACACCTTTGTCCTGGTAGACCCCAACACCTAACCTAACCTACCTTGACTAGTTCCCTATAGTAACCATTACTTCAGGGGAGAAACTTTTACCATAGGAAGTAATGAGTTACTTCCTATGGTGGCGGGGAGAGTAACCCCCAAGGTACCCCGGGTGAGGGAAGAGAACATGACATATATGATTATCTCCCTCGTGAGGCTGAAACAGTGAGGGAGGAGACAAGGAGAGACCGGGAGAGAACTGCCATATCAGGGGAACATTATATGACGTATGCTCTTAAAGGGATCTCGTGCCAGTGAAGAGGTTTTCCTTGATTTGAAACAGAGAAGAATGGAAACGTACGTGTGTGTGTGTGTGTGTGATGGAGGGAAACTGGTGGTGGTGTTGGGGGGAGGGGGGGGGGAGACACCTTTACCCAGGGTTCACATCATCAAACAGTCATATAACCTTTCCACCAGTACCCTCCCCTCCCCTCCCCTCCCCCTCATCATCTTCAAGTGCTGTCCATACCTTCAACATCTCAACCTTTTTTTTTTCCCTCTCCTATCTCTCTCCCCTTCCTCTCCCTTCCACTTAGTTCTACCCTCCTCGACTTACCATCCACGTTATCCCCCTCCCCTCCCCCTCCCTCCCCCCTCCGACCACCACCCTAGCCCTCCCCCCCCCCGGTGTATCAACAATGGCTAGGTTGACGTGAGGTGATGTTCTCAAAATTCCAACATGTTTTTTTTTTTTTTGCTCCCCTTCTTCCCCTCTCCTTCTCTCCTCTGTCGCCCGCTGATCCTCTTGTCCCTTCGGCGTCTTTCTCGCTGTCTCCTCCTCCTCCGGCTGTCCATTGACTGTGCCGGGTACGTCTGAGTGTCCTGCTTATTTGGACAATGGTCGCCGCTGGGAGTGAAAACCGCGTTCTCCAGGGGTGACAATGACCTCCAGGGGGTGATTATGACCTCCAGGGGGTGAATATGACCTCCAGGGGGTGAATATGACCTCCAGGGGGTGAATATGAGCTCCTCCAGGGGGTGAATATGACCTCCTCCAGGGGGTGAATATGACCTCCTCCAGGGGGTGAATATGGCCTCCTCCAGGGGGTGAATATGGCCTCCTCCAGGGGGTGAATATGACCTCCTCCAGGGGGTGAATATGGCCTCCTCCAGGGGGTGAATATGACCTCCTCCAGGGGGTGAATATGGCCTCCTCCAGGGGGTGAATATGGCCTCCTCCAGGGGGTGAATATGGCCTCCTCCAGGGGGTGAATATGGCCTCCTCCAGGGGGTGAATATGAGCTCCTCCAGGGGGTGAATATGACCTCCTCCAGGGGGTGAATATGACCTCCTCCAGGGGGTGAATATGATCTCCTCCAGGGGGTGAATATGACCTCCTCCAGGGGGTGAATATGAACTCCTTCAGTAAGACCAGACTTTTATCTTCCATGAGTAAAGACGTCATCCTCCTCCTGACGAAGTACAGTACCGCGTGGTCCTTCACCCTGACGGCGGCCACACCCAGCCCTCCTCCTCCACGGCTCACCAGTCCCTCACCCCCTCTTCTCCCTCATCTATCCCTCCTTACTTCCTTATATCTCGTTTCGTATCTCGATTCTTCTATTCTGTTCGAGCCGCTTCATCCTCTCTCTCTCTCTCCTAACCTCATCCACTCCTCTTTCCCCTTCTTTGCCCCACCCTTCTTCCCCATCATCCTCCTCTCCCCATTTGCCCCTCTCCCCAACCATCCTCCCCCTCTCCCCAACCATCCTCCTCCTCTCACCAACCATCCTCCTCCTCTCCCCAACCATCCTCTCCCTGTCCCCAACCATCCTCCCCCTCTCCCCAACCATCCTCCCCCTCTCCCCAACCATCCTCCCCCTCTCCCCAACCATCCTCCCCCTCTCCCCAAACCATCCTCCCCCTCTCCCCAACCATCCTCCCCCTCTCCCCAACCATCCTCTCCCCAACCATCCTCCCCCTCTCCCCAACCATCCTCTCCCCAACCATCCTCCCCCCTCTCCCCAACCATCCTCCCCATCTCCCCAACCATCCTCCCCATCTCCCCAACCATCCCCCCCTCTCCCCAACCATCCTCCCCCCTCTCCCCAACCATCCTCCCCCCTCTCCCCAACCATCCTCCCCCCTCTCCCCAACCATCCTCCCCCAGTTAATCCTTCAAGGTACTACATCTTAAAACCTGACGGATGTGTCCCAGAAATTCCGGTCAAATCAAAAGAGTCTCTCGTTAATCCGGACACAATAGCGGTGATATCCTCCCCCCCCCTCCCCTCCCCCGCCTGGCCCGCCCTTCCGTCCCCTACTCCCCCCCTTGCCTCAGCCCTCCCCTCCCACAGCCCCCCACCCACAGCCATCACCTCCAGACCACCAACTTGGGACAATAAACCGGTTGGTAAGCTAAGCCGGAAGCCTGTCCTGCACCACCTTCCCATAGAGAAACCCATTACCGGCCCTCAGAGTCGGCTGTGTCCGGCAGATCAGTAGCCGGCTAACCTCCCCTCCTCTCTCTCCCCTCTTGGACAAACCATCATTATACACCCCGTTCATTCTCCCTCCTCTCTTCTCCCCCCTCCCCTTTCTTCACCCCAGATCATCACTACCATATCCCACTTTCCCTCCCCTTCTCTCCTCTTATACCCTTATCTCCCCTCCCCTTATCTCCCCTCCCCCTCCATCCCCTCCCTCTCTCCACCCCCCTTACCTTTACCCCCCCCATTCTTCCTCCCCCTAGACCACCCTGACTATACCCTACTCCCTTCCCCATACTTACCCTCCCCACCCTTCTCCCCTCCCCATACTTACCCTCCCCACCCTACTCCCCTCCCCATACTTACCCTCCCCACCCTTCTCCCCTCCCCATACTTACCCTCCCCACCCTTCTCCCCTCCCCACCCTTCTCCCCTCCCCATACTTACCCTCCCCACCCTTCTCCCCTCCCCATACTTACCCTCCCCACCCTTCTCCCCTCCCCATACTTACCCTCCCCACCCTTCTCCCCTCCCCATACTTACCCTCCCCACCCTTCTCCCCTCCCCATACTTACCCTCCCCACCCTTCTCCCCTCCCCATACTTACCCTCCCCACCCTTCTCCCCTCCCCATACTTACCCTCCCCACCCTTCTCCCCTCCCCACCCTTCTCCCCTCCCCATACTTACCCTCCCCACCCTTCTCCCCTCCCCATACTTACCCTCCCCACCCTACTCCCTCCCCATACTTACCCTCCCCACCCTTCTCCCCTCCCCACCCTTCTCCCCTCCCCATACTTACCCTCCCCACCCTTCTCCCCTCCCCATACTTACCCTCCCCACCCTTCTCCCCTCCCCATACTTACCCTCCCCACCCTACTCCCCTCCCCATACTTACCCTCCCCACCCTTCTCCCCTCCCATACTTACCCTCCCCACCCTTCTCCCCTCCCCATACTTACCCTCCCACCCTCTCCCTCCCCACCCTTCTCCCTCCCCATACTTACCCTCCCCACCCTTCTCCCCTCCCCATACTTACCCTCCCCACCCTTCTCCCCTCCCCATACTTACCCTCCCCACCCTTCTCCCCTCCCCATACTTACCCTCCCCACCCTTCTCCCCTCCCCATACTTACCCTCCCCACCCTTCTCCCCTCCCCATACTTACCCTCCCCACCCTTCTCCCCTCCCCATACTTACCCTCCCCACCCTTCGCCCCTCCCCATACTTACCCTCCCCACCCTTCTCCCCTCCCCATACTTACCCTCCCCACCCTTCTCCCCTCCCCATACTTACCCTCCCCACCCTTCTCCCCTCCCCATACTTACCCTCCCCACCCTTCTCCCCTCCCCATACTTACCCTCCCCACCCTTCTCCCCTCCCACCCTTCTCCCTCCCCATACTTACCCTCCCCACCCTTCTCCCCTCCCCATACTTACCCTCCCCCACCCTTCTCCCCTCCCCATACTTACCCTCCCCACCCTTCTCCCCTCCCCATACTTACCCTCCCCACCCTTCTCCCCTCCCCATACTTACCCTCCCCACCCTTCTCCCCTCCCCATACTTACCCTCCCCACCCTACTCCCCTCCCCATACTTACCCTCCCCACCCTTCTCCCCTCCCCATACTTACCCTCCCCACCCTTCTCCCCTCCCCATACTTACCCTCCCCACCCTTCTCCCCTCCCCATACTTACCCTCCCCACCCTTCTCCCCTCCCCATACTTACCCTCCCCACCCTTCTCCCCTCCCCACCCTTCTCCCCTCCCCATACTTACCCTCCCCACCCTTCTCCCCTCCCCATACTTACCCTCCCCACCCTTCTCCCCTCCCCATACTTACCCTCCCCACCCTTCTCCCCTCTCCTTTTACGGTCGGGAGTTGGTTTTTTATTTCAATAGGTACAAAATCGAATTTTCCACCGCGTTTGTATATATTTGTGTAGGGGGGAGGGAGGGGGTTGGGGGAGGGAGGGAGGGTGTAGGGGGAGGGAGGGAGGGTGTAGGGGGAGGGAGGGTGTAGGGGGAGGGAGGGTGTAGGGGGAGGGAGGGTGTAGAGGGAGGGAGGGTGTAGGGGGAGGGAGGGGGTTGGGGGAGGGAGGGTGTTGGGGGAGGGAGGGAGGGTGTAGGGGGAGGGAGGGTGTAGAGGGAAGGGGGGAGACTAAAGGAGGGAGAGGGAGGGAACACACACACACACACCTAATGAACTCACAGGTAAACTAATTAGCTTGTACTCTTGTAATATGAAAAGGCACAATAACTTACCTGTCTTATTTTGACTATCCACCTGATCTAACCTCAACTATCCACATGATCTACCTTCAACTATCCACATTACCCTGAACTATCCACTTCATCTATCCACAACTATCGGAGGAGTCCGTTGGATGAGAGCTGATTCAGTCCATCTCTTGAAGTATTGCCAACCTGCCAAAAACTCCTGCCAATAATTCAAACCTTTTTATCGCCATCCAGTAGTCTCCTCCTTTATCTACACTTTATTAATCACTAAGAGCGTTTTATTTACACGGTGTGAGGTACTTGGAGGAGGAAATTAGCCCGCCAGTTAAAAAGCTAAGGATAATTATTCAAATTTGATGGGATTTTCGAGGACTGGCAGTACTGGCGGCCGGCCATCTCGCCTCAGTGTTGCCACATGATGGTCATCCTGCACCACTGACATTTTTTTTCCTATTTTTATTTTTTTCCCCCTCATAAATTTATCGTCTTGCCAAGAACATCGAATTGTGGTCGAATGGTCATTTTTCCCTGTACGTGCGCTAAATTAAAGTCTCCTGGATGATTTATATTAGATATATGGGTTAAGTTTTTCCTTAGAGCTGTTTTGAGGGAGATGAAGGGTGGTATTTCCCCGGACGTGGTAACACTGGAGGAGCCACAAGAGGCGCCAAAAACAGCGTTTGTTCGGCTGCAGCTGGTCTGCCCAACGTCTTATCTAACTTATACTGAGCTTTACTTTCGCGTTTCCTTCAAGTTACAGTTCTCTTATCAAGTGTCCTATATAAATAATACCACCAGACCTATACAAATAACTACATCCTTATAACTAACTAGATACCAAACTCAGGAGATGTAAAACAGAACAACAATGAGAAACGCAATTTTTTTCTCCTCGCGAAATATAATACATTGAGCACGTGCTAGCCTTTACAAGGAATCCAAACTTTGTGGGGATTTTCTCTCTGGTACATCGAGTAGATCGTTACCGTCGTCAACTTACATCATATTGGCGACGATTCCGCTTGGTGTCTGGCAACTAGAGGCGCTATAGACGTCAGTGTGTGTGAGAGAGAATCTTAAATACTAACCTGTCATAATAATTAACCTAACCTTTCTCTCCTTCTACAGGTAAGTGGTGAGCTGTGCCGAGTCCTCTGGTGTCATGTGAGTGTTTATGAAATTATATCTGTATTTTTTGTTAAGTTTTAGAATGAATTATAAGATCATTGTAGGAAAATAGTAAAATACATTGAAGTGATACATAGAAAACGGGATATTGATCATGTAACAGAAAATGGGTTAGAATTTGACAGGGGATACATAAATATTTCTTTTTAAACTGTAAAATATCGTGTTATGGAGTACAGGTGATAATATATTGTAATTATAATGTAAAATTGTAAAGAAAATATAGAGTTTCTGAACCGCTGAGTTATTACACATCCGATTTAGTTCAGTAATGATCTGTTCTAAGTCAAAGTCAAGTAGGAGGAAACGTATAGAGGCCAGCGACCAACTCCTTAATGTGTTTCAGACGTTCATTAATGTAATCATTCTAATTATTATTTAATGATGAGTTTAGTATCTATAAATTTTTACTCTATTTCAGTTTTCATTATGTAGTTTTCATTAGTGTTTATAATTTATAATTATTTTTAACTTATTTTTGGTTATATTAATACATTTTATAGTTCAAATGCGGCAGCTGTCAGGATGAAATATTATTGTCTTATCCCCCTTCTCTTTATCCCTCTTAGAAGGAATTAATAATCACAACTCTTACATTTTAACAATAAACACATAACAGTAATTATACAACAGAAAACAACACCAATTTCATCATAGTTTTTCCAATATTTTGTAGTGAACGCAAGGGAGTGACATCACAGCCAGACACAGTGGCTCAAATACCAGAATAACACATTAAAAAAAAAAAAAAGTTTACAGTCGAGTTTGCTGGTCCAGAGCCGACGACACTAGAGGGGGGGTCTGAAAATTAGACTAATTAAAGCTCCGGATCAATAGTCAGTCTAGTTTTTGTTGCTAATATGACACGGGCTGACTAGGACTATTGATGTGGCAGCGCTGTAGTCAAGCCGCCCGCCTACACCCTGCCTCTAGTTAATGACGCCTTTATAATTATCATTTTAATTACTGTCTTCTTATTGATTATTTGTACTAAGTCAGTGTTCTTTTTCGTCAGACTTATCATTATTTTTTCTTTTTTTGTTGTATTAGTAGTAGTAGTGGTTGTAGTAGTGGTTGTAGTAGTGGTTGTAGTAGTGGTTGTAGTAGTGGTTGTAGTAGTAGTAGTAGTAGTAGAAGAAGTGGACACTAGCGAAGTAAATAGGATCCGTAGGGCCATTACAACAGATCGGCAGCACTGCCAAAATGACATGTTGCAGCAACTATTGCTGCAGGTTCCAGAAAATTTGACAAAAAAAGTAGCTATAGCGCAGGAGGTGGGCGCCTCGAACTGGTTAACTACGTTACCGATAAGGGCAAATGGTTTCAGCCTTAACAAACAAGAATTTACAGATGCCATTGCTCTAAGGTACGGTTGGCCAGTGGATGGTTTGCCCTCCCAATGCGTGTGTGGCTCTTCCTATGACGGCGATCACGCCATGGTCTGCAAGAAGGGGGGCTTCATTTGCATGAGGCATGACGAGGTAAGGGATCTCACAGCAAATATGTTGAAGGAAATCTGCCGGGACGTCATGGTAGAACCGACCCTCCTTCCACTGGATGGTGAGATCTTCCAACACAGGACTTCAAACACATCTAACGAAGCCCGTGTGGACGTCAGTGCTCGAGGATTCTGGACGCTGGGACAGCGAGCTTTCTTCGACATCAGGATTTTTGATCCCATGGCCACTTGTCACCGTAACCTAGCTCTCGATGCTGCACATAGGAGGAACGAGAACGACAAGAGAAGGGCGTATGGGGAGAGAATTCAAAACGTTGATCAAGGCAGCTTCACTCCTCTAGTGTTCACAACCTCTGGTGGGATGGGACCAAGTGCAAGATGTTTCTACGCCAGACTCGCGGAGCTGATCTCCGAACAGAAGCAGCAGCCCAGAAGTTATGTTACAGCCTGGATGAGATGTCGACTGTCCTTCTCTCTCCTTCGGTCGGCTTTGCTCTGCCTCAGGGGAACGAGTAGTGGTTGTAGTAGTTGTAGTAGTAGTAGTAGTAGTAGTGATTGTAGTAGTAGTGGTTGTAGTAGTATATGAAAGATTCTTCGTACTTTATTATTTACTTCTGTGTTTTCTGACAATCTGTTTAGAACCTAACCTAACCTAACCTAACCTAACCCCAGAATAAATTAATATGAAAGGATAATATATTATCCTCGTGTATCCAATTATTCATGAAAACAAAACAAAGACAAGAAGTAAATTTTCCCCCTTTTTTTCCCCTCTTGTCTTTTAACTCTCTTCATGTGTTTTCTCACCTACCCCCCCCCCCCTCCCCCGCCCCCTTCGGATGTTTTCATAATCAAGTATCTAGTTTTCCATTTTCTTAATTGAGGTTTATACAACTTTAGAACGAAAAGGAGAGAGAGAGAGAGAGAGAGAGAGAGAGAGAGAGAGAGAGAGAGAGACTTTGCTCACTCTCTGGCTTTAAGAGGTCTTGATAACCATTAAGGAAAACTGTAACACAAACACCTTCTGTCGTCTCTCACTCGTGTGTGTGCGTGTGTGTGTGTAGAGTGAGAGAGAGGGCAGTGTTGGCTGTTGGATAAGTCCTCTGTGTGTGTGGATGTTCCCTTGGATGACGGGGCCCTCCGTATACTAAGGGGGCGGAGCAGCCATCCAGAGGGGGCGGAGCAGCCATCCAGAGGGGGCGGGGGCAGCCATCCAGAGGTGGCGGGGGCAGCCATCCAGAGGGGGCGGGGCAGCCATCCAGAGGGGTCGGGGCAGCCATCCAGAGGGGGCGGGGCAGCCATCCAGAGGGGGCGGGGCAGCCATCCAGAGGGGGCGGGGCAGCCATCCAGAGGGGGCGGAGCAGCCATCCAGAGGGGGCGGGGCAGCCATCCAGAGGGGGCGGGGCAGCCATCCAGGTCCCAAGTGGTTAAGGAAGAGATGTTTTTGATTCCAGTTGAAAAGATCAGTTGGGAGCCTGTGATTTCCACTGGATGTATCAGGTTTCAGTTTAAAGTTTCAGATCCTAATGAGAGCTTTTTAAGTTCCGCGTTTCATTTTAGATGTATAAGTTCCAGAATCCAATGAAGTTTCAAGTTTTATGTTGTATTAGGGATGTGGATGCTTCAAGTTCCATCGGATAGGGGATGGGCTTGATTCCAGGGGCAGTGTCAGGTTCCAGGGGCAGTGTCAGGTTCCAGGGGCAGTGTGAAGTTCCAGTGAGGGGAGGGCGATGTTCCAGGTAGATAGAGAGCTTTTCGTCTTCCAGCGAACGAGAGATAATCATTCCAGATTCCAGTCGTAGAGAATTAATCCCGTTCTCTGGTTGAAATGAATATCAAGGGTTTAGTAGGGAAGCTGAGACGAAGTTCCAGCGAATCAGAACCAGCTATTTGACAGAGAGATAACGTCATTGGTTACATCAGAGAGACGGCATTCCAGAGGTTCCAGCGAATCAGAACCAGCTTTTAGACAGAGAGATAACGCCATTGGTTATAGATCAGAGAAACGTCATTCCAGAGGTTCCAGCGAATCAGAACCAGCTTTTAGACAGAGAGATAACGCCATTGGTTTTAGATCAGAGAAACGTCATTCCAGAGGTTCCAGCGAATCAAAACCAAACTTACTAAACAGAGTGACAACACCGCTAGATAGGTTCAGAGAGACTTAATTCCACAGAGAGAAGCAAGTTGATGGACGGGGGTAGAGGGAGGGGGGTGGTGGAGTGGAGTCCGTCACCACAGGTTGGGAACGACGTCAACGCCTTCAGTGTGGGTGTCGCGTGAAGGGAACTGTTGTTTGTGGCCGCGTCAGGTAGGTATTGTGGAGGGTTGGCCGTCACTCATAACTGTGGCGTGATGAGCAGCTGTGGCAGGCAGGGAAAGGGAGAGGAATGTTGTTGTGTTCTGATGGTGGAGGAGAGACTGTCGGGTGAGGTGTTGTACTTGGAGGGACTGTCTGAGTAACAACTTGAAAGGAGATAGTGCTGTGTTTGGAGGAAGTATCATTGATAGGTAAAGGGGAATCACTACCTTGTTAGGGAGGGATAATTCGTTCTTGTTTGCAGACAGACAGACAGACAGATAGACAGATTATAATAAGAAAACTCAAGATTGGCTTACGTATTGGCAGTGTCTTGTCCATGTGGTGGCACCATCAGGACGACAGTGCTTAAGTCTGGCACTCGTGTTCTGTAAACTCCGATATCGATGGTTGGAAATTTTGAGAAGCGAGAAATGGTGGGTGGAAGGGGTGTGGATGCAGGGTGTGGATGGAAGTGGGTGAGATGGAGTGGGTAGATGAGGGTGTAGAGGAAGCACACACATGGGGGTAGGAGAGAGTTGTGGACCGGGTGTGGGTGTAAGTGGGCGGGGAGGATAGGAATGTGGGTGAGTGAGAGGGTGTAGAGAATATGGGCGTAAGTAGGAGACTGGAGAGGAAGAGAGGAGTTGAAGGGGGGGGGGGAGAGATGATTGGAATGGAAAGGAGAAAGGATTGTGCTAAGGTTCTAAGACGAATGGGGGAAAAGGGATTAGAATAAGATATAGGCAGAGCGGAAGAGGAAGAGGAGGGAAGAGGAAAGGGAATGATTGGGGTAGGAAAAAGTACCTAACAACCCAACCCAACCCACCCAACCCACCCCAACCCACCCACCCAGTCTGGAAAAGTCTTCAAGGGCGAGGCGATATCTGAAGGTAGCAATAAAAGCCAGTATTCTATTTCTTCTCCAAGCCTGTCAGTGTTTTGTTGGAGGGAGTGGTGGGGGAGTGAGGGAGGGAGTGGTGGGGGGAGGGAAGGCGTGAAGGAGGGCAGAGGAGGCTATGCAGTAAAGATAGATTCCATAAGGGCTAAATTCCTCTCCTTTTATGGTGCTGTCTTGGTCTTTATTCATACCTTTCCATTTTATTGTTGGAATGACCTTCTTCTTCTTTTGTATGTATGTATGTATGTATGTATGTATGGGAGTAAAAAACTGAAACTGCTCAAAATTAAAAATATCTTCGTATACAGACACAGACACAGACACACACACACACACACACACACTGCAGTAAGGTACAACAGATTCTCTTCTTTTTTCATCGTAATTATCATTCTCTTTCATCTCCTCTCTTTCTTTTTAACATAGTATTCCTCTTTCCTCTGTTTCTCCTCTATCTATATCATCTTGGTTTGTTTAGTTAAGCGTTAAGGTCTTTAATTAACGGACGAAATACGTTAGGGTGCTTGATCTTCACGTGGTCCTCGGGAGGTAATGTTTTCTGACAGTTTTGGATACAGTGTACGAGTGTGTCTGGTTACACACTTACACTTGGTATACTGCGTGAGGAGTATACTGCGTGAGGGGTATACTGCGTGAGGGGTATACTGGGTGAGGGGTATACTGCGTGAGGGGTATACTGCGTGAGGGGTATACTGCGTGAGGGGTATACTGCGTGAGGGGTATACTGCGTGAGGGGTATACTGCGTGAGGGGTATACTGCGTGAGGGGTATACTTCGTGAGGGGTATACTGCGTGAGGGGTATACTGCGTGAGGGGTATACTGCGTGAGGGGTATACTGCGTGAGGGGTATACTGCGTGAGGGGTATACTGCATGAGAGGTATACTGCGTGAGGGGTATACTGCGTGAGGAGTATACTGCGTGAGGGGTATACTGCGTGAGGGGTATACTGCGTGAGGAGTAGTACAGTATATATTAACCTTGCAGTGTAACAGTGACATATTATACTATAGGATTTTGAGGTAGACATCCTTCGTAGGGTGGAGGAGGGTGTATATAGTCTCTCCTTAAGGACCCACACAGACCATCGTAGGGTGATGGAGAGAGAGAGAGAGAGAGAGAGAGAGAGAGAGAGAGAGAGAGAGACGTGGCCTGAGTCAGCAAGAAGAGGTTGGATTACTTTCTCTCACCCTACAGGAAAGAGGCGGTTCTCTCTCGGTCTCCTCTTTCCTCCTCCTCCTCTTCCTATCTTCTTCCCTTCCACCTCCTTCTTAGTCTTCTTCCAATACATCCCTTCTCGCACCTACACTCCCACATCCTCTCGCCACACCCCTCTCGCCACATCCCTCTCACCACATCCCTCTCACCACATCCCTCTCATCACATCCCTCTCACCACACCCCTCTCATCACACCCCTCTCACCACACCCCTCTCACCACACCCCTCTCACCACACCCCTCTCACCATTGCCACACTACTTCTACTCTCCCTCTCACAACGCTATCCACTCTACTCTCATACCCACACCTTTCCACACCTTTCCACTCTGTTACACTCCCTCCAACACCTACATTCACACCCCCTTCCATATCCACACCCCCCTTCCCACATCCACACCCCCTCCCACATCCACACCCCCTCCCACATCCACAGCCCCCTCCCACATCCACAGCCCCCTCCCACATCCACACCCCTCTTCCTACATCCACACCCCTCTTCCTACATCCACACCCCTCTTCCTACATCCACACCCCTCTTCCTACATCCACACCCCCCTCCCACACCAATTCTTTACCTCCTTAACCCTCTCTTCCATATCCTAGCCACACCTCGTTCCACATCCTCCTCTCACACCCCGTCCCATCCACACCCCTTCAAGAGGTCAAATCACCGTGTACTCAAGCGATTAAATCATCGTACTTCACCGTACTCAAGGGATTAAGTCATCGGACGCAAGGGATTAAATTTGATCTTGTTGCTTAGAAAATTACGTCTTTTATGAGTACGAGTTTGTAAGATGTGTTTTTTTATTTCTGTAAGGGAAGAAACTGCCATACTGTTGATCATTAAAACAACAACAACTTCAGTAGTTCCTCGTGTAAGTCTTTGGTCTAACTCTACTATAGTGTTTTAAGTCGTCATCAGTCATCCTCTAGGTTAGGTTATGGTGAAGTGTTATTACAGAGTTGGGTTAAGCTAGTGGTCACCATGGTGTTGTTGAGATGTTGGGCTATATGCTTTCTCACGTCTATTTCCTTCCCCTCTTTCTCTCAATCTTCACTATGTCGTAAGATAAAGGAGTTAGCCAGTCATCTACGTTCCCGTATCTCAACTAAAGGGGAAAGGAATCCTCGTAAGACTCTCTGAGAATGGTGGGTTCTTAGTCGTCAAGACCCGCGCGGCCTTGTTATTAAGTTTCCCGCCAGGAGTGAGTGAGAGCCTTCTGGTGGCGACAAGAAAAAGGCGGGAACCGATAGATCCAGAACGGGAGACCTGGATGACGGGGGGAGATAATTAGCGATCATCTCCTACATGGTAATACATTATCTCCTAATACACTGCGTCAGAGTCTCTCACGCGGGAGAGATACAGGGTACTGAAAACAGGATTAATGATTATATAGTATATTATCAAACCAATTTCGATGTTTACGTTAGCCGCCATCTTTGTATCTTGACGAGTCGGTGGCTATACAATATACTCATTAATGTGTATATGGCCAATATACCCTGGATGTTTATGACCACCTGGCCTTCCGAGGGTGAGTGAGGACCTCCACCTGACAGTTGGACCAGTGTTAGTACAGGAGGAAACAGTGGAACCCAGATAAAATCCGCCATGTTGGGTTACACTGCAATCCACCATTCTTACATCTGACCCGACAGGGAATCGAACCCATGTCAAGAGTGATAAGAGAGAACCTCGCTACCGTAAAAGCCAGAGAGATGTAATGGTTCTTAAGGTCTAATTTTTCATAACTACTGTATGTATAAGAACCTGTATGGTGATCTTTACTACAACTTCACCTGTTTTAGTCAGCTCCATGGATGTCGTTCCTGACTGACTATAGTTCACGGAGAGATGTGCCCCCCCCACATCTCTCCCCCTCCCTACCCCCCCACATCCCTCCCCCTCCCTACCCCCCACATCCCTCCCCCTCCCCCCACATCCCTCCCCCTCCTCCCCACATCCCTCCCCCTCCCTACCCCCACATCCCTCCCCCTCCCCCCACATCCCTCCCCCTCCTCCCCACATCCCTCCCCCTCTCTACCCCCACATCCCTCCCCCTCCCTACCCCCCACATACCTCCCCCTCCCTACCCCCCCACATCTCTCCCCCTCCCTACCCCCCACATCCCTCCCCCTCCCTACCTCCCCCACATCCCTCTCCCTCCCTCCCCCTCCCTACCCCCCACATCTCTCCCCCTGCCTACCCCCCCACATCTCTCCCCCTCCCTACCCCCCACATCCCTCCCCCTCCCTACCCCCCACATCCCTCCCCCTCCCTACCCCAATCTGTAACATCCGAAAAACAAGAAAAGAAAGAAATATTCGGTTAATAATGTTAATGTTTTATATAAAGTTTTTACTCCTTAATGAGAAAAAAAATCGATTACAGAAAAAAAACCAAGAAATTTTCAATCCAATCTTTTTGTTTTAATTTAACTTGGGGTCTCTGTCATTACTCTCAGCTCAGTGTAATCAACCGCGTCTGTCTTGTGGTTGTTGGTCAGACGCATAGAGCTGACTAACGCTGGTAGAAGGAGAGGAATTTACTCCCTGTGTTTCCTCTGTGGCTGTGATTGGTACCCTGACTGAGGTATAGCAGCCAATGAGTTAATCAGGTGAACCTCCAGCCCCTCTGATTGGTCTACACACAAAAAGGAATTTGATTTGTGGCAGCCAATCACAGGCATCCGTTTTCTTCTGTCACTTTGTCAAAGGGTGATAATGGTTCAGTTTTATTTCTCGCTTGCTATATGAAATCTCTCTCTCTCTCTCTCTCTCTCTCTCTCTCTCTCTCTCTCTCTCTCTCTCTCTCTCTCTCTCCCCCCTCTCCCTCTCTCCCCCCCTCTCCCTCTCTCCCCCCTCTCTCTCTCTCTCCCCTCTCTCTCTCCCCTCTCTCACCCCCCTCTCTCTCTCCGTCTATTAATCTGTCGTTGCACAAGACAAACTTTCCTCCAGTATTGATTAACCTTCGTCTTCAGACCTCTCAGTACGACCTCCACCTCTCATACCTCTCAGTATGACCTCCACCTCTCATACCTCTCAGTATGACCTCCACCTCTCGGACCTCTCAGTACGACCTCCACCTCTCATACCTCTCAGTACGACCTCCACCTCTCCGTACGACCTCTATCTCTCAGACCTCAGTACAACCTCCACCTCTCGACCTCTGACCTACAATAATACGACTAGTACCTTGAAAGCACTGGCCTCTAAACTACCGCTTCGATTTACAACCTCCAATAAGACCCTCACCTCCTGCTAAAAAAAAAATTGGACCTCTAACTTTCAACCTCTTGTTAGACGACCTCCCCTTGCTTTTTTTTGAGGTCGTTCAGGAATGTTGTTGAGATAGAGGGCAGTAAATGGAAGGGGGGGACCTCTTGGTAATGTTATCCTGCCACTAATACTGTAGATATTAACACCACACAGACAGACGCCAATGGTAATATTATTTGAGGATACTTGATGTATTTAGTATATTATAGAACAGGAGTAAATACTATTGACTCCTGATAAAAGATTCCTCTAGGTTTGTTTACGTCTGATGTGTTTAAGTCAAATGAGCCTCTATAGTAAATGTTCTGTCAACTAGTGAGTGTCGGCCCACAGGTATAATGTTGGATGTCAGAAATTTTTTATCGTGAAACATCCGTATTTTTCACAGGTTTTTCGTATTAACTACAGATATAAAAAAAAATATATATATATTCCTAAAATAAAACCTCATAAAATCCTAAGTTAAATATTTTTCTACTTCTCGTAAATGGTGACAAAAGAAATTATTTATCAGGAACACCAGTTAGGGGGATAAAATAAAATAAATAAATACGTAAATAAATAAATAAAATAAGTAAATAAATAAATAAAATAAGTAAATAAATAAATAAAATAAGTAAATAAATAAATAAAATACGTAAATAAATAAATGAAATACGTAAATAAATAAATAAAATACGTAAATAAATAAATAAAATACGTAAATAAATAAATAAATAATACAAGTCCTTGGAGAAACTGGGCTGAAAATCTCGTGTGTTTTTCCCTGCTAGACCCGTAAATGTCAGGCACTCAGCTAATTCACTTAGATGTTTTGTTAGGGATGTTGTGGCAGCTTCACCTTCACTAACTTGTCTTCCCTCTCGTGACTTGACTACTACACCAACTACACCTCACGTGGACTAAATATTTGATTAACCTGTGTTTATTAATGCTCGTTACATACCTGGGGGGGAGGGGGGAGGTCAATCAGGGGTCATGAAGTGGGTGTCGTGTTTTGTGTTATTCTCTCTCTCTCTCTCTCTCTCTCTCTCTCTCTCTCTCTCTCTCTCTCTCTCTCTCTCTCTCTCTAGACTAACGAATTGACCATATTGTTGTCTCTCGTTGTTGTTGATGTTATTGTTCCACGTTATCGTAATACGTTCTGAGTTACCGTAATACGTTCTGAATTACCGTAGTACGTTCTGAGTTACCGTAATACATTCTGAGTTACCGTAATACGTTCTGAATTACCGTAATACGTTCTGAGTTACCGTAATACATTCTGTGTTACCGTAATACGTTCTGAATTACCGTAATACGTTCTGAGTTACCGTAATACATTCTGAGTTACCGTAATACGTTCTGAGTTACCGTAATACGTTCTGAGTTACCGTAATACATTCTGAGTTACCGTAATACGTTCTGAATTACCGTAATACGTTCTGAGTTACCGTAATACATTCTGAGTTACCGTAATACGTTCTGAGTTACCGTAATACGTTCTGAGTTACCGTAATACGTTCTAAGTTACTATATATTGATCATCACTTTATGCAACAATTGGTGTGGTAACTTCTGGTCGTAATCACTTAACTATACATGATTATCTTCCGTGTGTCGTAACTTTATCAAAACCCCATTATTCACCTCATTCTACCCCTCCCCCCTATTCTCCCCCATTCTTTCTTTCACTCTCCCATTCTACAACCATTCCTCCATTTTCTCTCTTCCTTCTCCCCTATTTCTTCCACTTTTCTTCATTCTTTCTCCATTTATCTTCTCCTTGTATTGTCCTAGCATTTCTTCTCTCTCTCTCTCTCTCTCTCTCTCTCTCTCTCTCTCTCTCTCTCTCCGTTGCCTGTTTGTTTGTGTGTGTGTGTGTGTGCGCGCGCGTCACATTGGCACTGTCCAGATTGGCTAAATTATTCCTATCTGGCATTCATACCTGACACATGTGGCACTTATATCTGGCACCTATAACTGGCACTTGTAACCAATATTCGTAACTCGCACTTGTATCCGGTACTAGCAGCCAGCGCACGTAGTCAACATCCGGCTCTCACAGTGGCACCCATGGCTGGCACTCGTAACCGGAACTTTATGGCTGGCCACCGTGGGTTTGCTACAGTGCCAGTTGGTCTTTATGTTGGGTATATTATGTGTATTTACTGTGGCGTCCTGGAGGCTATATTGTCCAGACTATATTATGTCCAGGGGGCTATATTATGTCTAGGCTATATTATGTCCAGGGGGTTATATTATGTCCAGGTTATAATATTTACAGTGGGCTATATTATGTCCAGGGGGCTATATTATGTCCAGGGGGTTATATTATGTCCAGGTTATAATATTTCCAGGGGGGTTATATTATGTCCAGGCTATATTATGTCCAGGAGTTTATGTTATATTCAGGCTATATTATGTCCAGGAGGCTATATTTTATTGTCCATGCTATATCACTGTTCGGGAAGCTATATCATTCTGTCCGGGAGCTTTTTTATGTGTCTAGAAATCTCTATTATGCCATCTAGGGGCTATATTACACTATGTTGGGACGATCATAGTCTGCCTATAGGGCTATATTATACTCTATAGATCAGATATAATAAAATAAATGGCGACATATACGAAATGGCAACCCTTTTGTTGTCATAGTATCAGGTTACACAATATAGCAACATTTTGTAAGCAATTATAGGTCGGGTAAACACATAATTGATAATCTTGTATAATCGCTTTAAAATTATTATCCTAGAGGCTAGATTATTCGATTATCTTAAGTATAATTACCACCTTCTCTTGATAATTCTAGTAATATTTATAAAATTACATTGATTATTTCTTTTCCTTGTGTAGATTATTATACATGTTGATAATTATGATAATATCGACAGTCACATTAATAATTACTATGATATCGATAATTACACTGATAATTGACGTTATACATGTTAATAATTCCTTCATAATCTGATAATAAAAATAATTCGTCCATCATGTTCGTAATTGCTATCATACCCATGTTGACAATTATAATACCGATAATTAAAAATGATAATTACTAGCTAGGTTGTTTGTAAATGGTTTTCTCAGTGATGATAATTATGATAATATTGAGAATTACGTAAATTATCACCACCTCGCCCCGCCGACCTCGTTGATATTGTGCCAGAATTATTGGGCCAATAATTAATGTGAATGGTTTTGTACATGAGCGATAATTAGTTAAACTTAAGGGGAGGGAAGGAGGGAAGGAAGGAGGGAGGGAAGGAAGGAGGGAAAGGGAAGGAGCGAGGGAGGGAGGGAGGGAAAGGGAAGGAGCGAGGGAGGGAGGGAGGGAAGGAGGGAAAGGAAGGAGCGAGGGAGGGAGGGAGGGAGGGAAGGAGGGAAGGAAGGAAGGAGGGAAAGGGAAGGAGGGAAAGGGAAGGAGCGAGGGAGGGAGGAAGAGAGAATTAGGATGATGGGAGGGAGCGAGGGAGGGAGGGAGGGAGGTAAATAGGTAAGGAGAGGTTGAGGGAGGGAGGGAGGGTGGGTTGAGGGAGGGAGGGAGGGAGGGAAGGAGGGAAGGAGGGAGAGAAAGGGAAGGAGCGAGGGAGGGAAGGAAGGAGGGAAAGGGAAGGAGCGAGGGAGGGAGAGAGAATTAGGATGAAGGGAGGGAGCGAGGGAGGGAGGGAGGGAGGTAAGTAGGTAAGGAGAGGTTGAGGGAGGGAGGGAGGGTGGGTTGAGGGAGGGAGGGAGGGAGGGAGTCATTGTGTGTAGAGAGAGTGAGGGACGGAGCTCATATCTCACTTTAATTCTCTCTCTACATCAACCTTTTGTCCCTCCCTTATCTCTCTTTTGTTTCTTCTTTCCCAATTTTTCCCTGTTTGTTCCTCCCCCCCCCCTCTCTCTCTCTCTCTCTCTCTCTCTCTCTCTCTCTCTCTGCCAAATGTTACCCAGATGTATACAAAGCTAAGAGGTCACACGAGCCTTATTTACCCCGAGTTGGTGCCTCTAACACTCAGTACTGTGACCTTAGCCTTTGACCTCTGACCTTATTCTTTGACCTCTGACCTCATCCTTTGACCTTTTATAGGAGGTTGTCACGGTGAGTACATGTGACAGTCAATTTGTGTAATCAGTCATATCACGAAATGACCTGATCTAATTTAAATTGACCTAACCTGACCTGACCTTTCCTAACCTGACCTAACCTAACCCTATTAAAACATTCATATAGCTATGTGACTAATTGTTTCCCCCCAGTCATTTCGTGAAGTGACTGACAACACAACTTGACTGTAAACTGTCATAGAGGTCATTTCGTAGTTAGTGTCCTTATATAGTTAAATAAACACACAAGACAGTTAGTTATGGAGTGGAGAGGTTCGGCCATGAGGAGGGAGGGGGGTGGGGGGGGGGGAGGAGGAGGGGGAGGAGTTGGAGTGAAGTGAGATGAGAATGTTTTGCCGGATAATGAGGATGTCACTCTTGAGACAGGTTGAGAGAGAGAGAGAGAGAGAGAGAGAGAGAGAGAGAGAGAGAGAGAGAGAGAGAGAGAGAGAGATATCACTGATTTACCTGATGTTGTTAACGTATACTACAGGTGTTTCTCTAGAGCCCCAATTACTCTTATTAAACTACTACTGGCACTAAAGTTATCCCTATATCTTACATAATCCTATAACCACCTGATAATAACAGTAATTAAAAGTTCCTGCGGTGTTAGTCAGGAATGCTTTAGACAACACGAGATTGGTTCTGCAGTGAGGAGTCTTTTTTTTTTTTTTGATGAGTCTACATTGTTTCCCGAGAGTCTTAGTGTGATTTTGCCTCCCTTTTGTACACTTTAGGTTGAAAATTTATCTTACTAAACCTTAAAGACTCCTGACCTGATCTATTTCCTAGGTTTTGGTAATAATTTCTATGTCTCGTAAGTTAAGCGAACCGAGTAATTGCTTTGTCGTATTTCCATTATGAATTAAAAAAAAAAAAAAATTTCGCTGCATGATTCTGGAAGCATTCTTAACCTGCCTGACTTTATAAAATATCACAGGGTATCGTAAGTTTAAGTGAGTCAGGTCGTTCTATTCTCGTATCTCCCTTAAGAAGGACCGAGCTATCGTAGGACCGAGCTATCGTAGGACCGAGCTATCGTAGGACCGAGCTATCGTAGGACCGAACTATCGTAAGATCCTTTTACAATATGAGTCTTACCCTAACTCTTCGTCGCACTGAATAATCTGAACAGAAGTCCCCTGAATAATAAGATAGTGATGGAAAGTCAACCCGAGGAAACTGGAAGATGAAAAACTCCCACAATTGTCACCAGAAATTGAATCCAGCTTTGACTTATGGTGTGGGTGAGCTGGTGTGGTGTGGGTGAATTGTGGTGAAGGTGAGCTGTGGTTTGGGTGAGCTATGGTGTAGTGTGGTGTGGTGTGTAGAGCAGCATGTCTCTGGTGGATCATCTCTGGTCATCTGGTTCGATTCTGGGAGGCAGGGATGGATGTAGGAGGTGGTGGCGGAGTGGGTAACATGTCTCAAATATGCAATCTCGGGATCCTTGATTCGATGTGAAGCACTTGGGCGGACGTGGTGTGGTCGGCAAAGTGTCTCATTTCTGTAATTCCCGGTTCCTCGCCTCGATCCTGGGAGGTGAGGAAGGCGGGGGGTTAACACGACGGCGATATATTAATTCCTTAGTCTCTAGGTTTAATCTTAGGAGCAGGAAGTGGCGTGGTGGGTAGCTGACTCGAATGCGTAATTATATCTACGCTGGTTCGAGACTGAAGGTTAAGAAAGACATGGTGTGGTTGCTACTCCCGACTCTGTAAGGGGTGTGGCAGCCGTGGTGTGGTTGGTATCGTGTTCCTAATATGCCACTTCTTGTCCTGTGGTTCGGTCTTAAGAGGCAAAGGAGACGTGGTATAGTGGGTAGAGGTCTTCAACGTGTATTTTATGGTATCTTGGTTCGATCGTAGAGGGCCGTAGTCTTGCCCTCATGACCTCCTCGCCCTCATGACTTCCTCGCCTTCATGACCTCCTCGCCCTCATGACCTCCTTGCCCTCATGACCTCCTTGCCCTCATGACCTCGCCCTCATGACCACCTCCTCGCCCTCATGACCTCCTCGCCCTCATGACCTCCTCGCCCTCATGACCTCCTCGCCCTCATGACCACCTCCTCGCCCTCATGACCTCCTCGCCCTCATGACCTCCTCGCCCTCATGACCTCCTCGCCCTCATGACCTCCTCGCCCTCATGACCTCCTCGCCCTCATGACCTCGCCACCCACTTCAGGAGAGTAAATTAACGAGAAAAAATAAATAAAAAAGTTTTAGTAATTGTTGAAAATAGAAACTAAATCCTAAATGGTTTAATCTTTAATAAGTTCATTGGTAAATAACTAGAAACAAAAGAACAATCGTATTCAGTGATAACAAACACACGGCGTCAAAACAAGAGCAAACACAAGAGAAGACAAGCAGAGTGACGAGGGTGTTTGTTTACATGGTGTTGCCAGCTGAGTGATGGCTCCTGGGTGTTGCTTGACTGTTCACAACACACTCACGACTTGTATGTTATTTGTTATCCCTTCAGGCTTTTTTTTTTCTCTCATAACTTTAACTACAACTTAGATTGCTTTAAAACACCACTATTACAACAACTACAATTACAACAACTACAACAATTCTACAATAAAAATTACTACTATATCACCTAATCGTACGCCACACCCTCCCCGCTACACCCCCCCCCCCCGTCCCCCCCTGAACTATCGTACAATTTACGAGCTAACACCGTACCCAGCCATAAATAATTTCAACCCCCCCTATGTGTCAAAAGTATATTATAAGCCTCTTTAAAAAATATCATTAATCATCACTACTGGATGACTTTAACCCTAAATAAAGGCTTCTGATTTTCGAGTCACTAAAGTTCGTAAGGTCTTGTTTTCCTTACCATCTGGTTAGGTTAGGTTAGGACGTGTAAATCGCTTCCACTTTGGCATTAGGATTATTCTATGACTCTTATCTTAAGTACATACGTTCATTTACTACCATTTAGGGGACAGATTTACACAGAGACCCGTCCTCTTGAAGAAATTATAACTGGATCTAGATAATATTTACAACGTTATTAGAAAAAAGTTGCCAGAACACGAAAGAACAAAGTATTGTATTTAATGTTTTCATCTACATTATAGTTTTAAATGTCTGTTATAAGTGACCAGTTGTTACTTTAAGTTTACTAAATCAGTTATTATATGTGAGAAGTATTATTATTGTTTACTTATCGTGTAATATATTGTTCTTGTTATATGTACACTAGATAAGTATATTAGTGTGTATAAGAAATTACCGTCTGTAGTTATAGTAAAAGCTCTATTTAATGGACTATATATAGAGGAAAGACCATTATATCGAGGGTCTGTTATATATGAACCTCCATCTAACGGATTATATGGAAAGACAAGTCCGTTAGTGGTCTTATTTGATATGATTTAGTGTTTTTGTACCGTTGGCTGCCACAGTGAGCCGTCCATCCCTTAGTTGACATCTCGTCCAGCCTCGTCACGGCCCACGCGCCTGTGTAGTGGCCTGGCGGGTCCTGGCGAGTCCTTGCGGGTTCTAGCGAGTCCTTGCGGGTTCTAGCGAGTTCTGGTGGGTTCTAGCGAGTCCTTGCGGGTTCTAGCGAGTTCTGGCGGGTTCTAGCGAGTCCTGGCGGGTTCTAGCGAGTCCTGGCGGGTTCTAGCGAGTCCTGGCGGGTTCTAGCGAGTCCTGGCGGGTTCTAGCGAGCCCTGGTAGGTTCTAGCGAGTCCTGGCGGGTTCTAGCGAGTCCTGGCGGGTCATTTATAATAATATTCACAACAGAAGATAGAAGAAAAATTCGATAGTTACTGCATTTCCATTAGAGCAATAAAGTTCTTGAGCCACACAGCTGCCTGGCGGTGTTGGCTGTGACACACCTACTGCCACATGTTCACCTGATTAAGAAAATAGTCAAGAAAACTGTCCTTCATTGTACTCTAATGGTCTAATGAGGTAATTAAGTTTACCTGTTTCACACCTGATCACCATACTCCTCTGCAGTTTTTCGTCTTCACCTGAGACTGTATTACTGCATTACTAAGACCTTGTGAAGTATCAGCTGTAATGTAGAGTTGCCGAGGCGCCATACGAGGTTCCCAAGTGGCAGGTTGTAAATAAACACCGAACACTATTACCTAAGGAAAGATGTATCTCTTTTTTAACGATTTATTGTTGATAACTAGCATAAGTACTAACCGTAACTATAGGCTTAATGATCTTACTAGTTGTTGAAGTGCAGTAATACATTAAAAAGATAAACAACATGGCGAACATATTGAAGAAAATATATACTTATTCTATGTACGTGTCACATAAACCCCTCCAGCTGTCCTCAGTGGTCCACGTCTCACAGTCACGACCACTGCACACACACACATACACACACACACCACTACCACCACCACCACCACCACCACCATCATCATCACCACTACCACCACCACCACCACCAGCACCACCTCCCAACCATCACCACTATCATCCCTACTATCACCACCACCATCATCACTACCACATACACTCGTTCGATTCCAAACCCATGAGGACTTCCCCCCTCCCCCACCTCCCCCCACACCTCCCCCCCCCCCCCACACTCGGCCCTTCCCTGTCCACCCACGTGTGTTCTCACAGCTGTCAGCCTAACAAGGTGGCTTCTCTCCTTTTGCTATTGAATTGGCCCGTTAGTCTTTAACAACCTAACTATCTGTGTCGGTCGTGAGTATAAGGTTATAGAGACACACACACCAGCAGCACACACACACACACACCCACACACACACACACACCCACCCACACACACCCACACACACACACACCCACCCACACACATCCACACACACACACACAAGCAGCACACTCACATAGACACACACACACACAAACAAGCGGTACACACACACACACACACACTGTATAAGCTTGACGGTGTGGAAAATAATCCTCACTAACAAATTAATTATCTTCATTAATCTAAAATCAATACCTTTTTTTTTACCTGTTCTATTAATTAGCTGAGCAGGTGAGTCACGTGTGTGTGTGTGTGTGTGTGTGTGTGTGTGTGTGTGTCCGTCCCTATAACCTTATACTACTAATATCGCCTAGTATTTGGGTGTGCGTCAGGGAGCCCTATACCCGCCTATTCTGTTTGACTGATCGAAATTTTTTTTTCTAACGAGGCATTTTTTTCTTAGTCTCATTATAATACTCCACACCTGACACTCCACACCTGACACACTGCATCGCCACACCTGACACACCGCACCTCCACACCTGACACACCTCACCTCCACACCTGACACACCTCACCTCACACACCGCACCTCCACACCTGACACACCACACCTCCACACCTGACACACCACACCTGACACTCCACACCTGACACACTGCATCGCCACACCTGACACACCGCACCTCCACACCTGACACACCTCACCTCCACACCTGACACACCGCACCTCACCTGACACACCGCACCTCCACACCTGACACACCACACCTGACACACCTCACCTGACACACCTCACCTCCACACCTGAGATAATTAAGCAACTGTAAGAATATAATTGTTATTTTTTCCAATTGTAATAATGACTAGAATAAATAAATAAATAAACACTGTTGTGAAATAAATAAAAATACTCGTGTAATAATTTGTTGTATTCATAATAGGTTTAGTAAGCAGGTGTAGTAATTAAGAGTAAGTCAGGTGTGCCCGGCAGGTGTGAGTTATGGCCAGGAAGCTAATTATTTGAGCACTGTTGTTGTTATAAATCATTGTTGTTGTTCTGAGGTTTTGGCTGACTTTTTAAGGTATGTTCAGTAATTTATGTTAATTTGTCTCTGTTCTGATTGGTAGTTTAGATTCAGTGGTTCATCATCTAGAAAACGCAGTTAAATATGATGTTGTTGATGTTGTTATTATTGTTTATGTTTGGGATACGGCGCTAATTTGTTATATTAGTAAGAACGTAAACCGGGTCTTACCTCTCTATATATTCAGTCTGTATCGGTGAGTAACAGTCTGTATTATATTTTTACGAATTAATTCCACCAAATAATATCTCATGGAGGTCACAAGTATTAAGAGTGCGCATTATAAAGCTTATTGGATCAATAACTGAGGCATAAATATTTTTAAAGGGACCCTTGCAATAAAAGTCAAGGCTCAGAGGCCAGTAAAAATAACCTTAAACTGAAGAGGTAGTGAAACGTGGAGGGAAATATCCTTAGATTTATGTGTACGTATTTTCCTTTTTTTCATATACTCTTTCTCTGTTTCTTATCTATATAATCCCTATACCTTTTAGAACACGTATCATCACCAGACCCACGGACCAACACCAACCAGCTGATCCACGTAAACAATAGGGGACGATGCATCTAATCTCCGCCAATCATAAGCCATCTTCAGCCACTCGCACGATTCCTATAGCCAATCACAGGCCAGTGCTTACCGAGATCAAATGAGAGTTTGTAACTTTGTTAAAGAAGCTTAACTGAGACTCTTCTTAGTGGTTGTTGAAGATGAAAGTGGGAGAGAGGATTTAAAAAGAGAAAGTTTCTATATATATATTTATTGTTACGTACTGAAGTCGACGATATACGAATATTTATTTATATTGATTTAGTCATTTTGTTGTTGTTATTTATAGTCTTTACGTATTTATCTCTTGCATTTAACTGTTTGTTTATTTTTGTTTTCCTGAGATACACTGAAAGCTTTTAGTTGTTGAAGGCTTGACAAATGTTGACATAAAACTTAAGGAAATAACGTAAAGCTTTGAGAAAAATTTAACCAAGCTGCGAGACAGACTGATCAACATTCAGGATATAGGCGAGTGTAAACAACCAGACACGAATGGTTAGACACACACGAATGTACAGCCACAGACAGTCTTTGGTCAGTTCAGAGATGGACAGCCGCCAAGTACACGGACCATACAGACATTCACAGCCACGCATAGCAAAGAAACACACACACACACCCAGACCGGAGATGGGCGGCCATAGAGAGATATATTCCTCAGTGTTTTTACCCCTCGTCTCCTCCCGCTGTCCTGGACATTCCCTCTCTAAATCTCCGCGTCCACTGCTGGCTGAGTGAGTGGGGTAGAGTGGGGCAAAGGGTGGTTGAGTGGGGAAGAGACTAGAAGAGTAGGGGAAGGCTGGATGGGATGGGTAAATATTTAGGGGAGGTTAGCGACGGGCGGGGAGAGGAACGATGGAAGGGTAAGGGAGAGTGAGAGAGAACTAAGGTGAAGGCTGGAGGCGCGTCTTTTCTTTAACAGACAGACAGACAGACAGACAGATAGACAGACAGAGAGACAGAGAGAGAGGGGAAGAGATATATAGTGAAAAGTCGTAAACGATATTGGATACCTATACTGTACAGTGACGTGTGTCTGTAGAGGAGTTTTATGGGTCTACCTCATCAGCTGCCGGTGTATCGATGAGTCATGCCGGTATATCGATGAGTCATGCCGGTATATCGATAAGTCATGCCGGTATATCGATGACCCATGCCGATATATCAATAAATCATGCCGGTAAATCGATGAGTCAAGCCGGTATATCGATGAGGCAAGCCGGTATATCGATGAGTCATGCCGGTATATCGATAAGTCATGCCGGTATATCGATGACCCATGCCGATATATCGATATAATTTAGTGTTGTAGCTGTAGAAAGTGCCGGTATATTGGTAGACCGTACTGGATCGGAAAAAATGTATTAGTGTGGGTAAAATGTGCCGGTATAACAGTAGAGTATGCTAGGTACGTGGAGTATATACTGTTTACTATGGTCATGCCGGTATACATAAGGTACATACACCTGTCAGAGGCACATGATTTTGTATTCCTCTTAACCTCATACCTGGTAGTATCTTCTCTCGCTCTTGTCTTCCTCGTCTGACACCCACACAGTCTCCTCCTCGTCTGACACCCACACAGTCTCCTCCTCGTCTGACACACCCACACAGTCTCCTCCTCGTCTGACACACCCACACAGTCTCCTCCTCGTCTGACACACCCACACAGTCTCCTCCTCGTCTGACACCCACACAGTCTCCTCCTCGTCTGACACACCCACACAGTCTCCTCCTCGTCTGACACACCCACACAGTCTCCTCCTCGTCTGACACACCCACACAGTCTCCTCCTCGTCTGACACACCCACACAGTCTCCTCCCCGTCTGACACACCCACACAGTCTCCTCCTCGTCTGACACACCCACACAGTCTCCTCCTCGTCTGACACACCCACACAGTCTCCTCCTCGTCTGACACACCCACACAGTCTCCTCCTCGTCTGACACCCACACAGTCTCCTCCTCGTCTGACACACCCACACAGTCTCCTCCCCGTCTGACACACCCACACAGTCTCCTCCTCGTCTGACACACCCACACAGTCTCCTCCTCGTCTGACACACCCACACAGTCTCCTCCTCGTCTGACACACCCACACTGTCTCCTCCTCGTCTGACACACCCACACAGTCTCCTCCCCGTCTGACACACCCACACAGTCTCCTCCTCGTCTGACACACCCACACAGTCTCCTCCCCGTCTGACACCCACACAGTCTCCTCCTCGTCTGACACCCACACAGTCTCCTCCTCGTCTGACACACCCACACAGTCTCCTCCTCGTCTGACACACCCACACAGTCTCCTCCTCGTCTGACACACCCACACAGTCTCCTCCTCGTCTGACACACCCACACAGTCTCCTCCTCGTCTGACACACCCACACAGTCTCCTCCTCGTCTGACACACCCACACAGTCTCCTCCCCGTCTGACACACCCACACAGTCTCCTCCTCGTCTGACACACCCACACAGTCTCCTCCTCGTCTGACACACCCACACAGTCTCCTCCCCGTCTGACACACCCACACAGTCTCCTCCCCGTCTGACACACCCACACAGTCTCCTCCCCGTCTGACACACCCACACAGTCTCCTCCTCGTCTGACACCCACACAGTCTCCTCCCCGTCTGACACACCCACACAGTCTCCTCCTCGTCTGACACCCACACAGTCTCCTCCTCGTCTGACACACCCACACAGTCTCCTCCCCGTCTGACACACCCACACAGTCTCCTCCTCGTCTGACACCCACACAGTCTCCTCCTCGTCTGACACACCCACACAGTCTCCTCCTCGTCTGACACACCCACACAGTCTCCTCCCCGTCTGACACACCCACACAGTCTCCTCCTCGTCTGACACACCCACACAGTCTCCTCCTCGTCTGACACCCACACAGTCTCCTCCTCGTCTGACACCCACACAGTCTCCTCCTCGTCTGACACCCACACAGTCTCCTCCTCGTCTGACACACCCACACAGCCTCCTCCTCGTCTGACACACCCACACAGTCTCCTCCTCGTCTGACACCCACACAGTCTCCTCCCCGTCTGACACCCACACAGTCTCCTCCTCGTCTGACACACCCACACAGTCTCCTACCCCGTCTGACACACCCACACAGTCTCCTCCCCGTCTGACACACCCACACAGTCTCCTCCCCGTCTGACACACCCACACAGTCTCCTCCCCGTCTGACACACCCACACAGTCTCCTCCCCGTCTGACACACCCACACAGTCTCCTCCTCGTCTGACACACCCACACAGTCTCCTCCTCGTCTGACACACCCACACTGTCTCCTCCTCGTCTGACACACCCACACAGTCTCCTCCTCGTCTGACACACCCACACAGTCTCCTCCCCGTCTGACACACCCACACAGTCTCCTCCTCGTCTGACACACCCACACAGTCTCCTCCCCGTCTGACACACCCACACAGTCTCCTCCTCGTCTGACACACCCACACAGTCTCCTCCTCGTCTGACACACCCACACAGTCTCCTCCCCGTCTGACACACCCACACAGTCTCCTCCTCGTCTGACACACCCACACAGTCTCCTCCCCGTCTGACACACCCACACTGTCTCCTCCCCGTCTGACACCCACACAGTCTCCTACCCCGTCTGACACACCCACACAGTCTCCTACCCCGTCTGACACACCCACACAGTCTCCTACCTCGTCTGACACACCCACACAGTCTCCTCCTCGTCTGACACACCCACACAGTCTCCTCCCCGTCTGACACACCCACACAGTCTCCTCCTCGTCTGACACACCCACACAGTCTCCTCCCCGTCTGACACACCCACACAGTCTCCTCCCCGTCTGACACACCCACACAGTCTCCTCCCCGTCTGACACACCCACACAGTCTCCTCCTCGTCTGACACACCCACACAGTCTCCTACCCCGTCTGACACACCCACACAGTCTCCTACCCCGTCTGACACACCCACACAGTCTCCTACCCCGTCTGACACACCCACACAGTCTCCTCCCCGTCTGACACACCCACACAGTCTCCTACCCCGTCTGACTCACCCACACAGTCTCCTCCCCGTCTGACACACCCACACAGTCTCCTCCTCGTCTGACACCCACACAGTCTCCTCCTCGTCTGACACACCCACAGTCTCCTCCTCGTCTGACACACCCACACAGTCTCCTACCCCGTCTGACTCACCCACACAGTCTCCTCCCCGTCTGACACACCCACACAGTCTCCTCCTCGTCTGACACACCCACACGGTCTCCTCCTCGCCTGACACCCACACAGTCTCCTCCTCGTCTGACACACCCACACAGTCTCCTCCTCGTCTGACACACCCACACAGTCTCCTCCTCGTCTGACACACCCACACAGTCTCCTCCTCGTCTGACACACCCACACAGTCTCCTCCTCGTCTGACGCCCACACAGTCTCCTCCTCGTCTGACACACCCACACAGTCTCCTCCTCGTCTGACACACCCACACAGTCTCCTACCCTGTCTGACACACCCACACAGTCTCCTACCCCGTCTGACACACCCACACAGTCTCCTCCTCGTCTGACACACCCACACAGTCTCCTCCCCGTCTGACACACCCACACAGTCTCCTCCCCCGTCTGACACCCACACAGTCTCCTCCTCGTCTGACACACCCACACGGTCTCCTCCTCGTCTGACACCCACACAGTCTCCTCCTCGTCTGACACACCCACACAGTCTCCTCCTCGTCTGACACCCACACAGTCTCCTCCTCGTCTGACACACCCACACAGTCTCCTCCTCGTCTGACACCCACACAGTCTCCTCCTCGTCTGACACCCACACAGTCTCCTCCTCGTCTGACACACCCACACAGTCTCCTCCTCGTCTGACACACCCACACAGTCTCCTCCTCGTCTGACACACCCACACAGTCTCCTCCTCGTCTGACACCCACACAGTCTCCTCCTCGTCTGACACCCACACAGTCTCCTCCTCGTCTGACACACCCACACAGCCTCCTCCTCGTCTGACACACCCACACAGTCTCCTCCTCGTCTGACACCCACACAGTCTCCTCCTCGTCTGACACCCACACAGTCTCCTCCTCGTCTGGCACACCCACACAGTCTCCTCCTCGTCTGACACCCACACAGTCTCCTCCTCGTCTGACACACCCACACAGTCTCCTCCTCGTCTGACACCCACACAGTCTCCTCCTCGTCTGACACCCACACAGTCTCCTCCTCGTCTGGCACACCCACACAGTCTCCTCCTCGTCTGACACACCCACACAGTCTCCTCCTCGTCTGACACACCCACACAGTCTCCTCCTCGTCTGACACACCCACACAGTCTCCTCCCCGTCTGACACACCCACACAGTCTCCTCCTCGTCTGACACACCCACACAGTCTCCTACCCCGTCTGACACACCCACACAGTCTCCTCCTCGTCTGACACACCCACACAGTCTCCTCCTCTTCTGACACCCACACAGTCTCCTCCTCGTCTGACACACCCACACAGTCTCCTCCTCGTCTGACACCCACACAGTCTCCTCCTCGTCTGACACCCACACAGTCTCCTCCTCGTCTGACACCCACACAGTCTCCTCCTCGTCTGGCACACCCACACAGTCTCCTCCCCGTCTGACACACCCACACAGTCTCCTCCTCGTCTGACACACCCACACAGTCTCCTCCCCGTCTGACACACCCACACAGTCTCCTCCCCGTCTGACACCCACACAGTCTCTTCCTCGTCTGACACCCATACAGTCTTCCCCCCCCGTCTGACACACCCACACAGTCTCCTCCCCCGTCTGACACACCCACACAGTCTCCTCCTCGTCTGACACCCATACAGTCTCCCCCCCCCCCCGTCTGACACACCCACACAGTCTCCTCCTCGTCTGACACACCCACACAGTCTCCCCCCCGTCTGACTCACCCACACAGTCTCCTCCTCGTCTGGCTCACCCACACAGTCTCCTCCTCGTCTGACACACCCACACAGTCTCCTCCCCCGTCTGACTCACCCACACAGTCTCCTCCTCGTCTGACACACCCACACAGTCTCCCCCCCCGTCTGACTCACCCACACAGTCTCCTCCTCGTCTGACACACCCACACAGTCTCCTCCTCGTCTGACACCCACACAGTCTCCTCCCCGTCTGACACACCCACACAGTCTCCTCCCCGTCTGACACACCCACACAGTCTCCTCCTCGTCTGACACACCCACACAGTCTCCTCCCCCGTCTGACACACCCACACAGTCTCCTCCTCATCTGACACCCACACAGTCTCCTACCCTCTCTGACTCACCCACACAGTCTCCTCCCCCGTCTGACACACCCACACAGTCTCCTCCTCGTCTGACACCCACACAGTCTCCTACCCTGTCTGACTCACCCACACAGTCTCCTACCCTGTCTTTGACTTATTACTCGTTGATCTCTCTGGCCCTGCTAACTGATCATGGAGACAGGCAGACAGACAGAGACAGACAGACAGACAGACAGACAGCAGACAGATATTGAAAAGGAAAAAAGAGGGAGAAAGAGGGAGAACATGATAGTTTACCCTTCACGTCTTGGAGTTGAACGTGTGGTCTTATACAGTAGTGTTGACAGTACCCCGGAGCTACTCTTAATGAGGGCCTATTATGTTCAGTGTAACCTTTAGTTATTTAGACTGTGTGGTGCATCTAGCGTGGAAGACCTCCATACCGACATACCTATAGCACCTCCCTACCTGTACCTGCCTCCCTCCCTCCCTACCTGTACCTGCCTCCCTCCCTCCCTACCTACCTGTACCTGCCTCCCTCCCTACCTACCTGTACCTCCCTCCTTCCCTCCCTACCTGCCTACCTACCTGTACCTCCCTACCTCCCTGTACCTACCTACCTACCTGTACCTCCCTACCTACCTACCTGTACCTCCCTGTACCTCCCTCCCTACCTCCCTACCTGTACCTACCTCCCTACCTGTACCTACCTCCCTCCCTGTACCTCCCTCCCTACCTGTACCTCCCTACCTACCTACCTGTACCTCCCTGTACCTCCCTCCCTACCTCCCTACCTGTACCTACCTCCCTACCTGTACCTACCTCCCTCCCTGTACCTCCCTCCCTACCTCCCTCCCTCCCTGTACCTCCCTCCCTACCTGTACCTCCCTACCTCCCTGTACCTCCCTACCTCCCTGTACCTCCCTCTCTACCTGTACCTCCCTCCCTACCTGTACCTACCTCCCTACCTGTACCTCCCTACCTCCCTGTACCTCCCTACCTACCTGTACCTCCCTCCCTACCTGTACCTACCTCCCTACCTGTACCTCCCTACCTACCTGTACCTCCCTCCCTACCTGTACCTACCTCCCTACCTGTACCTCCCTCCCTACCTGTACCTCCCTACCTCCCTGTACCTCCCTACCTCCCTGTACCTCCCTCCCTACCTGTACCTACCTCCCTACCTGTACCTCCCTACCTCCCTGTACCTCCCTACCTACCTGTACCTCCCTCCCTACCTGTACCTACCTCCCTACCTGTACCTACCTCCCTACCTGTACCTCCCTCCCTACCTGTACCTCCCTACCTCCCTGTACCTCCCTACCTCCCTGTACCTCCCTCCCTACCTGTACCTACCTCCCTACCTGTACCTCCCTACCTACCTGTACCTACCTACCTACCTGTACCTCCCTCCCTACCTGTACCTCTCTACCTACCTGTACCTACCTACCTACCTGTACCTCTCTACCTACCTGTACCTACCTACCTCCCTGTACCTCCCTCCCTACCTGTACCTCTCTACCTACCTGTACCTACCTACCTACCTGTACCTACCTACCTACCTGTACCTACCTACCTCCCTACCTACCTCTCCTCAACCACAATTTTGTCACCACTCACAATTTCTTCATTGCCCTCTTCCTCACTACCATCTTCCCTTTCCTTCCCGTCCCTCCCCTACCACCCCACCCTCCCCTATCACCCACCTCTCTCTCTCTCTCTCTCTCTCACTCGGGTGGTATATGAGTACCATTGACTTGTACCTATATGACCTTCCTTCCTTCTCTCCCTCTGCTAGTTACTCACCACCACTCCCCACAACCTCGTGATAATACCATTAGCCACCCCCACTGACCTCACCCCTCTATCATCCCCCTTCCCCCCTTCGCCCCTTCCTCCTTCCCCCATCCACCAACCCCCCCTCCCTCCCCCTCTCCCTCATCTATCCACTAGCCTTCTCTCTCTCTCTCTCTCTCTCTCTCTCTCTCTCTCTCTCTCTCTCCCCCCCATCCAATCCTACCCCCACCTCCACCTCCCCCTCCCCCCCACGCCCATCGACATCACGCCATGAATCTCCCTTCAGTGTAGCCAATACCAGAAGCCAGCAACACACCTCCCCCCTCCCCGCCCCCCACACCCACCCACGGCGCCTGCATCATTACTAAGACAAACGCCGCCATTATGTAACACCTCATAACACACCAAGAGGAGATATGTTCTAAAAACGCCCTTACTTGTATTTTGTGGTAGTTAGATCAAGCCTTCTTAAGTTGGCACTCCTTCTGGCACTCCCGGCACTCCTCACCTACATGACCCACCATGGCACTGTCTCCTGACCCACCACAACTACCACCCTTCCCTCTGACCCACCATGACCCACCCTGGCACTCACAGCTTGGCACCCAACATCAAGGAGAGTGCCAGGGAGCATCAGGGGACACAGGTTCGAAACTTCCTCAAAAGGATCCGGTATCAGTTGTGTGCGCGCGTGCGTGTGTGCGTCATTGTATGTATGTATGTATGTATGTATGTATGTATGTATATATGTATGTATGTATGTATGTATGTATGTATTAAGCACCATCATAAGCACCCTTAAATTAACTTCGCAAATATAAACACCATTTTGTTAATACAATAAATTAAGTGATATCTCAGCCAGAGTTCAAAGCAAACACAGCTCTGTAAAACACTCTAGTGCCGACCTTTCATCAGTAAATAAAAACTTCAACTTAAGTTTTAACCTTTTTTTTTTATTTTTTTTTTTTTTTTGGGGGGGGGGGGGGCATATAAATCGCGCTCTTGGCATCTGTCCACAGCGGCCACCGTCCTCGTGTTCACAGCTTCCTGATTCGGCGTCTTATGGTCGATGATCTTTGTAGCCTTGTTTGGGGATTACTGGCCACTTCGCCGTTCGACTATTTCGGCCGAAGCTGTTTGTTTGCAGAGTCATTTTTTTGGGGGATTTCTTTCTATTTTTTTGCTTTTAAATTGCCATTCTTCTTCTTGGTCTTGTTCTGGTACACATTCTTCTTCTTGGTCTTGTTCTGGTACACATTCTTCTTCTTGGTCTTGTTCTGGTACACATTCTTCTTCTTGGTCTTGTTCTGGTACACATTCTTCTTCTTGGTCTTGTTCTGGTACACATTCTTCTTCTTGGTCTTGTTCTGGTACACATTCTTCTTCTTGGTCTTGTTCTGGTACACATTCTTCTTCTTGGTCTTGTTCTGGTACACATTCTTCTTCTTGGTCTTGTTCTGGTACACATTCTTCTTCTTGGTCTTGTTCCAGTTTTTCTGTGGTCTTGTTGGGGTCTTGATTCTTCTTTTCTTCGGTCTTCACTGTAGCTCAGGTTTTTCTTGCTTCGCAGCCTAGCCACCCTACACTCCTCCCTCCACTTGGGACACTCCCGGTCGGAGGAGGAGTGAGGGCCACCACAAGCTGCGCATTTCTTGTTGGCCGCTGAGCAGTTGGTGTCCTGGTGCCCGGGTGTTCCGCACCAGCAACAGACCTCCCGAGTACGACACTCCCCCGCCAGATGGCCGTACTTCTGGCATTTGTAACATCTTGTTGGTCTTCTTTCATACGGTCTTACTGAGATGTTCTCCCATCCCAGCAAAACGGTGCTTGGTAGCTTCGTGGGGTAGCTAACCAGTGCTACTCCACTGGTCAGCTTCCGTACTATTGAGAGCTGGTCTCCGATCAGCTCGGCCAGTTCTTCTTTTTCAAGGTGTTCTGTCTCGGTGTGGGAGATGACTCCCAACACCAAGTTGTCCTCTGGGCGAGCTTGCACTAGTATCTGGATCCCGTTGATTTCTGTTATGTTAGCTATTTGCTGGGCCTGTCCACATTCCGCGAAGGTGACGATAAGGCCACCACTCGCTCTGCGGACGACCCTTGTCACCCCCCTTGATTCCTGAGGAGTCAAAAAACTTCCTCAGGACAAGGAGGTTTAGTTGCTTGCGCGAAGGGCATGTGACTGGGTACAGTCTTTGGACCTTCGCCTGGTCACAGGTCAGCATTGCCAGCTTCACGTAGTACCTCGGGAACAGAGAAGATCTTGCCTCGCCGAGGTGCCTTTTATAGCTCGTAGCTGATGACGTCATCTCTACCCTGTCCCTGATTGGCCGTTTTGAAACGTCATGATGCCAATCGGGAGGGATTTTTTGTTCTTAGTATGTGTGTGAGAGAGAGAGAGAGAGAGAGAGAGGTTGAGTTCTATCCTCTGTGGTACTCGGCTCCTCACAGAAGGTAAACAAAGGACGTGTACTCTCCTCAGTGGCACCCGGCTCCTTCGGGCACTCTTTTGTTGTGAAGGCAAGTCTCCGTTCACACTCCAGGGACCACAGTATCTTTTTGCCGTTCATCCTCCACACACACACACACACACACACACACACACACACACAGATTGTTTAGTTAAGTGTTAGAGGAGAAGGAAAGACAGACAGACAGATAGACAGACAGATAGATAGATAGACTGACAGACAGAGAGGCAGAGAGACAGACAGAAGAACAGACCTAGACAATAAAGGGTCGGAGAGCCTTGATCCCAGCGAAACTTTACGACCCCTCTTAGGAAAGGGAATTTTCTGATAAGGGCGAAGGAGAGAGAGAGAGAGAGAGAGAGAGAGAGAGAGAGTTAAGGCATCGTCCTCAAGGGGTTAAGTCATCGTATTCAAGGGGTTAAGTCATCGTGCTCAAGGGATTAAGTCATCGTGCTCAAGGGGTTAAGTCATCGTACTCAAGGGGTTAAGTCATCGTACTTAAGGGATTAAGTCATCGTGCTCAAGGGATTAAGTCATCGTACTCAAGGGATTAAGTCATCGTACTTAAGGGATTAAGTCATCGTGCTTAAGGGATTAAGTCATCGTGCTCAAGGGATTAAGTCATCGTGCTCAAGGGATTAAGTCATCGTGCTCAAGGGGTTAAGTCATCGTGCTCAAGGGGTTAAGTCATCGTGCTCAAGGGGTTAAGTCATCGTCCTCAAGGGGTTAAGTCATCGTGCTCATGGGGTTAAGTCATCGTGCTCAAGGGGTTAAGTCATCGTACTCAAGGGGTTAAATCATCATCCATAAACGTATGATTTTCTTACATCAATTTTTGTTGGTCATTTAAATCCCGGACATTTAACTGTAAAAAAGATGCTAGAAAATAAAAGCATCTCTTCTGCTCCTATAGGCCTACCCTTCTGCTGGCTATTTAGGCCTATACTTCCACGCAATTTAACCCAAATAACTGGACCACAAGAAATTACTTCCTTTCCTCTCTCTTCGCTTACAATGAGTTTTTCAATTTATTTTTCTCCAAATATTTTGAATATTAGTGATACAGTACTGAAATTATTATTATTATTATTATTATTATTAGTAGTAGTAGTAGTAGTAGTAGTAGTAGTAGTAGTAGTAGTATTCGGTTGTTCCTACAATAGAAATATGACCAGCGGTTTTAAAATAATATTACCATAACTCATGTATTGTCATCGCCTGCCTGCCCGCCTGCCTGCCTGCCTGCCTGCCTGCCTGCCCGCCTGCCTGCCTGCCCGCCCGCCCGCCCGCCTGCCTGCCTGTCTGTCCTTGGCTCAGTAAATCTTTCAGCTCGGACCATTACCAACCTTCGCCATTAAGATTATTGTTGTTGGGTTAAGTCATGTGTAAATTGTTCGTAACTAAACCATTTGATTCTTATTTATTTATTTTAGTTTTAATTGTGGTGTTAGTGGTTTTTTTTATATATATTTCACTAGGGCATAGGTTTTATTAGGATGTATTTATGATTTTACAATATATATAATATGGCTGGCTATAATGTTACCATATACTGATGTTTATGTTAAATTCAAACACATGTATGAATTTATGCTGAATTTAAACATCACTTATATATATTTTCATTTGATTTAAGTAAACTAGTATTATATATATTTGATTGAATTTAATGACGTGATATATACATTTTAGTTAAATTTAAACACTAGTGATATAATTCTTGATAAATTTAAAGTAGGTTAATGCATGTTGAATTACTCCTAAACAACTATCACTTAAACTGTCTATATTCTTTTTTAGTATTTTCGTTTCATCTCTTTCCAAAAAAAATTCCTTTCCTTAAGAGATGAATTTTCCCTAAACGTCATCAAAAAATCCCCAGAAATCCCCTAGACATGTTCAAATACCTCCTGGTGGTGAAAATTGCAACACTTCTTGCTGAAAATTGGTTAAATTGTGTGAATTGCTCTGACTTCTCTCACGGCCGAGTCTGCTTCACACTTCCCTCTCTTTCCCCAACCACCTTCCCCCCCTCTCTCTCTCTCTCCCCCAAACACATCACTGAACCACACATCCCCCTCCCCTATCCACAACCCCTCATCCTTCTTCCCATCCTCCATCGAAGCACTCTATCCTACCCCCCCCCCCTATTACCGTATACCACCCCCCCCTCCCCTCCCCTCCACCTAGGGAAAAAAAAACTGTCCGTGAAGCGTCGACCTGGAAAATTCCCTACATCTCTCTCTCTCTCTCTCTCTCTCTCTCTCTCTCTCTCTCTCTCTCTCTCTCTCTCTCTCTCTCTAATTAAACACGTCACAGTACTCAGAGTGTTACCGTATTATTATTATTATTATTATTATTATTATTATAATATTTTTTATTATTATTATTATTATTATTATTATTATATTATTTATTATTATTATTATTATTATTTTTATTATTATTCCAAAAACTCATTAAGATTACTATGTCATCTCGGGTAATTCTGCAGACAGAAGAGGGAAACTAACTTAAAGAAACAGAAGAAAATAATACTCCTTTTTTCCCCCTAAATCGTAGCCAACTTTTCTCCTAGATGTTTCTCTTCAATACTAACATCCTCCCCCTCACCCCTACCCTCCCCCCTACCCTCCGCCTCACCCCTACCCTCCCCCTCACCCCTACCTTACCCCTCACCCCTACCCTCCCCCTCACCCCTACCCTCCCCCTCACCCCTACCTCCCTCACCCCTCCCCCTCACCCCTACCCTCCCCCTACCCTCCCCCTCACCCCTACCCTCCCCCTACCCTCCCCCTCACCCCTACCCTCCCCCTCACCCCTACCCTCCCCCTACCCTCCCCCTCACCCCTACCCTCCGCCTAACCCATACCCTCCCCCTCACCCCTACCCTCCCCCTACCCTCCCCCTCACCCCTACCCTCCCCCTACCCTCCCCCTCACCCCTACCCTCCCCCTCACCCCTACCCTCCCCCTACCCTCCCCCTCACCCCTACCCTCCCCCTCACCCCTACCCTCCCCCTCACCCTCCCCCTCACCCCTACCCTCCCCCTCACCCCTACCCTCCCCCTCATCCCTACCCTACCCCTCACCCCTACCTTACCCCTCACCCTCACCCCTACCCTACCCCTCACCCTCACCCATACCCTACCCCTCACCCCTACCCTACCCATCACCCCTACCCTACCCATCACCCCTCCCATCCTCTGCCTCCCCCCTACCCTCCCCCTCACCCCTACCCTCTCCCTCACCCCTACCCTCTCCCTCACCCCTACCCTCTCCCTCACCCCTCCCATCCTCCGCCTCACCCCTACCCTCCCCCTCACTCCTACTCTCCCCCTCACTCCTACTCTCCCCCTCACCCCTACCCTCCCCCTCCCTCTCCACCCTACCCTCACCCTCCACCCTACCCTCATCCCTCCCCCCTACCCTTACCCCTCCCCCTCCCTCCCCCTATGATAGAGGAGTGGGAAAAAACCCCGAAAAAGCTGTTCTGACCACGACTTTCCCGCTGATAGCTCGGGTCAGGGGTGCCAACACATCCCTCACAGCACTGACAGGGGTGCCAACACATCCCTCACAGCACTGACAGGGGTACCAACACATCCCTCACAGCACTGACAGGGGTACCAACACATCCCTCACAGCACTGACAGGGGTACCAACACATCCCTCACAGCACTGACAGGGGTACCAACACATCCCTCACAGCACTGACTGGGGTACCAACACATCCCTCACAGCACTGACAGGGGTACCAACACATCCCTCACAGCACTGACAGGGGTACCAACACATCCCTCACAGCACTGACAGGGGTACCAACACATCCCTCACAGCACTGACAGGGGTACCAACACATCCCTCACAGCACTGACAGGGGTACCAACACATCCTTCACAGCACTGACAGGGGTACCAACACATCCCTCACAGCACTGGCAGGGGTACCAACACATCCCTCGCAGCACTGGCAGGGGCACCAACACATCCCTCACAGCACTGACAGGGGTACCAACACATCCCTCACAGCATTGACAGGGGTACCAACACATCCCTCACAGCACTGACAGGGGTACCAACACATCCCTCACAGCACTGACAGGGGTACCAACACATCCCTCACAGCACTGACAGGGGTACCAACACATCCCTCACAGCACGGTTGCTCAATAAACTGTATGGGAAAATGAGATAAGTTTTACGGTCCAATAAGACAGTGTGGTGGTAGTGGGGCAGTGTGGTAGAGTGTCAGTGTGGTCGTAGTGTGGTAGAGTGGCAGTGTGGTAGAGTGGCAGTGTGGTAGAGTGGCAGTGTGGTTGTAGTGTGGTAGTGGGGCAGTGTGGTAGAGTGGAAGGGTGGCTGTGAAGCAGTGTGGTAGAGTGGCAGTGTAGTAGTGTGGCTGTGAGGCAGTGTGGTACAGTGACAGTGTGGTTGTAGTGTGGCAGTGTGGTAGAGTGGCAGTGTAGTAGTGTGCCTGTGAGGCAGTGTGGTAGAGTGGCAGTGTGGTTGTAGTGTGGTAGTGTGGCAGTGTGGTAGAGTGGCTGTGAAGCAGTGTGGTAGAGTGGCAGTGTAGTAGTGTGGCTGTGAGGCAGTGTGGTACAGTGACAGTGTGGTCGTAGTGTGGTAGTGGGGCAGTGTGGCATAGTGGCAGTGGGGCAGTGTGGTACAGTGACAGTGTGGTTGTAGTGGGGCAGTGTGGCAGTGTGGTACAGTGACAGTGTGGTTGTAGTGGGGCAGTGTGGCAGTGTGGTACAGTGACAGTGTGGTTGTAGTGTGGCAGTGTGGTATCGAGATAAAATGTTAGTAGTAGTTATATTATATACGTTAGGTTAGGTTAGGTTAGGTTAGGTTAGGTTCCTATACATGAGCTTAATACACATTAATTACCCTTCAAACCTACAGTGTTGCCATACCAGAAGGGTTATCTGCCTATCTCTACTATAATAGGACTTAATTTAATTACTATCAGTGGTGGGAGGGGTGTGGAGGCGACGGGGTTCTGGTAACAGCGGCGGGGATTGCTAGCCTTGTCGAAAGGGAGAAATAATGGCCGATAATGGTGATGGAGACTCAACAATGGTTCTCTTCTCATTTGGATTATTACCACGCTAGTTCCCCCCTCCCACCCCACCCCCTCTGTTTTGTCTAGTGCTGGGGGAGGGATGAGGAGAGGGAAGGGGAAGTGTTAGGGGGAGGGAGAGATGGGAGGGGGTGATGGGAGAGAGGGGCGGGAGGGGGTGATGGAGAGAGGGGCGGGAGGGGTGATGGAGAGAGGGGCGGGAGGGGGTGATGGAGAGAGAGGGACGGGAGGGGGTGATGGAGAGAGGGACGGGGAAGGGTGATGGAGAGAGGGACGGGAGGGGGTGATGGAGAGAGGGGCGGGAGGGGGTGATGGAGAGAGGGACGGGAAGGGGTGGTGGGGAGAGAGGGATGAGAGGAGTTTAGGAGGGAACGGAATATGTGGGGAGGGATTAAAGAGAGAGAGAGAGAGAGAGAGAGACAGTCACGGATATGTTAAAAAAGCGAGGAGAAATGAACAGAGATATAGAGAAAAGAAAGAATATAGGAGAAAAAACAGAGGTAAAGACTATAAGTGAAAGAGACTGAGAGACAAACAGACAACCAATAGACTCAACAAGACATAGACAGGAAGATAGTGTTAAAAGTAATACAGTAAAGTAGGTTTATAATATGTAATTTATACGCTTCAATAACAAATGATCTTCATATGGGTTCTGTAAATTATGAGTTATCAATAAAACTAAGATATTTTAAACCAATATTGCTCTCTCGTTTTTAATTGAGCGATAACTCTTAACCCCTGGAGTATGATAACACTATCCCTGGAGTACGATAACATTATCCCTGGAGTACGATAACTTAACTCTTGTGTATGATGACTTAACCCCTGGAGTACGATAACATTATCCCTGGAGTACGATAACTTAACCCCTGAAGTACGATAACTTAACTCTTGTGTATGATGACTTAGCCCTATGCATACGATAACTTAACCCCATGAGTACGATAACAACCCTTTTTGTACAATTACTTAATACCTTGGGTACGACAGACAGACTGACTGACTGACTGACTGATTGATTGATTTTGTTGTTCATTAATTCATTTATTTTAGGGATTTATCACATTTCGTCATTTTTATGTTTGTTCTTGAAGTAAAAGGAGTTAATTTTCCAGATAATTTCGTCTGCTCAATAACGTCCTCATATTTCTGTCCTTAAAAGTATTAATATTTGATATATTTTATGTTCAATAGCCACCTGAGCTGATTTTGAACTTATATTGGACATAAACAGTTAATGAGTGTATAAATATCTTGACAGGACAGATTGGCTGGTATAATTTCCCCAAATGGAGGTTTCTGGCATTTATTAACCTGAGCGACTGTCGGAACCCCAATAGTTGTCTTCAGCGATTAGTTTAGCTAATTTAAACTGTCTCTTTATCCTATTAGCTTATATAATTGTCTTTGTTTATCATGTTGGCTAAATTTGTGTTTGTATTGACCACGTTAGTCAGTGTAATTGTGTTCAAAATCATTTATTCATTATATCTCGCTGGCAACTGCTGACTTTCTTCCAATGACAAATGAGATAAATTCCAACGTTG